>JAGPOW010002791.1:2064926-2076878 GCA_030014935.1 Caiman crocodilus | reverse complement strand
AAGCCCCCACTTTCCTTTTTTAAACCCCAAAAGCGTAAAAACCACCATCTCTTTTTTCATATGAAGTATTTACAGAGCTCCAGTGAACAGAGTGCGAACATCCAGGTTGTCATTTGTTTAAACAATATAGCTAGCTCCAATGTTCTGTTGCTTAAATGTTTTTGCTTAGACTCGCAATTTCTTTTTTTTACCTTGGTTAAATTGCTTTTATCATACTATTTACACCATCTGACAAATTAGGAACTGCATTTCAGAACAAAGTGAGTGTTGAAGGATCCTACAAGACTATAGCTATCTATTGCTGTCCATGTCACAGATGTTTCAAAAATTCAGATTCTCTCACTGCGGATGTCTATGGTACCCTTCTGCCTCTCTTTGCTGTAAGACTCTAGCAATCCAAATAAAAGCATGATTATTCATTTCAATAGGTCAAGAAAAGTAAGTAAACTGCTCACACAGTTTGAATTCAAATCAAATCATTAATGTTGCCAGAAGAAAGCTACTCAAGCAATGCCTACCTTGCATATTTGTGTATTCAAGAACCAGCTATTATTGTTGTATGGATTCTAAATACAATCTTTTGTAAACCACTGCCACAGTGGAGACAGCTGAACACAATGAATTCTTCAAACATACTGAAGACCCAATACCTTCCCATTGTTACTGGTTAGCCGTTTTCTCTAGATCAAAAACTTCAGATCTACGCCTATGAACACATCAGAATGACTAATACCTAAAGTTGTATAACAACTTGCTACTCTTCCCAAGAAAAAAATCTGTTAAAGCTATTTGAAAAATACTTGGCAAGTAAAACAAAAATTGAGATATCAAAATGGTCACAGCACTTAGCAAAAGCAGAAGGCTTCAATTCACTTGTTTCAGCAGCTTGGTTTTTTCCTGATTATGAAAGGTGGCAGAAGAGATTAAAAGGAACCTGAAGAGTTTCTACCATGCCTAGACGTCTCCTACATTGTGAATAATTAACATTTTATAGAAATTCACACAAGTGTGTTCTCATCTCTTCCTTCACCCTAGGTCTCCTATTAGCTGGGCTGATTAGCAGAAAGTCAAACTAGTTTCTGCAGTTTCATTTAGCAACCTTGGATAATAGCTCGCGGATGAAGTCAGCCCTTCTGTGCCAACAGTGGAGACCAGACTTGTTCCGGCAAATCAGACATACATGCAGTTTTCAGGTTGTTCCATTGTGCATAAGAGGCCTCCACTAGTTCTAAGCAAGCCCCTTAACCATGCTAAGTGTCTATTGACTGGTTGCTCAAAGGGGAACACAGAAATCTGTACAAACTATAGTAGTAAGAGTGTTTTTCCTTTTCAGTGACATGACTAACATCAACAGACCTCCAGTTTCCTCGATAGGAAACAAGGCAGGGCCTAAAGTGCAATGCATGAAAGCTTGAGCAAAAATCTAGAAAGCCACAGACCTATTAACTCTTGCCCCTGGAACCTCAAAGGCTCCCCTAGATCTTTCTTGTGAACTTTCCGTTAAAGACTTCAGCAGTAGCTATCAGTACAACTTGCAGCTAAAGCACCGAAAGAAGGGCTTCTGATACAGCGTACCACAGACAGCAACATCACCTCTGTCTGAGTTCGAATCTGCTGCCACCCCAGCTCTATGTCTTAACATTAAAAACTTCTGGAGCCTCCAAGCTTATTCTAGTGCGCAACACCTCCAGGCCATTTCTCTTTGAGATGAAGCAAATTGGCTCAAGCCCAATTTGGTGCAAACAGGGAATCCTACAATGATACTTGGTATTATTCTGCAAAGTCAAACTGTTCAGTAAGGGACCTCTGGAGCCTGACACCAAGAGGGGAGTAAGACGAGGAAGGGAGGTGGAAATTCTCCACTTCAAACATCTGCCTGAGCCCCATCTCAATTGGCAGGCATCTCTCCCCACACCAGCATGCAGTGAACAGGGTAACAGTCTAGAGTAAGACAGCCAAGTACAAGGAAATACATCTAGGAACAGACAGCGTAGGCCACATCAACAGGAGGGGACACTATACTGTAAAATAATTGCTCAGAATGGGACTAGGGGGTGTCAGCTGAACAGGATTGACAAGTACAGTGTGGTGGCAGAGGTGGCAAATGTAGAGAAATATCGAGTAGAAGTTGATGGGCCTTATATAAAGCCCTACAGCAATTACTGAACCCATTACTGAAACACTGTGTCCAGTTTTGGTATCCTCTCTTTAAAATAAACCTTGACACACTGAAATGGTTTAGAGTAAGAGATAAAATCTCTGAGGTCTGGACAACCTAACCTCCAGTAAAAAGGCAAGAGAAACAACCTATTTAAGTTTAACAAAGAACAAATTTAATAGGTGGCTTGATCATGGGCAACAAGTACGCACTCTAAGGACAAGGCTTTTGAGAGAAGAGGACTCAGATCTAGGCAGACAAAGGCCTAACAGGATCCAGCTGCAAGCTGACATCAAAGAAATGCCTTCTAGAAGTAAGGTACAGATGCTGGAGCGTGATCCAGAATGAGAGGCAGGGGCCCCCCCCACCATTTGAAGCGTCTAAAGCAAGACCGAGCACCTTCCTGAGAAAACGATTTGGTGTAGCTCAACTAGAAACCACAGGCGCTGCAGTAAACACTAGGTGAAATTCTCTGCCCTGTGGGATGTAGCTGGTCAGATTAGTCCCTTCTGCCTTCAGTAGGTCTGAGCTTGCAAGGGTCGTTAGCAGTTTGATCCACGTGGCTGGCTGCTCTGCAGATGTTCCCTGCTGATGCCCCAAACTAAAGTGACCATGCAATGCCCTCCTTAACTGAACCAAAGCATGGGTCGATCTCTCCTCCAAACAAAATGAAACAGCACATACGTGAAGTAGGAGAACAAAAACTGAACAAGAATCCAGAACCAAGACCCTGAACTGTCCTGGCCTACATCAACTCATTCGTGGCACTTGGGCAGCCTAGTAACAACACTGCAGATACCTCCGAGAAAGAGTGATCAGCGTGGCTTTTAGGTCATCAGTAATAATCCTGATGCAACTTGAAAGTGCATTCTCCCCGCTTTCCTCTCCAGCGAGACCTTCTAAAAATAAGCCTGAAACAGGTCGGGGGCGCAAAGGTCCCATCCAGTGATTGCAAATAGCTTCCCGATCCCTTTCAGTTTTTGCCCAGCCACTCCAATCAAGTTCCCTTCTCCTGTAATCTCCTTCTAGAGGATGTGCAAGTGTTTTCTTCATTTGACCACCAAGACAAACTAAATGGCAAGAGCAGCAAAGTGACAAGAAACATGGAAGGTGGCTAGGGTAGGAATGGAAAGTGCAAATTCATGTCAAATTACGATGCCCACTTTTTTATATCAGCTCTCCTTTCACTCAGTGCGACGGTACAAAGGCCATTGGAAAATACTGAGCAACAGTTCTTCAAACAAGCAGCTTCCTGCCCATTTCAGGGACCTTAAATGTTTGTACCCTTATAATTGCATGGCAACTTATCCAGACTTCCTCCACACTGACAAAACATACCCCGTGATTTTCCTTTCTGGAAGTAGGTTTATGCTAAAGGACGCTGCCCCTGCTCTGGAATACACAGCAGTGAACTAGGCAGCACGTGCTGCAGTGATCTCTGCAGCTGCACTTACTGGTCCAGGACAGCCTTGGGAAACAACACTTCTGTGTTCCTTGAGTAGAAAGGCATAAACAACCCTTCCCAAAAAGTGAAGTGCACCAATAACCTTATCTTCAAACTGGCATTCGAAATACCCAACCAAGTAACAAAAAATAAAATAAAAGGGTGTATGCGTGTTGGTTGGGTAAGCACATGAATAGGATTCACAATGCAAAGTATAGACTGAGGCTGGCCAAATGCAGGGTCTGAACTAGCTTATGAAGCTAAATACCCTAGTGATTTGAAGAATTTAGAATTAACCAAATGTATCATCATCTACTCATCAAGGATACTAATGCTGCATCTCATGGCAAACGGAAGCCCAGTAGCTGTAGGGTTTGTGTTAGACCAGACAGATTTGACTCACAAAAGGGCCATTACACACTGGGTGGTTTATGAAAGATTATGTGACATGGGAGCTGCAATAGCAGTGAGCTGGGCTTGATGGCCCAGGGGATCCCTTCCCGTTCTCTGTTCCAAAAAGCTAAAGCATGATTTTACAAACAGCACCCCTAGTTCAAGTTTCTGCTTTTATAACAACTGCCATGCAATCACCTCCAACTACCAAGCGGAAGAGAGCTTCAATGAGGCACCTCAATAGACTTGTACACACAATCTTTTTCCCCCCCACTGTCTAGACACAAGGTGGTAGAAGTCAAGATAAAAAGGTATTGTTGAGAATGTCACAAATGAAAAGCCCCGACCGCTTACACAGAAGTCATCCCTTCCTTCGCAAGCATCAGGCAGGTTTAAACAGCCACTGCAATTATTACAGAAGCAGTTCCCCTTTGGTTTTCCATTCCTTCTCCTGAGCACTATAAAACAGCTTAATACTAGCAAGGACAACAAGGATCTCAGAGCTGCAGAATCACACTAAAACAAGGAAACTTAGACAGACCAGCAAGAATCCCCACCTAGTTTTACTGACAAAAACATTATTACAAAACCGACAGTGTCCTAGTCCCCTGCAACAGGTTAGGGTGTTCTTGGTGTTTGGGGGCAATAGCCTTGTAGTTGTGCAACATGGTTGTTTGTCTAACCGATTCCTAAAACAACAAAACACTTGCATGGAGTGGTTTGGGTAAGGATAATCCTGTCTTTTTTTTTTTTTTAATCAGTTTTGTCCTGAAAAAGCAGAAGGAATCCAGATAGTTTATGCAGCTGGTTACAATGGGTACTCTTATGCACTTGCAAACTAAATACAAAAGCTATTGGTCTGGAGTTCATGCAAGTTAAAATAGAACAGCTTCTAAAAAAATTCACAGTATTACTAACAGTCTTGAACTGACCTCCACACACAAGATGTTAGAATTTCCTTTCTGGCAAGAATGACAAGAACCACACTCCTCCCACCCTCCCATTTCCTCCTTCTGGGGAAGGAAGCAGGACAACTGCATAGAAAAAAAATACATCAAGGTGATCTCTTCATCAAGTATCCTGCCTTACAGTATAATTCTCTCTTCTGGACAGAAAGGAAAGAAACAACTGATAAAGAGACTACTAAGCCTAACATCAATGTGGACAATCTCTTAGCTCAAGAGAGAAGATAGTACACATTTTCTTCTTGACTCATGCCTCAGAACCATCCGTATCAAAAGCAGGAATGTTTCCAAGATAGTTTAGAGTGGAAGGGTATAGTCTATATACACTACAATACAGGGCTAAGCATTGTCTGCAAGTAAATGCTGAGACAAAGGATTTTTTTTTCACTAAACCTCAGAAAGGGCCTTTTGTGCTTGAAAACTTGGCTATAATCTTTCCCAACCACCTCATCGGTCCCATATATTTAAGGGTCCAACATATATCACTCTCACTCCCCTTAAAATACCCTTGCCCCTCAACACATTTCCTGGACCATCACAGCCACATCAATGCAACACTGCCAGAAGGATTTAAAACCATTCCTCTCTTTTGGTAGAGTTTTCAGTGATGTTCCAGACCAAACCGAACATGGACTTTGAGCCCTGACAAACCATTTCATTATTCCACCAGTTACTGAATAAATTCCTGCAAGGTGCTCTGTTAAATGGACCTACTCGGAGAGGCTTGCAGAAATTAAGCTTGCTCACTGCATCACTGGGTTACATAAGCAACTGCAATTTCAGCATCATTCTGTGATGCTACCCTTCTTGGGGGTTGTTGGCTGTAGCTGTGTTGGTCTAAGGACATAGGCAATGCCAACTGTCCTTCTCAAATGAACGCATGAAAAAGAGAAAAGAAAAACTAGACAGTCCTTCCACCAGTTAAGTTGCATTCGTATGCCACTTTCCCAAATCCGAGTTACCCGATTCCCCAAACTAACTGCCATTTGCAGTTATTCCTATCTAAGACATAGGAATGCCACTTAAACAGCTCAATTAAGTGGCACCTCTTAGCTCGGAACATCATAACCATTGAGCAATCATCACCATTTACATTTGCACAGAGCTGAATACAATCTTCACGTTCTTTACCTGTACTGTGCTGGAGCTTGTGAAAGCCTTCTTCCTTCTAGCAGGCTATTATTAATACCAGGAAGAGACAGCTCATCTCATTCCCAACTGAAAAATAAGACCTTAATATTTTCCCGTCTAGAAGTTGCTACACACTTTAAAAAAAGAACAAGTTGTATACAATCACCTCTCTATACAGGAGGCCTCAAAATCACATAGCTTCATATTTAGAATGTCACATTTCTCCCAGCTCTGATTAACATACAATGCACCAAACCTGGATAAACTTGGCAAATTATACGCCAGTAGAAGTAACCCCTGATTTTGGGTAGTCCACCTCATGGCCCGTAAGGAAGCAAGATTTTCAGAAAGCATTAAGGACCCAACCTGCCCTTTAAAAATTAAAAAGGTGCCTTTAAAGTATCTAAAGTGAGACACTCAAAACAGTGAGGCACCCAACCTTGCAGTGACTTTTGGAAATGTAGGCCACCACAGGTGAGAAGAAATGCACATGGAAGATCTACCACAAGAACCATTAATAACACTGGCAATAGCACGGGCTTATGTTTAAACATTTAACAGAGTCAGAGGCTCCAGGTCTGGGTCAGAGATTGTAAAAGTCCCATTTTGTCTTGTGCACTACTCAAAAAGTCACATCAATATCATGCATCAAAACGGACGTAAGTAAGCAATGGTGCACAGAGGTGGATCGCATCTATTAAAACAGCACAGAGTTCAAGTAGGTTAGAGCGTCTAATCTAGCCAGTCTGTCTCCAGCTGTCAGCAACTCCCCCTTCCACTATCTGCAAGTACAGCAGGGAATTTCCATGTCTCAACTGTGCTGCTGCCATTTGGTCCAAAGAGGCACAAGGGGTAGATCTAGTCTATGCAGACAGATTATCTGTAAGTGCAATGCACACTGTGTATTGCAAGCAGCTCATCTAACCATCTTCCCCATTATAAACACCCAACTTCAGCTACTGAAACAAGATGCTAAGGAAATAACGACAGAGTCGTAAAGTATAAAACAAGCAGCAACCCCACTCCCAAAGCTCCTTACAGATCATATGTTTGCACTTGGCTTCTATGCTATAAACAAGTGACAGAAAGTGGTTTTAATCTCCCCCCCGCCAATTCATGGAAGTAGATTCAATCCTTTTAGTTTTGCCTACAATTTTTTTAAAAAGTTTCAACACAGATACAAAATTGGCCTACAGAGTACGTGACTTTAGAGGATAAGAAATTCATGCTAGGAATAAAGGTTTAAAGGGCCTTGTAAAAGGGAATGCAGGTTAAGTTAGACACAGGGTCCAAATTCACTAATGCTGTTCGTTCAGCTCAGCCCAGCCTGCTGAGAACGCCGACTTCTAGGAGCCGAAAGGAAGTCTCCACTTGGACTGATGGCATGGCATACATGTTTCAATACAGCATGCACAGGTATCTTCCACGCTCATGGACAATTTACAAAAGCATACAACAACAATCCTGAACTGCTATCTGAATCACATTAAAGAGAAACTACCCATTTCCACAAACTCCAAAGATTAAGCGTCCCCCACGCTACCAGCCCTCCCCAGGAGAGGCTCCAAGAAATCCCCTTGTGCAATGCACTGGGATGGACACCTCACCTGCCTCACCAGCTCCAGTTTGCACGAGAGTGAAGGCAACACCTGTCAGACCCCAGCCTGTTTTCTGCCTCTGGGTTGGCCCCCTCTCCTGAGAAGACAAGCTGTAAAAATCAACTGGCCACTGTGGACACTTAATCCCCACATTTGCACTTTCTATGCCAGCAGCTTCATCTCTGGAAGTAAATCAGGTGGAGAGAGAAGAGCTCAGGACAATTTAGGCAGCTGTGGCAAAATAAGGACCAGGGCAGGAGTGTCAGCAACATAAAAAGTAAAACCACCACCCAAATCCTGCTAAGAAAGCATAACTAAAACTGGCCCTCCAGCCCACTGTATTAGAGGAAGCAAGGTTTTATTTCAACTAACACAGGCATGACTTTCTTCAGGATCATTTCATTAGACATTTCAAAATGCACTAGGCTTGGGTGCAAGGGCTACCGAGGCAAGGAATTTCGGGGTTTCTTAACCCAATAGCAGCAACATCCAAATAAAAACAAATGAATGCTGATTATGAAAAACAAGTTACAGCTTTTAAGCTCTTGGCCAATGGATTGTAAATATTTTGTCTTGCTGAACTGCAAAAGTTGAAAATCCTAAAGTGTGACCCTGTTGTAGAAAAGAACATGACTACTGCATCAAACACAAGTAGCCTACAATGCTTCAAATCCTCAAGTAAAAGTAAGGGCTCTGAAACCAAGCACTTGATAATAACCAGCCAATTCCTGTGACCTAGCTATAGCTAAACAGAACGGATTAATATTTAGTTCTCTCAAAGGTGCTTAAGTACGACAGGCATCTTGCAGTTTTATAAATGAAATACCTCCTGCAAATAATCATGGTTCCCTCACTGAAAACTGCAGCATGATTAACAGAGGTCCATTATAAAGGCAATGCATAACCTAGCTCTTGTTAGCAGTCAGTCCCACATTGGAGTGTTTCTATAGCAACCAGGGAGAAAATATAAAGCAAACTACGGTTAAATGAAAATTATTCTCCATGACAGTACATGTAAATGCAGCAACATTTTCAAGGCGCTTCTGGATAAAATGCTTAAAGTCATGCCTACATGCTGACAAAAATGTGAAAGGCTACACACAACAATTTATGCACCACACAGCGACCAAGGACCACGTCTCAGCTAGTTAAAAAAAAATTCCTAATCACTTGAGAGAAACAACAATATTCAAGATAGAGTCTTAGACAATGCACACACCCTTTAAAAATGAGTTTCAGAAATTATCAAGATGCACTAATTGAGTATTCGGTTCTTATCATTTTCATGACTGCAGCCGGGGAGCGCACTCCTGCCTTTTCCATCCCAGAAGAAAACGTTTTGATTTGAGAGGTTGAGACACTGAGAATATTTATAGAGATTCAGCTGGAGCTGGAATGACGACTTGTTTTAACTAGTTACAGCTCCTTCACGTTCCAGGTTACATTGGACATTTTGCATCGGGGCTTCATCCCTCCTGCATTCGTTGGTGTCTCGGTTTAGACAGCTGGAAAACAGCAAGCCACCGCTGCCAAATACCCTGCCAGAGCCACCGCATACTTAAGGGAAAATTCTCCCACTCTTTGCTTTGGCAATACCACGAGCCGTCAGCAAGGAGTGGATCTTCTGAGCTATGAATAAACCAAGCCGTATTATGTAAAAAGTTTAATTAGTTGGGATTTGAGTCTTATGAGAGACTCAAGTCATCTTCTTGAAGTAATTAACTGGGTGTGCACCCTGCACAGGGCAGGCCAAAATAAGAGATGATAAAAATCAGTTTACAACCTATTTTATGGTTTCTCTTCCACACTAAAGTACCACATTTTAGGCAGGCACTCTCAAATGCCAGTTGTAATTAAGTAGTTCTTGCAAACACATTTCACAATTCACCCTGCCAAGTGCTTCTTCCCATGTAAAAACTGGCAGACTGCTAAGCAACATGGGTGCAGGTTTTCTTGGGGAGAAAGTGTAGGAGGAACGCACGAGGCATTTCTTTCAATTGTCTCCAGCTCCCAGGGCGCGCGGAGGAAACGAGTACATACTCCATTGGCCCCTTTGAACCCACACTATGCATACTCCCAGTAACCTCTGCATTTGAATAGCTCCTGCCCTCCCCACCCACCACACAAACCCCGATCAGAACCAGCAGATAACTTTTGACTAAAGTGGGAAAGCTGCTCTGTTCTTCACTAAGCCACTCCACCCTGTGCATAAAAAAAACTGCTTACAGGTCGGCACTAAAGTAAGCTTCCTTCCTTGAGGTTTGACTGCTGAAGCAGAGGATGTGTTGACACACAGTCATGACATGCATCTGCATTAGCATTTTGCAAATGTGCAGCTATGCAAAACGCACGTGATTCGCATTCTGCATGATAAAATGCAAGCTGCATTAAAGGCTCCACGGGAATGTAGAAGCGACGCAGGAGAGCCTGTTACCTACAAACCACCAAGTTTGCCTCTGACAGCATATATTCCAGTCATGTTCCATCCACCTCCCCTAGGATCGCTTGCTGCAGAACCCACAGCAGCACTGCAGATACCATTTCAGTGAATTTAGTCACTAATATCAATACAACCCAAGATCCCTGGCTGCTGAAAGAGCTCCCTCCACATTTTATAGGGCAATGAAATGTGGAGCCCTCTCATGCAGTGAAAACAGCTCCTTGAGATTAGACGTAAGACTGGAGGAGGGGGTAAGGGGAGGGTGACAAAAAAAACTGCAAACCCCCACGTAGCAGTTGCTAGGGCTATTTAAAGCCCTCCAATAGCTGCCATGCTAGAGGAGGCACTTTTTTGCAATCGTGAAGAGGAAAAAGTTCTCTCTACACAAACAAGAACTCTTTTTGAGCGTGTAAAAGAAATGTGTATTTTCTAATGACAAGTGTTTGAAGAGGTATAATCTGTGATCATGTAAAGGCACCACCTACAATCTGCTTCCCCAAACAGGAGGATCCCAAAGGGGCGCACAGTCCCTTCCATTTAGTAAAGCTTTTTCTTTCAGGAAATCTGAGCCAAGTAGGGAATATGCTGGTTCCTGCTGGTCACAAGGAAGGAAACGTGCTCTCCAGGGTGCATCCATACCAGAGAAGAGGCTTTCTTACCATGGAATAACTAACACTAGGTAATTACCATCACACAAAATCTTTGTGAAGACAAGACAGCCTGCAGCTTTCACATCCATCAGCAGATGGATGTAAACACTAGCAGGGAAGATTTAAAAAAAAACAAAACAAAACACCAAAACCTGTACCCTCCAGAAAAGAGGACCCCAGGAATAGTAACATCCAGATGCAGCACAGGGCAAAACAAGTAAAATCCTCCAGAACCGCACAGCACCCTTCAACATTTCATCCTGAGAATTTAGCAGGAGATGGACAAAATTCCAGCTCTCTCAGAGATTGGAAAGCAGGGTCCGTATTTTCAACCACGCTACTTCCGGAGAACAAAGCCAAAGGAGGAACAAGTCTATTTATGTTTGCACTAGCCTTTTTCTGAACGATTCCTGCCAGCTGTGGCTGTGCTAATGGAGACCAGCTTCAGGCGCTGCCTGGTCCATGTTCAACTGTCTCACTGGAGGGTCCAGAAGCCTCACTCACAGCTCAAGACCACCTGCTGCTCAGGTCAGGACAAAGGCATAGGACCGTTCCAGACTCAAAGATCTTAGCATCCAAGACAAGACACAATAGATGGAGACAGGCAGGTGGGAAGTAGACACTGGGTTGATCAACACAGAAGGCTTGCTCCAGCACTCTCCATGCTGGTGCCATTGATGGGGTTTTTCAGGAAAGGGAGTCAGTCAGGTGTGGGCAAAACTAGAACAAAGTGGGGCAGGAATGCATACAACCACAAACAGGTTTGCAGTTCAATTGATTAGATTTTTACCATTTAGGCAGCCTTCACTCTGAAGGACTGATTGCATTTCTCCCCATCAAGAAACCTTAGAAAGCATTTCTTTCTGGGGGAAAGTCCAATTCAGGACCATTCAATTGATGGCATGGACACCTCTGAAATGGAACAGGTATCCATGAATAAAGAACAAACTGAAACTAATGTCTTGACAGGAGCACTCTGTGTCAAAGTCTTGATCTGAACTTCATTCTTAATCCACAATTGTGACTAGTACAGTGCGGTAGTTTCTCAGACTTGTTTAATCCAAGAATTTACCTGGAAGCATTGATTGCTCTTAGGAACTTAAAGCATGACAGAGCTCTCATTGCAGGAGCTTCAAATCAAATGCATGCATGCATGCACGCACACACACACAC
>JAGPOW010002791.1:2044532-2064539 GCA_030014935.1 Caiman crocodilus | reverse complement strand
CACACACACACACTCTTCAGCAGCTTCAAACCTGTCTGCATCACACACACAATTCACGTGCAGATTCCATTAACAGCACATCTGACAAAAACATGCAAACCAAAAATCAGAAATGCATGCATCGTTCCACACATTTCCTAAGAATGGAAAGCCAGTAAGTTTGCATACTGAAAATGTTAAAAGCTCAAACCGCAAGGACTACTGACAAAGCAAGTTTTAACACTTGCATGACAGAGTAGATTTGGTCTAAGAACCCATCTTCAAAGAGTCAGGTCTATTGTCAAAGCTAAAATAATCGGTGCACTGGAACATTTGCTGCATTACCCGTAAAACACTTGAATTCTGGCATGAAAACAGAAACTACTGGTGATCGGGGCACAAAGAAGCCATACTCTTTACTGGCCAGAAACAGACAAACTTCAGGAATCGACATTCCCGATTTTGGCGATTTTGATGGTTTCATCAGGTTGCAAAAAGTAACCACGGTGGCCTCCTGCCTCCCTTTCAGCTCGCACCAGTCCATTTCTCAGCTGCTAGCTCTCAGCTCCAATAGCCCCTGGAAACAAGGGGCATTTTTAACAATATTCTGCTGCTGGCTTAGAAAATGGGGAAGGCACTAGGGCAGCAGCATGAACCTTGGGGCCTGCAGGGCAGCTACCTCTGCATACTTCAAAGAAACCTGGCCCCACAGCTGCTCTTAGGCAGCTTGTCTAAAGAGCCATGAGGGAGCAGAGCTGAAGGGGGTGGCGCTGAAGAGGAGTTCAAGCATAAGCCCATCCAAGCACCTCAGCCCTCCCTCCCTCCCTGCTGTTACGCAGCCCCTGGGCCCCTCAGAGGACGCCTACTTGAATTCACTTAAAAAAAAAAAAAAAAAAAAATATGCGGCACTCAACTAACATGGCATCCAGCACGCTACAAAAACACCCATAAAAATCTCTCACAGAACAAGCTCGGCACCTCTGCATTCAGCTCCTCCAAAGGGAAGATGGCTCAAAAAAAATGCTGGAGTTATAACAGAGGGCCTCCAGTTAACCATGCCAAAGTCAGAGGGGCTCAGGATGCAGGGGAGGAGAGGAAACTCCTGCTACCACCCCCAGGAAGTGGAGGAGTTTCAGATTTATTACAGACCTACTAGGAAGAATGTCTTAAAAGCCCTTTACAGAGCCCAGAGGCAGCGAGAGATTCTCCCTACAGCACCAACCACATCTGCATCTCACTGAATACTCCATTCCCAGCAGGGACCTAGCAAATTCATTCGGAAGCCATGCTGAAGGCAAATAGTCATTCAGATTCAGAGCAAGCCATCTGCATGTGTGATATTCAGAGCACTATTCAGTAGGGGAAGATAAGTACAGACATCAAGCCTTAGTTTTTGCCACTGTTAACTTACTAAGCTAGGGAAAATTTTAAGAAGCTGAACTTTGGCACGAAAGACTTTTATAGGGTGAAGGTAAGTACCAGATGCATTAGCAAATATTTTAAGCCTTCTTCAGAGAGGACTGGTGTAGTGTTTGCTAAAAAAACAAAACCACAACAACTATGCCAAGGATCTGGACAATTATTGTCCATTTTTGAGGAAGCAAGGAGAGCTCAGAAAAGAACTAAAACAGTGGTTTTCAACCTTTTCACATTTGTGGATCCCTAAAAAGGCTCCAATGGAGGTGTGGACTCCTTTGGATTGTAAGTGTAGTTATTTACATACTTCTGATCGATCACAGTCATTTTTAGCAGACCTCTTTGACACAGTCTGTGGACCTACAGGGGCCCATGGACCACAGGTTGAAAGCCACTGAGCTGCAAGAATGATTTTTGGTGCTGAAAATGCACCAGAGCAAGGCTGCCACTGCTCAATCCATTCAGTTCATCCAAGAGGTGACTTTATCTACATATCTTGTGGCAAGATTTTCAAGAAGATGAGGTTCATAAATCTAACTGAAGGAGATCTGACAAGATCCAATGGCTGGCCACTGAAGTTAGACAAACTCAAGCTAGGAATAAGATGCACATTTAACGGTGGTGGTAATCTGGATCCCCACGTAGGGCTGCAAAAGTGGTGACCACGGGACTCTCAGCACATCTGTGCCTACAACCTCCTCAATCCTCAGTATTCTGAATGGGAAGCCACTCTGCCACTGAACCCACATTGGCTGCAGGGGTCAGAGGCCACCTGATCTTTTCAAAGCTGGACAGTGGATTTGGGAATCTCAACCTCAATATCCAGGCCATCAGATCCATCTTTGGTGCCAAAGGAGAGAGAGGCGTTATTCACTAGGCCAGGGACCTTAGCAGGAATACATGGAGCTGTTCTTAGAACTTTATTTTTTTCCAAAATGCAAATAAGCAATACTCCCCCACCCAGGGAATCCCACCCAATGTATACAGAGCTATTACAAGGATGAGTTTGAGGGTCTAAGTTAAAGCCTATGTCAAGAGGTGGAGACTGATAAATTCTACCCAAGAGGTCACTTCCTTCGGCATGACTTGCAATCTCCTTGGCATAAAAAGGCACCAGTCAGTAGGGCATTCTTCATAAAGGCCTCTTGGATCTTTTCACTTGCTTCCACCTAGCCTAATAAATTCAGTCACTATATCTTTAGGGCCATATGCAAAACCCATCTTTTTGCTAGTACTTTTCTGCCAGCATACACACAAAAAGGAGGCAGCTTGCATGCAGAGACCAGGCCTTCGGGTAGACGTGACGGTGTAAGCACAGTACAGTATTTGCAGCTTTGAATTACTGACTGGTTAAGTTACTCTCACATTACTGGGGGGTGGGAGGGCTCATTTTGCTACTGGAAAGTCATTGCAGTGTGATCTGTTATTTTTAACAACAGTGTTGGCATCCAGAGCTGGGAATGAAGGATCTTAAACCTCAACAGTCTGTGAGACCTCAGTTTATTTCATAATTCCTTCAATAAAGAATCCTTTCAAGCATACTGTGAAGAATCTGGTTTTGGTTTTTGTTTTTTAAATCTGCACATCCTTTCATCACTAATTTTAGTGAGACATAGTCGAGCAATGCAAAACGTTTGCAAAACAATGAGCTTTTTCATCTCTTGCTGTACAGGATGTCAAACCCTAACTGAAAGGACAATGGGCTACCTAGGGAGGGTGGTTCATTTCTCAAAAGAAGAGTCTCTTCCTCCCTCTGCCCTGCCCTCACTGAATAACTTCATACAAGGTGCTCTAAATACAAGCCTATTTTAGAATTTTTCTATATAAGATAACAAGGTGGGGGGGGGGAAAAAAAAAAAAAAATCAGTCAACACCATTAAAAATGTGAACAACACCTATCCTAGCACTACTTCAAAGCATCATTAACCACACTCGTTTAAATGCCCCATGGCAGTTCTGTACAAAAGCTAACACTTAGGGTCCAGAATCTGATGTAAAACAAGAATCAACTCAACACTTTCTATTCATGGGGCAAGTGAAAGGCAAAGTAAAAGACAGGAGAGGCTCACTCCTGCTCTGGGAGGGAGAAACGGTCAAATTTCCTTCACCACATATTAGGACTACACACCCTCTGTAATAGTAACTTCATGTCCCTCCCTTTCATTTCCAAGGTCACAGTTCCTCCAAACATTTTTCTAAATCACTACTAAAAAACAGAAGTTCAAACAAAAAAATATAACATGGGGGGGGTGGAAATCAACAGGCCTGATCTCAATACAACTACCAGGAAAGTTCATTTAGTGTTTCAATGTTTTCACAAAACATTGAATTATTAGAAAAACCGCAACTCCATCTAAAAATAGACAAACTACGCATTATACATGATGAGATTTTATTTTAAAATACTGATCGGATAGATTTTGATTTTGTTAAAAGAAGAGAAAAGGCTGCCTGCAGATTTTTGAGGGATAAATAATTCAGTGTATGAATGCCAAGGGCAGAACTGCAAATTAAGTCTTGCATATATCCAAATGGCAGGGACAATGCAGACAGTAACATGCAATTCACATCCTCACCCTGGCAGTGACTTCAACTCTGACCTACAAGAAAAAAATGACGAGGCTGGCTAGAAAAAAAGGGGGGAAAAAAAGGAAAACAAAACCAAGACCGGCTAGAAAATGGATGTACTGGATTTTGTGCCTGTAAAGATCAAGAAAACCCAGGCCAGTTTTTCACATGTGAGAGTTTGCACAACATCAGCAGTGCCAAGGTTTCAGCGAGGACAGTGACAAAATGAGAGCAGAGGCCTCTCAACTGACAGCACATACTGCTTGGTCATTCCCAACCTGCCTCAGCAGATGGGCCCCGACAACAGAGCTTCTTAAAGGAGCTCAAGGCATCCTTCCACCTTAAAACAGGTAACATTAGCTTGCTAGCCTCACGGGACAGGAGTGGGGAAAGGGGCAAAAGGAATGATGAAAATGCCAAAGGGGACACGACAAAGTAGAGCAGTGTCAAACGTAGAAATTCCAGCACAGCAGAGTCAAGAGAAACATCTTATCGAGCTATGTGGGTAGTTTAATGTTTCTCCTGAAACTTGGCACGCCCCAGAGCTCATTTATAACCCTTCCCAAAATTATCTGAGTTCCACAAAATAATCTTTCCTTGCTTTTGTAACTATTCAATAGCTTTCCCATAACTTCTCCTAAAACCTTTGGGAAACCTTCAGGGAAATGGAAAGGTGGAGAAAAAAAAGAGACAGAACTGTAAGATTTGGATTACTGATAGAAGAGCTTGACATCACTGAGAAAATTTCCCTTTTCCTTCCCAATGTACTCATCTTGGTTATTAAAGTGAACTCGAATACACAGAAATGTTAGCATCCCAAGGAGTCATGCAAAGGGAAAATGTCTGAGGGTACGAGTGTAGCAGTCTTAATAGAGCTCAATGAGTGGAAATGAATCTTGAAAGCTGTCAGATCAAAGCAAAATCTTCTTTGAGTAAAGACCGTGTTACCCTTGGAGCCACAGAACTAAATACCATCTATAAAAATATTTTGCTCAAATAAATTAAGAAACAGCAGTGTTTCATCTGTCACAAGGTGTGCGTCTTTTATGGGATTAGCATCCTATGTGCAGGATAAAAATTAAAGCAGATTTGGAGACAGCTCACTCAGCTGGTGGAAGCTGGCTGCACAGATTGAAGTGGCCTGAAAAAGGCAAGCACAGACACTATGTTGTGGACAGGTTTTCGTCTTCTGTTGCCATGCAAGGGATTGAACGGCTTTGTTTTTGCTTTGTAGGTTTGTAAAGACTTGCTGCGTAGATCACATGTTGGCACCACCTGGGTCAAAACAGAAATGGAAAGGTGCCCCGAGACAATACCCAGCAACAGGCTTTGACACGCCAAAGCAAATATTACACACATTTGAAAACCTGCTTGCAAGAGGATGTACAAAAATACTGTCAGCTTCTCAAATCAGCCTGAGAAAACAAGGAAGTACTGGAATCTCTCAGGCAGCCTTAACTCTAACCCTAGGCGCTGACAACTTTCCAGCCTCACCACCCCCTTGAATACAATTATGCAAGAAACAAGACATTTTGATTAAGGAGGCTGCAATAAAAGCCTACAGCTGCATAAATCCATTTTGTGCCGAGTGCCTACACAGCGCTGGTTGAGCACATTGAAGGGTAATGAGAAGTCATACTTCCACATGATGACATGCAAACCTGGAGAGGTTTAAAAGACCTAGGAAAAAAAATACACACTGCAAGAGAGAATATAGGCCTTTATAAGGACATGTTTAAAAGCTGCATACAAAACTTATTCCCATAACGTGTCAGGCAGGCTGGTTCAAGGTTTCTGAAATTAGACAGGGAAAAAAAAAACACCGCACTCTCACCAGTACAATGGAGAAAGAAACAGGGCCGCCAACAAGACTGCCATTAGAATTATAGCTACCATGTCCATATTTTCCAAATGGCCTGGATTTCTCTCTCCACTGGTGCATGGCTATACTCCATCAGTGCTAAGGAATAGTTTTATACCTACTGCAGCCCGACAGCAGATTCCAACCCCTGAAACTCAACTAGTCCACAGAGAGGGAAATAGGCTTAACCATTAGAAAATTCTCATCCATTTATAAACATGCTCCTAAGATCAGAACCCCTCAACTTTCACTTCCTACTTTTTATTGAAGCTAGTTTTTCACAGAGTAATTTGAACTTCCTACTTTTTATTGAACTGTCGGGCTAGGAAGGCCACATATTGAAAATAGCTCGATGAAGATATGTCTATATAAAGGCATAAGAGCAACTTAAACCTTGCAAATTCTTCACAATGTGAGAATATTGAAAACGTGGCTTTTCCCAATTTCCTTTGTTTCGTGAATCTAGAACATTTCTGTACCTTGTGGCAGGAACTGCAGCTAAAACTTGGAAATGGCTAGGTCTGACCACAAAACGTCCTGCCTTATTCCTATATGAGATGTTAGAAAATACTACCAAAGAGGTTTTAATATTCCCATCTTATGCCTGACAACACACAAAGCAGCCAAGTTTAAAAGAAACACAGACTAAACACTGAAAAAGTATCCATCTTAGTGCCTACTTAAGTCAATATATTTGCAGGAAAACATTGTCATTGTGCATCCATGCTATAATTAGAGTTAAAACAATCACCACCAGTTGCAAGCAGTCCATCTGGTTGACTAAGACAGGGAGAGCATCCTGCCAGTGCAGTGCAATTAAAGTGACTAGTCTTCACTGACACTAAAGAAACATGTTTGCCTACTCCACCGAACAGCAAAAAAAAAGTGCTACACAAGGCTCTAGTGCACTTTATTATATCATCCTCTTCCCCAAATGTATTAAGCTGTTTCTGAACAATAAAGTAATCTAAATAAGTCTCTACCACCTATCAGAACCTACCTGAAGCTTCACGGGGAAAGTTCTACTCGTTTTTCACACCCCCAAAAGCAATATTCCTTTTGGACAACTTGGCAGAGTAACGCTACAAGAACATGCTTATTAAGTTACCAAAAAAAAAAAAAAAAGAAAGAAAGAAAGAAAAAGGCAGCAGACAAATGCAAAATAGAAGTATGTGATTTTCAAGTGTGAGGTTCACAGCTAAACACTACTAAGATCAACACACAACTCAACGCTTTGATAATATCACCACTGACACAAAGCCAAGTCACCACAGCAAGGCAAAAACACTTCAATGAATCCCTTGGATCACAATACTGTGAAACAGAAACAGCCAAAGATTTAGATTTTTAAATATAGATACGGAACAGAAGAACAAAACCTGGGCAGTGCTTTACACAAAGCACCTACCACATTTCCAAAAGAGCTAAGATTTAAGTTACTAGACCTCCTCAGCCATTCGCTATCAAGAATATCACTGCACTGCATAGTTAACCTGGGATTTATCTAGCCCAAGCATAGCCACATCCACTGAGAAAAAGAAACCAACATTTCACCGGGGTTTGAAGGCCACTGAGTCTCAGCTCACTTAGTCAGCAAAGGACAGGTTAGAGGACATGCAGACCTGAAACTTAGGCCGGATCCCACTCCCCTTCCAGTGGAGGACCACTGTCACTCATTGAACCTACCTCCTCAGTGTTACTTTTCCCAGTAAGAGAAATTCTCTTGTTCTTGACAAGGAAAGTATTGCAGAGCCCCTCAGTGCAACAGCAGAACCACAGCAAAAAATCCCCTTGCACAGGCCAGCGAGTGCCGAAGCAGCAGGGACACAGCAAGATGCACAGAGCTTGGCTCCGGGGAGGTGTGCGCCCAAACTAAGCTAAGAGAGGTGCCAATCACCAAGGTTCATTATGCAGGAGACGCACTAAAAGTAACCAGCATCTGCATGGCTCCAAACCAGTCAAGCTGCACACACAAATACAGATTGCCCAACAGGAGACATATCATCGACCCATCTCTTCCCACAGAATGAGAAAACAGGTCACACCGCGTCAACAAGAATGCTTCATAGGCAAATCAGGAGAGGTGAGGCACTTAAGAATTTCCCTAACGAGACAGAAAGGAAGTCAACCATGGGTCTCGTTTCACTTTCTGTGCAGGAATTACACATTTCTACCACCATCACCATGACCACTTAAAGGGTTCAATGATGCCTCTAATTTTGGGATGCCCCTGTCCCTGTGGACAATGACAACTTCTTATTTTTAAAACCAAGAGTTAGTAAAGATCTAGGGTTTGATGATACTGGCATTTTAAGTGTATAAAGACTATCGCACTCCCCTGTTGGTAATTTAAAGGCCTTTGCCACTACGGAAAAGGGAGAGCAAGAGACAATGAAAGTGACTTTATACAAACGTGCTATAAAATGGGCAAATTAGAAGAACAGAGAAAAATATTTAAAACAACCAGCGATAGTATTGAGGTTAATCTTAGAGGCAACCAGTAACTCTACAGCCATCACAACATATTCAGACAGATATGTCATTTTTAGGTTTGTGGTGTCCCTTTCACATGTAAATCTAACGGCCAAAGGTATCCCATCTACATCCAGCTTCTGGACTAATCCAAGAGGACAAATTTAGTTTTAAGGACACTGGCTGGCTATAGGGCGACGTCCTTGGTAAGCGAGCATGGCACATACAAAGCCGTACAGAAAGCAGGGGGAGGGGACAAGAGCTTTTCCTGCAACTGGATATCAAAACAGACCTACGAGCTCAGAGCAGAAGCCAGTCTGTAAACACACCAGCCCTTGTGTCTCAATGAACAGACTGATTTTCAATCCCTCTCCCCCCCCACAAGACAGCTGTTCTCTCTGGGAAAGGGCAGAGGGCGTAGAAGGGCTCAGCTCCTCCAGGCTTCTTGGAGGGGGAAGACACGATTTGCCTTTCTAAACATGCAATCAATCTAGCAGGCTGGGGGTGGGTGGTAAATTCTGGACTGCAGAAGTGCAGCTGTTTTTCACAAAGGTGCCAGGGTGCAGAGCAGCCCTCTCCCCCGGCGCACAAAGGGTTCTCCGAGGGGGAAAAACACCGAGCAATCTAGAGATTAAACTGGGAAATACAAAATAAATAAATAAATGTAGCTCAGCCAGGCTTGCAGGCGGATCAGCTCGATCCCCCGTGTGCACGCGCACGCACATGCACACACACACACACAGAGCTAACGCCTACCCAGGGATGATGAAATGAGAAACGGAAATTACCATTTCAGATAACTTTTCGTATTGTTCCTTCCAGCAGGCACTGCTACCGCTCTCCTCCAGTACAAGCAACCCCTGTGAACTGCCGCGACCTCCCCGCTGCACCCCCCCACTCGGCCCCCAGGACCTGCTGCTCCTCCGCACCCCACACCAAGAGCTGCTGCCCCCACACATACACAACGCCCCCCGCAAACTGCTGCTGCCCCTCATCCCCTCTGCATGGACCTGCTGCCCCCTCCCCCCGACCTACCACCACCCCCAAGGAGCCTCTGGCCCCCCCAGCAAGAACTGCTGCTGCCCTCCCCCCAACCTTGCCTCACCAAGTGTTCCTACCCCCAACCCCCCCCAAGGAGCTGCTCCCCCATGAACTGCTCTACCCCCTTCCCCCCCTGGAGCTGCTGCCCCCCCACTACTGCTTACCCCTCCCCACCCCATGGAGCTGCTCCCCCCCCACAAGAGCTGATGCTGCCCCCCCATGCAATAAACTGCAATCCCCCCAACACGCTCCCTCCATGAACTGCTGCTGCCCCTTGCCCCCCATGGGGGTACCAGCCCCCCAGCCAAGAACTGCTGCTACCTTCAACTCGCAAACCTCCCATGGAGCTGCCCCCCACAGCCCCACACCAGCTGCTACCTCCAACCCCCCCAGTCCCCTCCGTTAAGTCCTCCCCACCAAAAAAATCATCCTCCCATGGATTTCTGCTCCCCCCAAGCCCTGCTCGGAGCTGCTGCTGCTGCCCCCGCCACAAAAACGGAGCTGCCTCCAGCCCCCCCCCCGCCATACACACACTCACGCACCCCCCCGCCCTTACCCGTGGGCGGCGCGCGGTGCCTCCTCACGCTCGGGGGCCTGCGGCTCCGCCAGCCCCGCCGCATAGAGGAGGGGCGCGGGCCGGGGCGCTGGGGCGGCGGGCGCTGGGCGCTAGAGCTGGGGGCCGGCGCTGGCGCTGTGTCGGCGGCGCCTCCTGCCCCCGCGCTCCATGGCCCGTGCGGCCTGCGATCCCCGCGCGGCCTGCCGCCCGCCCTCCCGCCGCTGAGACGCGCCCGCTCATTGGCCCGCCGCGCCACGCCGCGCCATTGGCCGATGCGGCACGGAGGGCAGGTCACCCGGCGCGATGACGCAGCCGCGCCGCGCGTGACGGCGCAATGAGTTGCCAAGCGCGCTGACGAAACGCGAGGACTCCTCCGATTGGTGGCGAGCAAGCGCGCCTGCTATTGGCCGCTTTGGGACAGGAGGAGTCACGTGACGGAAGATGGCGGCTTCTGCTCGTGAGAGAGGGCACGCGAAGGATTCTGGGGTGGCGCAGAGGATGATGGGATTGCTTGTCTGAAGGTGGGGCTTGGCGTGCACCGGGCCTTGCTGCGTGCAGCGCCGAGCACCTGCGGGGCCAGCGAGCCTGGGGCTGGGGCAGGGAGCGGCTTGGCTGGGCTGTGGCCACTTTCCACGCTCTCTCCATTGCAAACAACAATTCTTCCAACTCTCATATACTGGAAGAATAAACAATAAAATAATCATTTATTTATTTTAACAATGCACTATTTATGGTAATAAAACACGTATTCATTTTAATAATATATTTATTTATTACTAAGCCATTTGTTTTAATGATACAATATTCATTTTATTAATAAACCGTGTATTTTAAGAATACAATATTTATTTACTTTAATAATGAATCATTTACTTTAATTATACTTTTTTTACTTTACTAATACAATATTAATGTATTAATCAATAATACAATATTTACTTCAATAATAAATTGTTTAATAGTACCATACTGGCATCACAATTTGTTTATTTTAATGATGCAATATTTGTTTATTGTAATCACAATTTGTTTGTTTCTTTTAATAATAAGAAGAAATATTTTTTAATATAAAATAAAGAAACTTGCCCGCCCACGTCCTTTGACCGACACGGCTACGAGCGATGCCCCCGGCCCGCGAACAATGCACGCATAGTCTCCTGTGTTGCTTGAGGGAAAGGCAGATGTGCGATCTTCCTTTAGACCAACTAAATCTGGGGATAATTGTTCTTCGCAAGCTTTTGGGCACAAGCGCCCCTCTTCAGGCTCAGGGAGAGTGCTGGTGTTTTGTGTTCTCCTGGACCTTTCCAAAAAGAAGAGACGCTGCTGTGCAACGGGAGCTGAGTCGAGCCCGAGTGCTGTTCGTCCTGCCCAGGTACTTCCTTGTTGCTGTCCCCTGTTGTTGGGTGCTGGGTTGCTGTTTAAACCCCATGTCTGCCCACTGTAGCACTGAAAAGAGAAGCTAAGTATGCTACAGATCGCTGTGGCTTGGGACTGAATTCTTAACGACATTTTAATTATAAGTTTTGGTGCCAAATGCTGTTTGCTTTGGCCTTCAGAGCTGTCTGCATTAATGAGTAGCTCCACTTGGAAGATATTTGCATAAAACTATTGTTTTTATGTCATTACCACAGATAGAGACCCCACACTAGACAAGTGAGAGACAGGACCAGGCAAATTAATTCCTCTAGCGGCCAAGTTGAATGCCTTGCCAAGAAGCGTGGCATACTCCCATCAGGAGTCCATTCCAGCGTGTAGGGCAGTGCAGCACCCTGAGGATATGGTTGCACAGGTGGGGTCCTGAAGGCTAATCCTAACCAGCCTCAGCAAAGACGTATCCGTACAGACTATACCTTGGTGTCCAGGGAACTAGCCTTATTCCTTCATGCCCTAATGACTGCATCTGTTTGCTCAGGGGCTATCCCTTCCATTTATAAGAGGCAGGCATGTAAGACTCAAAGTTAAAATTGAGAATCTTGGAAAATAACCTTTGCCACTGGATGAGCCTCTTCAGTTGCTCCTGCTTTTCCTTTTGGAGGAGGAGGAGCTGTTTTCTCTCCCCAGCTGACCTGCTCTCTTGCTTTGATCCCAATGGATTAGTGACAACAGAAGCAAGTACTTGTATGCTTGACTCAGACTCAATTTTATTAAGGATTCTGGCTAAAAGCCATGCTTCCAAAAACAACATAACAGACACAGAACTGTAATATAATTTTAAAATGAACAAAAATACAAATATAACAATAAAATAGGGCCAACCAATATCAAAGCATTGTTCCTACTCCTAAAATTAACTTAGTCAAATACAAATATGGTGATAAATCATAAACCTATG
This sequence comes from Caiman crocodilus, assembly GCA_030014935.1. Lineage (NCBI taxonomy): Eukaryota > Metazoa > Chordata > Crocodylia > Alligatoridae > Caiman > Caiman crocodilus. Next base: position 2,052,314 of record JAGPOW010002791.1, on the reverse strand, counting down.
AAAATGTTGTGCATAGGTCCACAATTGCTACAGTAAAAACACATATAGTAATAACTTTTATCAGTCATATCAACAGTAAAGGATATTTAGCTCTGATCATTTCAGGTACGCTTGACTGCTTTTGTGCATTACCCTTTTATCAAGGTTGCTGCCTACATGAACATTGGGCTCCTACTTCAGGGAACATTGTATTTGGGCCACTCCTGCATTAAATGCTAGTGTAAAAATATGCAGGGTTGTTGGTTGTAGTTGTGTTGGTCTAAGGACACATGCAGGCAAGGTTCTGTAGATGTCATATCTTTTATTAGACCAGCTAAATAGTTGGAAAAAACGTTATTTGCAAGTTTGAAGGGTGTTTGTGCCTGAAAGCTTGCAAAGAACTTTTTTCCATCTATTAAGTTGGTCTAATAAAAGAAACCACATCTACCCAAAGAACCTTGCCAATGTAAAAATATGATAGTTGTCTGTTACTGTGCTATTTGTATTGCAGCAGCAAGTCAAAGTCCCAGCTAAGAACTAGTGTCCCACTGTGTTGGGTGCAATGCAGAGAGAACAAAGACAGTCGCAGCCCCAGAGACCTTACAATCCAACTATGAGAAAAGAGAGAACAGATGGGTGGAGCACAAAGAAACCGCGGGCAGTATGAAATGCACTGGCCTGAGCACAATAGCCTGCTTTTAAGAGCTCAGCAGCTCATTCACATCTGACAGAGAGAATAGGCTGCCATGCTTCATGCAATATGAGGCATGTTCACTTTTTGTGTTAGGGCCTCTTCACATCAACAGAGACAAAGCAGCTGGAGCGTCCCTAGAAAATATTCTTGGGTGCAGAGGTTTCCTGGGAGGGAGTTTTCCAACAGGTTCAGAATCAATGCTGCTATTTTCCTCCACACAGGAACCCACAGTACAGCTGGTGTCCTGGGAGTCAGAGAGGCTCCATACAGTTCTTCTTTCCCAGCTGTTGGAAAAATCCAAAGGAACTTTTTAGTAGCCAGATGATGAATTTGGACAGCCCCTAACCTGTGCTTACCTGGTTGAGATCTAGGCTGACCACCAGTTGCTCTGAATACAAAGAGTCCTTCTGTTTAGTCCTGTATCTATGCAGGGATGTCTCGGGCATGTGGTGTTAATAAAGATCTTTCAACACTATTACCATACCTCTGAACTTGTTAAAACTGTCCCCGATTCTACATAGACTTTGTTCTTTGATCTTTATTCCTCTCCCTCCTCCATAAGATGCAATAAAACTGTCAAAGGGAAAAGGATCTCCTATTGTCCTTTCTCCAGTTTCTTTTCTTTGTATTCCACTGTGAAATGTTACATATAACTTTGCTGCCTTTCTCTGATGCCTAATGATTATTAGTGGACAAGAGGGGAAATGTGGTTTTTCATTTCCTAAATATACTTGGCCATAACAATTTCTCTGAAAGTCATTAATGTCCTCTGGGTCAGAGATCCTGCATTATGATGAAAGTTAAAACCTCCTTCTGGGTGGCCCTGACCTTTTTATTTGAACACACATGACAGCATGAACGATCAACCTACTAGAAAAGAGTTAAAGGTGGCCTGCAGAAGAAAGCAAGAATGTTGTGGGGTTTTTTTCTTGGAGGAGTGGTTTCTTTTCATCTGAATATTTCATCTGTTTGTTTTCTTTACACTGGAAATCCAGGTGTACTCTGCCGGGGAAGATGTGGACGATTGCAGGCCTGCTCAGATGATGGTATCACAGGAATGTAGTGAGTAAAGTATGACTTTGACTTTATCCTTGCTGCTTGCAATTTTGTTTGCTTTTGTTCCCTCCTATTTAGCTGAAATGCTTAAGGGGTGAGGAAAGCCTCTCTTTCTGATGGGTTTGGTTCTCTTACCCTTCTGTTAAGGCTGAGAATGAGCTCTCAAATGACATTAAGATGGAAGACCCAACTTGACAGCCCCAAGGAGAAGAGGAAGGAGGGGGGAGAGGAGTATGTGTTCAAACCTGATTTATCTTTCATAGAGAAGCAAAAAAAAAAGGGAGGGGAAGGGTTGCAGACCGACCCCTTAAAGAAGGAAAGACTGCTGCCTCTTCCATGCTGCTCCCTCTTGCAATACCTGGTAGCCTGTAACTTGAATGGTCATCTCAGCTTTCTCCCTACCCTTTCCCCAAGCCTCCATCCTTATCCTTGCACATTTCCTTGCCCTTCTGCTGAGATCCTAGGGAGGGGAGACATGAAAGTGCTAAACACTATTCAAGAGGAGGGTAGGGCAGAGCGGGGTCTGTCCTGTTTGCCAGACAGGATGAAACCTGTGCACTCTTCACAGTCTATTTTCATTAAATAATATTCAACCCCTTGTTATATGTTGGATATTGAATGCCATGCTTACATTTTCACAATAACCACCCTAAATACACCAAGAAAGCTGTAATATACAGCCAAACCCTCCGATACCACCGATGCACTAAGAAGAATACCCATAATCGTCACCTCGCTAGTCTCAAAAGGGCTTTCACCCAACAGGGACACTCCTCCAGAGAGATGGATCATACTTTTGAAAAAGCTGCCCGAATACCACGTGAAGGATTGCTGCAGCATAAAAAAGAAAATCCCCATGAATAACACACACCATTGATTATGCCATACTATCCTTCCTTGGAACCTACATGGAAAATCCTTAAACAACTGCAAATAGAAGACGACCCAATTCTCAAACAGATCTATCCAGAACCACCCATCCTTGCCTTTAAACAAGCATGGAACCTTGCCAGCTTCATAACCAGAAGCAAATTTCTTATGACCCAAAACACACCAAATGACTCCAGACTATGCCAGGACAAGACATGTAAAACCTGCCAACACATCACCACTCCCGCAATAACTACATCTCACAACAGACCCATCACCATTCCTGGATCTTACTCCTGCACCTCCAGAAATGGAATATATCTCATCCAGTGCACTAAATGCCATCATGGAAAATATGTAGAAGAAACCAAACAGCAACTGAGTACCAGAATGAAAGCACACTGAAAATCTATCTAAGACAAGATTACCCCATGGTGCACATTTTTCACAAGACAACAACTCTCTCTCCAATCACTCAGTTCTGATCCTCAAAGGGAATTTACAAAACGCCTTTCATAGACAAACCTGCGAACTTCACTTCATAAATCTACTGAATACAAAAAATCATGGACTAAAGATAGACATTGGCTTTATGGCACGTTATAACCTGCTTGCCATCTGATAACCCCAGGTAACCCGTCTGCATTTTACCAGCTACATTCTATCACCAGCTCTACATTCCTTGTTCTCCCCCCTGTCTCTCACCTATTTTCTCCCATTCCCTCATATCCTCACTGCCACGCATTTGCATTTTGCATATTGGCTTCTATTCTACCCAAGAGAGCACACAAACACCAACAGACTCTCCCTGTGCCTGAAGAAGGGTGTTTGTACCCCAAAGCTTGCAGATAACAATTTTTCCAACTATATAGTTGGTTTAATAAAAGATATCACATCCACCCAAAGAACCTTGTCTACATTTTCGCAATGCTTTCTTCTCTTGCAACACAGTCTTTCTTCTTTCTCTTTTTTGTTCTGTGCAGTTTTTTTCTTCGTATGCTAGATCTAACAGATATGTATTTAAAATAACTCATTCCAAAGAAAGAACACTGTGACCCTATGATCCTGTTTTCACGACACTTTCTCCTCCTAACTTTGGAGGTAGAATTGGCACTGGTCACAAAGTGATTTTGCAGACTTTAAGTAGCCGTACTTTGCTCAGAGCTTAGCTAGCCCCCCTCTGCAGCATTCTCTGAGCATCTTGCATATGTTACATAAACACCTGCAACATGGGGAGTTGTTATGATATCCACATTTTAGGGGTGCCAAATGGAGGCACAGAGACCTGTCTACTCCAACAAGCTTTGTGGTTATAATCTCTGCCAGTTAAGCCAGTGATATCAGCAGAGATGGTATTATTGTGGATGGGGCTCAGGTGCTTGGTGTAGATGATAGGAGATGTTATGAATGTGAATGAACTCCTTACAGACTTAATAGCCAATGCCTTTGATGCCTTGTCTAGAGTCAAATGACAGGGAGAGTTCAGGAGATGAGTGGAAAAGAGTAATCGCTTTATGCTTTGTAAACATCTGCTTACCTGCACTGACTAACATTTCAAATAAGCTGTTAACAAAAACTTGCTTTATCACCTCTGCTCACTTACAGTCTGGGATCTGTAGTTCCCACAAAGCCGCTTACAAAGCCAAGGGAGAGCAAGGTTGGCATTTTCTGGGTACCTGAGATACAGGAGGCAGAACCCCCTTCCAAGCTATACTTACACAGGAAATCCTCGCTAGTCGCGGGTTTGGCATTTGCGGTTTCAAATATTTGAGAATGCCAAACCCGCATCTTAAATAGGCTTACAGGAGCTCTGCACTTGCTGCCACTGGACTCCCACCGTCGCCAGCGCAGCTGTGCCCACCCCCAGTCACCGGGGGCACTGTGTTCATGACGTTCATGAATACAGTGCTGTATTCACAGATTTTGCCATTCCCAGGGATCTCAAGAACGTATCCTCCGCGAATGACGAGGGTTGCCTGTATCTCAAAAAAGGAAAAACCCAGTTAAAAACAAGCTCTCTGCAGGTCACCTTGAAGAAATGATGGGCCTGGTTTTCTCCTGCTATGCACCTTATGCAGTTGTTTGCAGCTATGCAGAGTGAATTAAAGGTGGGTGTAAAATGCTATCGATTCTGAGTTCGTAACACAGTGTACTACTGGTGGTAGCACTGTGTGAGCACCACCCAGCCTGAACCTGCACTGAGAACTGAGGCACTGGATCCCTGTTGGCTTCAGTGGAGATCTGCTTGCACAGGGGAGTATCTCCCTGGGTCTGAGAGCAGGATCAGGTCCTCAGTGACAGCATGAAGTACAAAGCCGTGGAACATTGGGCCTCCTGGCACTAGAAGAGGACACTGTTCCAAGAGCCCCCTGCTGCTAGATAAATGCTTATTTTGATGCAGGAAGCATTGATCTTGTGACAGGATCCCGTTCCAATTACTGCTTTGATGACTGCAAATAACATAATGATTCCAAATACTAATTTACTTTGGTTGTTGGCTTTGCATGGATTTGGGTGGTGCAGAATGACAGCTGCTTGCTCTGACCTTATTGACTGACAACATTTCAAATGACTTGGGGAACACGCCTGACAAACCCCAAAGCTTTTGTGGAGCTCTGTGGATGCCAGTGAATCTCTACAGACGTGTGTCTGTCCATGTGGAGTGACGTGCAGAGTTGGGGCCTTGGACTTGCATGCCAGTTCTTTTGCTCTCCCATGCTACATTTCACATCCCATTCAAGCCACATTGATTTTAAATGGATACTTTTTGCTTGTTTCCTTTCTTTCACTAAGCCATTCCCAGCAACCTACCTGACACAGGCTTTTGATCACAACTTGCTGTTTCCTTCTGCCACCGTTTTGGTATTCTTTTGATGTCCAATCTTTAAGTTGTGCTTGCTTTGGAAGAGGCTGTTGCTCTCTACAATACGGATTTTGTTATGCCTCCCTGATGACTGCAATGTCTGAATTCTGCCCGAGCATTCATGAAGTGACATGCCATGTCACATGTGGCTCATTCCCATTCCTGCCTCTCCCAGGTGTGAATTAGGCATGCACGGTCATGTTGGATGTTTTGTTTCATGGTGGTTTTCCGTCTTTAAATATCCACGTAGTTCTGCGTGTGTTAAAGAAATCGAGTTGGAGAAGTGTCTGGCACTTGGAGCAGAAAAAGATGAAAGTTGCAAAGGTCTCTTAGCTAGCAGGGGGAGTGATAGTCTTCAATCATCTCTCAAGAAAGCACAGATGAGCTTTGCCCACATCATACAGACTTCCGTTGGGCTTCAGGAGGAGAGACTTCAACTGTGGTCTTCATCTGGGAGCTTTAGCCTCTAGCAGATATGCAGAACATAGTGCTCTGAAGATAAGCACCAGCCCTTGGATCTTGGCTTGCTGTTCTTGGAGGTGCCAGCATAGAGAGTGGAGGATTGGGAATTGCTAAAGATTTATGCTACAGCAATCTCTGTTAGCTGGAGTTTCCTAGGCTGATTGCTGTGTGCCCAGCTACGCATGTTATGTGTTTCTTTGTTCCTTGATTGTACAACCCCAGATACAGTTGAGTCCAAGTCTGTGACTGGGGTGTCTATGTATAAATAAGTAATCTCAGTTTAGAAAAAGCTTGCAAGTACCTCCAGTTTCTATACTTTCAGAGTAAATGGCCTTTCAGTATGTGGTTAGTGTGAGTTCCTGACTTCCACATCGCTAGCAGTTGCATGGCAAAGGAAAGTGTCATGTCAAGCAGAACTAGTCTGGACCTGTCACACCCCATGTGCACACAAAAGGGGGGTTATCTGGCAATGACAGGAGTTCGCTTTGTGTTCTGAGAAGCACTAGCACCAAAAGGATGCTAATTGCCCCCTTTTTATGTCAGGCTGCCTGGTTTGGGGGGTGGGAGGTAGAGGGGGCAGGCTGGATTTGTACCGATGTTTCTGTCCTGCACCTGTTCCAGGAGAAAAGATGGGCATTTCAGTGTCCAATTCAGCGCTGTTCACCAGTAGTAAATATACTTTTTTAAATCTCTTTCTTACTCAATGATGTAATAGCTGGAGCATATCCCAGCAAGGCCAAGCCTGGATCAGGTTATATCTGTCTTCTCCAAATATTGGATGCACTCCCAAAGGAAGCTGTATGACCAGTTGAAGGGCAGCAAATGAAGTCACCTTTTCCAAGGTTACATTTCATATACAGAGAGAGGAAGGCACTAGCAGCCTTTTAATCCATGCAGTATGTGATCAGATCTTTGCATTCTGGAGAGGCAATTAAGCCACCTTGGCTCTTGACTCCATTTTATCAGGCTAATAGTATATCTTGGATGCTCATCTGGGGCAAGAGAGCCAAGATTTTTTGCATCTCTCTCTAATCCTCCTTTGTCCTAGGCATTACAAAGGGGCACATCCCTGTGAGACTTCCCTAAGAAGCAAAGTTTAATATAGCAGTGCCACCACTGGAGGATCGCCTGTGCTTGAAGATGAATAGTCTGGAGAGTGCAATCTCTTGTTCCTCTTGTTCTGACTGTTGGGCTAGAGCTAAACTCTTCTGGTTCAGAGGGTCAAAATGAAGGGTAGCCCCGTTTTGGCTAGCAAATATCTGGAAAAGAGTGTCTGGAGCTGCGCTCAGCCATGGCTGAAGGAGGAGGAGGGAGAGCCATGTTTGTTAACAAATCCTAGTCTAGACTCTGCCTTTTTGTTCAACCGGTGCAAGTTTGTGCTTAAACGAGTCCTAACTACACTGGTACAGACCTCTAATGCTGCTGCACTTTAAGCCCGGTTAACCCTCTGTCTTATCAGCATAGCTGAAATCTTGTCTAAAAGCAGCAAGTAGCACCAGAGTATTCTTTGGTTTTATGTCAGTAAAACAATGCAGGTTTTGCATGTAGACCTGACCAAATTTACCAGCACAAGATATGTCGATAGCCTGTGCTGATAAATGACCATGTACCATGTTGTAGGTGAGTCTGCAGTAGGATTTTGCACCAGTTTAAACTGAATTAAAACAAAATCTAGTTCTCGGTTTGCACTTCCCCAGTCCGTTCATAGGGATCATACGGTGCAGCTGCCCTTAAGAACAGGGAACTGCACCCAGTGGCCCAGAAGGGGACCCTCCAGCTGTGTGTTCCTAAACCACTGCATTCTCCCAGCAAAGATATCCTAGGAGAAAGCAACCCACTCCTCCTTTGCTTTACTTTA
>JAGPOW010002791.1:1996373-2014027 GCA_030014935.1 Caiman crocodilus | reverse complement strand
GAGCTGCTGTGTGCACTTAGGGACAAGACGCAAATCCTGATGCCCAACACGCCCGTTCCTCTCTGTTTGCCGAGACCAAAAGGAAGAGTGACAGACCAGCTTCCATTCACTGTAATCCAATTGCCAGGTGAAAGGCCAATCCAGCCTAATGGGCTTAAACTGATTTGCCCCTAATGCATAGAGGGATTATGCACCTTATTTAACGGCAAGCCACGCTGCCACCTTTACACTCATGCAGAGTCAAGCATCAGCGACACGGTTGGGGATGTCTCCACGGTCTGAATCAAAGCATCACGAGGAACCTCTGCTCGTAGGGGACAGAGCCGCCCTTTATCTCACCACCACCGACACCGCCCGACTTACTGAGAGCTTCACCCAGCTGTTTACCTCTCCCTGCCCCTCCTTCCAGTTACCAAAGCCACCCAGCGCCGGGAGAGACATATAACCAGTGTGGGGGGAAGGGATAGTGCACTCACCTTCAGCTGGAAGAGTGTATCTGGAAAGAGAAACGAGACGACATTTGGAACGTCTCCGAAACACTTATTAATAAAAACCTCGTACGCCCTTCAACTGGGGAGCCGTGCTTCAGGGAGACTGTCCCGTGGGGCACCAGGGCCTGCCTGCAAACATCGGCGGCTGGTCCCCGCCCAATACCCCTCAGTCCCGCCCCGCTGCCCCCGGCGTGTGGGGTGTGGGGCAGGTGCGCGTGGGGTGCGGGGCCCCCAGCGGCCCCCTGCGAGGTGCAGGGAAAAGCTGGGGTTTCCCACATTTTTCTCCTTTAAACAACAACTCGTTTTGAAGGTTTGTTTGCGGCCCTTCCCCGTGGGCTGGAGCTGCCCTGGCAGCCTCAGCCCCCCTTCCCCCATGACCTCTGACCCGAGCTGTCCCACACGCAGGCGCAGCTCACTGCCCCCCGCCGCGGAAAGGGCAGGGGCCCACGCCTGGGCAGACCCCGCACAGGGGAGCCCGTATGACGTCACCGCACCTGCCCGCGTCACCGTGGAGACCACCCCGGCCTGTCTGAGGCCTACCCGCGCCCAGACCAGACCTCCCCCCTTGCAGGCAGGAAGCCGCCCCCAGGTGGCAGAGGAAGCCCCGGGGACGCAGCGACCTCTTCCCCCCGGCCCGCAGGCAGGGGTCGCTCACCGTCCATCCTGCTCCGAGGCCCGGTTCCCGGCACTTCCGGGTTTCTCAGCCGCTTCCGGGGTCCTCAGCCGCTTCCGGCGCTTCTCCACATCTCGCCGCGTCTTCTCACGAGGCCGCCGCCGCCGCCCGGCCGGCGCATGCGCACAAGGAGGACGGAAGGTTGGCAGCGAGGAAGGATGGTCACGTGACCGCAGGGCTGGGCTGGCACGTGCCGGGCGCGAAGGCTCGCGCTGCTGCAGCCGGGCTCCTGGGTCGCTCTGCCGCCGTGGGGCCGTGCCTCTATTCCCCCTCTGCACTGGCGGAGGCTCACATTCCCAGGCCCTGCTCTGCGCCCCGTAGCAGTGGGGATGGCTGTGGGGCGGGGGGCAGCGCCGTACCCTGACTCCTGGCAGCCCCGGGTGAACTTTCAGTATTGGGCCCCCCTTCACCAGCAATAATTGTAATAATAATCATTATTTTCACCATTTTCAGGCAGTTTCCCAATTCACCCATTCGCATGTCCAGCCCTGGGCGGGGGTGTCTTTCACCCGGGCACCCAGCTGCTGCAATGCCCATGTCCGTGATGGCCACCTCTGCCCATGAAGCCCTGCCAGTCTCACCCACTGCCCCTTCAAATGAATTCACCCAAAGCATGTGAGGATGCCCCCGGCTCCCCTGCAGCTCCCTGCCTGCCCCCTGCCTCCTGACGTGTGCCAGGTGGGGCCTGGGCAGCCAGCCCGGCCTTTCCCGCACTCACCTCATAATGCGGAGGTCCCTCTGGCACAGCTTCAGCTCGCCGCCTCCCTGCTGCTGCTGATGCTGCCGGGTGTGTCACAAAAGACCCTTGGTGGTGCGAGCAGAGGAGCTGCAGAGCCCCAGGCCTGGGCCAGAGCTGGGGAGCTCATCTATGGGGCAGCGGCAGAGCAGGGGCGGCCACATGAGAGGTAAAGAGCTTGTGTTGCTGCGGGCATGTGCTGTTCCTAAGGCGAGAGGAGGAAGGAGGGGGGTTGCAGGCCGGGGGGCTGGAGCACCTGGGGTCTGTTCTGCTCTGGGAGGAGCAGGATCCGCTGGAGAGAGACGCGCACGTGCACGACTCCTTGGTTCTCATCCCAGCTCTGACGAGAAGGGCTGCAAACAAACTTTCAAAATGGGATGTCTTTTAAAGGAGAAAAATGTAGGAAACCCTGGCTTTTTTTCCCTTGCAGCTTGCAAGGGGCTGCTTGGGGCTTCTCACCCCCACACACACCCACCCCCTGCTGCGCACACTGGGGGCAGCGGGGCGGGAGAACCAACTCACATTACTTGACCTCAGGGGAGACCATGTCACCCCATTCCTCCCGGATTAGTATGCCCCGGTACAAAAAAGGGTGAGAACCATTTTTGTACCAGGACCATGTTTTCCTCCTTTAAAAGAGAATCCACGTTTAAAATTTGTTCCCAACCCTTTCGTATATTCTTGCAACCTGTTGTAACCCACGGGTTGAGAAATGCTGCTGTAGAGGTGTAAAGGAGCACGACCGATCAGAGGGGAAGCTTGGCTGTGGCTTGTCTGATCCCATAAATCGCCTGCACAGATCATGTAGAAAGCCCCTGGTACCCACAGTGAGACTCTGAGAAGAAGTCCTCCGCAGTCTGCCTTTCATGTGTCCCTGGCTGATACCTACCACAAACATCATCAGCTCAGTCCAAGCCTGGCCTGATGGCTCCCTTGAAGGATACGGCATTGGGAGGTTTGTGATACGGGAAGGATGATGGCTGGAGCTCATATGTGGGGAACTGGAGAGCTGGAGCGAGTGAGCAACAAGTGCTTGACTAGAAGAGGGGGGACATCCATCCACCCCCTCGAGTCTCCCTCCGCCCACCAGCAGTGCCGGTCTCAGCAGGGGCTGCCTGACCTCCACCCAGAGTACAAGCTCCAGGGCTACCCCAAATACCGAAGCAGCTCTCCCTATCTGCCAAGCATCCAAGATACAGGCAACGGCCCCTTTCCTTTCCCAGCTCGTGTCTAACTCCCTTTTCTTTTTATGCCTGCAAAACTCAGGGGCATCCAAACCCCAAGCCTCCGGCCTTAGGCCTGCAAGTAAGATGCCCACCAAAGGTTTTGGAAACATCTGAAGACCTAGGTGCAGGTGGAGGATGCTTGCTGGTAGTAGGGATACTTATGGTTCTGGACACTTGGATTTGGAATTAGTTTTGGCTAATTTGGCCATGGATACAAATTAAAAAAAAAAAAATCTTATAAAGCTGCTCGTGAAGGCTGGGATGTGCTCAGGTTTGAAATTGTGGATCAGTTGTGAAGGCTACTGGCACAGGCTGGGAGGAGGCTGAGGCACTGGCTTTGGAAAGGAACTTGAATACAGTCAAACTCGCTGTCCAGGGAGACCGGTGATCTCACAGACCCGGTGCAAGCTGCCAGTGAGGTCAGTTATACAATAGCTATGGCAGTGCCTGGCTTTTCCTGGGTGCATTGCTGTGGGAAGGCCAAACTGATGAAGATGAGGGGTCTAAAAATTCCCAGCTCCAAGAGTTGCCTTGAGCGAGGCTGTGCAGATATAAGTAGGAGAGGACTCAGCGTAGTGGGGGCGTAGTGGGGGCAATGCAGCATTAGGGGCTGCTAATGGAGCTTCCTTTTCACCTTCCTTCTCTTGTCTTTGCATCCTAAATTCCTACAGCTGACGGGAGCCGGAGCCAGAGCCAGGAGCTCGGAGAAGCCAATTGGCAGGAGCACAGCCAGCACATGCAAAGCCCTTCAAAAGCCCACGGCTATCTTGTTCAAGCAGCTGCAAGTACATCAACAAAGCAGCAGTGGCAGGAGACTTGGGGGTGTGCAGAGACTCCTCAGGGAGAAGGTAGGGGGCACGTGGCAGGGCTGGAAAAACAGCTGAGCTGGCCACCATGCTGCTGCATTTAGCCCTTGCCCGCTGTGCATCCCTCGGTTGGTAATCCTCACTGAGCTGCCACAGCTGGCCTGATTTTTAGGCCTAAACTGCTCAGCAGCAGAGTTTAATTTTACAACATGATCAAAGGGGCCAAGATGCCTGATAACCCAGTGTCTCCTCCAACTGTGCTGGGTACACTGGACCTTGGGCTGGGGGGGTTCAAAATCCACCTGGAGATGCATGGCATAGAGAGATGGATGCCAAGGTTTCAGGAATCCTGGCTAGATGGTGCCAGCTTGCAGGTGGGGCAGGTGGAGGGGTGGTTCCTTTTCACATGGGCTGCTGGCCGCTTCTCAGCATCTTGCCCTGGGCTTGTCCTTCTGGAATGTGCTATGCCTGGGCAGCAGCTACCTTCAGTCCTTGTCACCACCACTACCGCTTGGATGAAGGGAGGAAGGGCAAATGCTATGGGACCAGCAGGTGAGAGGTCTCAAAGACAACATCAGAGTGGCCAAGGGCACACCTCAAAGCTGTGTCCTTCCCAGGGCTCGCTGGGACTCTGCTCTCTGTATGAAGAGCTTCCAGTTTGCTGCTTACTGCAACACCGGTGATTGTAGTAGTTCAGTGATTCTCAACCAGGGCACCGCAGCACAGATATAGAGAACCACAAATATAGATGGCTAATATGATGTTCAGCATTCAAATCTCCCCATCTTACACTTCTAGTTTAAAGTCTTATCAAATCCCTTGATTATATCTGGCAAGCAAATTATATTGTAGGGAAGCAAAGCTCATACAGAGCGCTTGTCACTTATATCCCAGCGCACTTTGCCAGGGAGCCGTGATCACTGATTCAGCATTCTTGCTCTGCTGCAGCAAGAAGAGGTACAAGATCCTCATTTGGGCTTTTATCTTCTGCACTAGGGCTGTGTCTCTGCCTGACAGAGGGCCACTTCCCCACTCTATCTCACATCCTCTTCCGTTTTCATGTGCCTTGCTTTATTTTAGGACTGTTTGTGAGGCCTGTGCTGTGCATCTTCATTGGTGACTGTAATGTGGTTGTAATTCCACCCAAATTGTGTTTTCCCGGTGCATTTATTTGGCAAATGTTGCACCAACAGGAGGCACTTTGACAGTAAGTCTCCTCTAGACGGACAGAGGAGCCAGCTGCAGCACTAGGAGCGAGTGGTCACTGCAGGGATTCTTTTGCTATATGGAAACACAGTAAAGACCAAAAGAGTCGCACAGACACACGCAAAGTGCACAGGCACTTGCACAAAGCTGAAAAGAAAATTATGACAGACCAGCTGGGAGAAATAATTCAAATGGCAATGTGCACCTGCTTACTGGGAACTGGGCAAGACAGTTTTATTGGATGTCCGATAGGTCTTGCCAAGAAAGGCAGCCTAAAAAGGAAAGATGGGATTTAGAGGGTAAGTGAAAGCAGCTTGGAAAATAATCAGTATCTATAAATAAATGCATGGGGGAAAGGGAGGATTAGGTACCTAATCTGTATTAGGTGAATACATATTAGAAGGTAGCACTGGTAGGGGATTGATAAAGAAATGAGAAGAAGCTCAGAGGACTCTTACAGCAGAAGGAAGAACAACAAGGAGGTTTTTTAAGGCAGGTCTGGAATGGAAGGAATCCTAACAAGGGGATCGATACACTACTAGATGGAAATGGTAGAACTGCTGCCGATGAATATTCCCAAATCCAGGAGCCTTTCTGATGTGATCACATGCAAATGCAGGCAGGAGAGGACTTAGCGCGGTGAGGGGCTGTTGTGGCTCCACGACACTAAGTCACCTTTTCACCTTCCCTCTTTTCTTTGCATCCCAAATTCCTGCAGCTGATGCCCAGCAGCCCACGGTCAGCCAAACCTGGGAGCAGAGTAAGGCGGATCTCCAGAAGCACAGCCAGCACATCCAAACATCACCACAGGCCCAAACGAACCATGTCCAAGCCCCCAGTGGTAAATCAGCCAAGCAGCAGCAGCAGAAGAGCTCAGGGGTGGCAGACAGGCCTCGAAAGAAAGGTAAGGGATGAGAGGTGGGGCTGGAGGAAGCAGTCACTGCAAGGGTGTGTACAGCTGTTCAGCAGATCAGATGAAGCCTAAACTGCTCTGGACTGATCATGATTTTTAAGATGTCGTTTTAAAGGGACCATAATGTTATAGGTCCCCGTTGTTGTCAGAGGCGCTGAGATGCCCGATGACAATGCGCTGTCCCTGTTTTAATATTAGCTGGGTACAAAGGGTCTTTGGCCAGCTGTTTCAAACCCACCTGAGAAACACATGGAGCAGGGAACCCCCCCAAAGGCACAGCTCGGGGCTCCCCTAGGATGCACAAGTCTTCCCTGACACCTGTACCTCCCTCTTCGGAAGTGGTTCATGTGCGCTTGAGCCCATGGCTCCTCTCTGCAAGGTCTCCATGTTCAGTAAAAGCCCCTCTGAGCAGAGCAGAGCCCTTTTCCCAGCCCTGTGCTGTAGGAAGAGTTGCTTAAGCTCCTATGTTAGCCTAGCTCAATAGCATGATCGGTACACGCATCCTATGAAATCCCAACGCACCTCCTTGTATATGGCTGTGCACGCTTCCCCTCTGCTAGCAGCCTGCAGGAGAGAATTCATCCCCTTTCATAAGGCCTGGAGTCATTGTCCTTTATCCTTTTCCAGTGGAGAAACTAGCCAAGAAGAAAAGGTATATTATACCGAAAATCGTTGTCACCGGGCCCTTGGATGACGAGGAGAGCTACACTGATGTGGATAACCTCCCAGAGTCCAGAACCATCAGAGATACAGAGTACTATGGTCCATATAATGTACATACAAAACCCAGCACCATAGAGGCTTACCAAGTCGAGAGAGAAATGCCGTGAGTTCTGATTCTGGAGTGTCCTGTTGTTCTCTCCCCCTGACAACACAAAGACACAAGGATGCAACAAAAGCCATTAGTTGAGCTCCTCAACTAATAAACAGGGCTCTGTAACAACAACTTCGTTCATGGTCTCACTTTCCCTAGCTCCCTGCGACATCTGGAGGAGGAAGAGGAGAATGGGAATGGAGAAGCTTGCTAAAAAATAAATGTATTTATTTGATCTATAAATTAAATGAATTAGTCATCCGTTTCAGATTCCAAGTCAATAAAAGACTAGACGTGCGAGCGGACGCATGGCAGCGATCGTGGCATCCCAAAGGTTCCCGTATCCAGCACTTCAAAAGCAGAAGTACCTGTGTAAAGAACCTCGAGGGGTCTTTAACGTCTCTTCAGAGCAGTCTTTCAGGGGGTGGCACACTGCATGCTGTGCTCAGTTCAGTTTACCTACCAGACCACGCCAGGGTGAAAGGCTGAAATGGTCTCACTTATGTTTCAAGCCATGGTTTTGGGGACCCTCAAGTTTTCAGACGACAGATGAGCCAGCTCCTCCTTCCTTGACGTTCCAGGGCTGGGAGCCTGTGTTACACCTGCGACAACTGATGGCGTTTTATCAGCCGCGTTAGGAGCCAGTCACAGAAACAGAGGAGCAGGTAAAATATGCCTGGCTGTTCCCCGCATAACAAAAGAGCCAGAATCTCTGAACCTGAATCAAGTGTGAGATCAATAGGAGAATCTTTCATTGGGAACGCTGCATTTGTAAAAATCAGATGAGCTGCTTCTGTTATGTAAAATATCACTCCTTGTCGGTTTAAGAAGCTATTTGCCAAAGAAGCACTAGCACTGAAAGAGGGTTTTCCATCAAAAGTGGTTTGATAAACTCCTCTTTCCACACCAGGATTTGTTAAGCCCTGTTCAGATTTCTCCATGTCTGGCAATCGGCTTAGTCAAGCCAGGCAATTACATGGGAGAAATGCAGATGCACAAAATCTGCTTACGCAGCTCCAGCAAGCTGATGACGGGGACAGAGCTAACCATCATTTGCTGGTTTGTCAAGGAGAATAATTTGTCTTCAGCGAGCAGACCTGTGCAAATCCCTTTACTAATATTAACTCAGTCCTGCTGGTCAATCGTTTGCTCATGAGATAAATTCATGCTTTATATAGCAACTTCCATTCGAGGCTCTGCACATGGATTAGGAGCACGATCTGAAGCCTCGCAGTGCTGCTGGGGATGACTTGGTACCATTATCCCCATTTTACATGGGGAAACTGAGGCACAGAGTGGGTAAGTGATGCCCCCTCCAGATCAGTCAGGAAGTCTGTGGCGGGTCCAGCAAGGGAACCCTTAGCTCCTCGTCCCCGGCAGATATCAGTGTTACGTGCTTTGTGGCTAAAGGCTTTGAACATCGCATCAAGCTGCCTTGAGATTTTTTCCAGGCCGTTCTGCTGCAGAGGTTTTGCTCCTCTCAGTGTTTTCATTTTACTTCCGACGCCGTAATGGTGACAGTTCTGCCTTGCTAATTAGCACCATCCAGAGGCCCGCCCTGAAATAATGCAGCTGAAACGGATGCCGCTTGCAGCTTTCACCGGGCCTGAGAGACCTGTGACTTGCTAGCTGTCTTCACCTGCAAAATCCATCCCGATGGCCTGGACGAAACACCTGTCCGATGTCAATCCCTCCACGCCACTCCCCGGCTTCAGTCCATTTCACCGATGCTGAAACGCCTGTCGCCCTCCCGCTCCCCAGCGGGAGCTGTCAGACACCGCCAGCTGCCATGGGTCCGGCTGCTAGACAGGATTCCCTCATTAATGAGCCCATTAATGGGTCCAGCTGGTTTCGCTGCACTGCCTATGACTCGCACCGCAAGCTTTGCTGAACAAAACCCCGGGGCGCGGCAACCTGTCAATGCCACGGTACGGATGACATGGCCATGTTGTGCCGTACAGGGTGGCCGTCATAGAGGACAGTCTGGTCGGCAGCAGAGAGCGGATGCCGGAAAGCACAGGGAATTCAGTCTGATTTGGGGGGTTTCGCCCCCCATTATTCCTCTCCCAGCCTCCAGCATTTACGGTCTCGGGGACGTTCCCGTGCTCGTGCCCGTTTCCTCCAAGGACGCGTCCGACCCCTGGGTGAATCTGGCTGAACGCCCGGCTCCGGCCCCGTGGTCGCGGGTCCCATCCTGTCATGAAACGCGACTTCCTTCCCTTCGTTTTCAGCTTGCTGCCGACTCGTTTCGTGCGAGCCCTCGGTCGTGCCTGGCGAGAGGGAGATCCCAATGGCTTTCCTTTTGCTCCCCTGGATCTCTCTCTCGGCCTCTCGTTCAGGGCCGCCCCGCCGCGGTTGTGCGGGCTGGCCCCTGAACTAGCTCTTGCACGCGTGCCCTTGCACACCCCGCCTCTGCCCGCGCACCTTGATGCCCCTTGTGTCGTGCATTTCGTGCACCCGGGAACATCTGTGCATCCCCAAACCGGCCCCTTCCGGAGGAGGAGGAAGGGGATAAACTCCCGCTGGTCTGGGAGGAACAAATGACGCCTTTCTGCCGGGCGCGGGGCGCGGGGCGCTGAGGCAGGACTTGCACGCAGCTGGGAGCTACCAGCCATTGCTCCCCACCCCTGCAGGCTTGTGGTGGGACATGCGCCGCCTGCCCTCGCTCCCGCCTGGGCCCGCAGCCGTGGGGCTGCCGCACAGCGGGGCCCGGGCCCCGCCCCTGCCCGCTGCACTAGGCCCTACCGAGCAACGGTTGCTACGGACTCCACGATGGCGCCCCCGAAGCCTCAGCGCTTGCGCGGCAGGGAGGGGGCGGGGTCTGTTCGCGCGCATGCGCGACGGTACGGTGTGGGGCCATGGCGGAGGGGTCCTCCG
Organism: Caiman crocodilus; assembly: GCA_030014935.1. Lineage (NCBI taxonomy): Eukaryota > Metazoa > Chordata > Crocodylia > Alligatoridae > Caiman > Caiman crocodilus. Next base: position 2,004,285 of record JAGPOW010002791.1, on the reverse strand, counting down.
CCGAGGCGGGGGGTGAGGTGCTGCGGCTCCGGCGGCTCCGCGGCGGGGGGTACTTCGAGGTGCCCCCGGAGCAGCGGGTGAGCCCCCGCCACGGGTAGGGTGGGGCTGGGCGCAGTGAGTGTGAGGGGGTCCGTGCACGTGGGGCTGGACACAATGGAGGGGGTCCATGCACGTGGGGCTGGACATGAGGGTCTGTGCATGAGGGGGGCTGCACACAATGAGTGGGGGGGCTAGGCATGGGGGGTTGCACACAATGAGGGGGGGTGTCCATACATGATGGGGGGGCATAGATGGGGAGGGGGGGGGTCCGGCCTGGCCCCGCGCCCTACCTGGGGACGGGCCAGGGCAGGCGTGAGCGGGTCCGTGCTTGCAGCTGGGCGCCTGCCGGAGCGTGAAGGAGTTTGAGAAGCTGAACCGCATCGGCGAGGGCACCTACGGCATCGTCTGTGAGTCGGTGGGACACCTGGGCCGGATGCTCCTTACCTCTTCCCCAGCCCCTTCATGCGATGCCCAAGCCCGCCGGCATTGAGAGCCCCTGAACCCGTTGCAGGGCAAGCGCGGGATTTGGGCGCCGTCGGCATCCTGCTGCTGCGCGGGGTGTTAGATACTCGGCAATCGCAGGCAGAGGCCGCAGAGGAAGGCAGAACCCCGCCATCCAGATCAGCGTGGCCACGAGGGAAATTCCTTCCCAACCCCGAATACAGCGAGCAGGTTGTGCACCTGGTGCCGGTGCCTGCCGCTGGGCCCTTCCCGTGCCCCCGAAATGCCCAGGAAAGACGCGGGGACCGGGGTTCTGTGCTCGAAGGGAAGGGAGCGCATCCAGATCCTGTTGGGACCCCGGTGGACGTGAGCTCTCGCTACCGTCTGCCCCGAGACTGCAAGGGGAGGGTTCACGGGTCACTTGGTTGGTAACAGAGGAGGCGCTGCCTTGGCCCCAAGTGGTCCAGGCCCCGTTACACGTCTCTGTTTCAGACCGTGCCAGAGATACCAGAACAGACGAGATCGTGGCGCTGAAGAAGGTGCGGATGGACAAGGAGAAGGATGGTAAGGGGACGATGCAAGGAGGGGCTGTGGGGTTGGCATGAGCCCTGCCCAGCCACGTTGCATACCCCAGGGTGAGGGTAGGCACGGCATACGTAACATGGGTCCCGCTCTCTGCAGGCATTCCCATCAGCAGCCTGCGGGAGATCACCCTGCTGCTGAGGCTCCGGCACCCCAACATCGTGGAGCTGAAGGAGGTGGTGGTGGGGAACCACCTGGAGAGGTAACGGTGCCCTGGAGCCTGCCCAGCGCACAGGCTGGCTCCTAGGAGCGGTGCTGGTCGGGATAGGGCAGGGGAGGGGGGTGCTGACCTCGCCGCTGTCCCTGTGGGCGATTGACCCTACGTCTCCCCGGCAGCATCTTCCTGGTGATGGGGTACTGCGAGCAGGACCTCGCCAGCCTCCTCGAGAACATGCAAACACCCTTTTCAGAGGCTCAGGTACAGTAGGCCCGCACCAACCAGCGGTGGGTGGTGCGACTAGCCCCTGGCATGCGTGTGCGATGATCTAGTGAGACCCCAAGCTACAATTTGCAAAATGTTTCAGGTTTTCTTTGAGTGGGTTTTAGCCAGGCCAGGCCTGTTTGGGTGCATGAGCTTCCCTAGTCCTTTCATGGGGCTGGCTGCATACCATCTCCAGTGATGGTGGAGCTCCGTGGGCTACGGAAGGGCTCCCCGTGCCTCTCACTGTGGCATCGGGACAGGTGCGGACAGGCAAAGGGAAGGGTCAGCCAATGAACATGACCCAGTCGGGGCACATGAGCTGCCCCCTGCCCTGTGCAGGACGGAGCCATTACCCAGGGGCTTCCTCAGCCCACTGGGATCCCAAGCCTCACCCACTGCCTGTGCTCATCTCGCTGGGATGCTCTGGATCTTGGGCTTTGAGACGCAAGCTGGGCCTTGTCCAGCCTTGCACCGGGTGTCCACGAGCATTGGCCAGGCTGCTGAACGTGGCTGTGGGGCTGGTGTGGAAACCTCGCACACTGCTGTTGGTGGCTAAGGAGACTGCTTGTGCCCCTGCCCACAGGTGAAGTGCATCATCCTGCAGGTCCTCAGGGGGCTCCAGTATCTCCATGAGAACTTCATCATCCACCGGTAAGGGGGCAAGGGCAGGCACCGTGGGCAGGACGAGGGGTCCTGGAGTGGGCAGTGGGCCCTAGAGCTGCCCCCTTGGTTGCGGGTAAGGACAAGCCGTACAAGGACCACTGGGTGCTGGGGTGCACCTCACAGGGCTGGACATTGGTGACGGCTCCTCTCTGCTCTGCTGGCAGGGACCTGAAGGTGTCCAACCTGCTCATGACGGACAAGGGCTGTGTGAAGACGGGTGAGCTCCCCTGGCTGCCGCCTGTTGCCCCGCTTGCTGGCTCTGGCCACAGGCAGCTGTGCTCTGCCCTGTCTGTAACACAGGAGCCAGCTTGTGCCCAACCTCACGCCTGTCCTCTTCCTGGCAGCGGATTTCGGGCTGGCTCGTGCCTATGGAGTGCCGCTGAAGCCAATGACCCCCAAGGTTGTCACCCTCTGGTGAGTATCCTCTGCTCAGCATGGAGCAGGGGCCACGTCCCTTTGCGCCTGGCTGGGGGAAGCGGGGTAGTGCCAACAGCTGTAGTCCCTTGAGCTTGTCTCCTGAGGTCCCTGCCTCGTTAGGGGCCAAGACCCTCTAACCAGGAGCCTCCGGCTTTGGTCCCAGCAGCATTGGCACAGCCCAGTCCCCCTGCCCAGCCTGGGATGCAGCCGGCACCCAGCGCCTTGGAGGGAGGCTGAAACACCCCGAGCCATGGAGCAGAAAGGGGCAGGAGGCAGCCAGCCCGGGAAACCCCATAGCGGAGCACAGGCATCGCTGTGCCTAGATCACCCCCGACCCCTCAACCTCTTCTTGAAGGGCCTGCCTTCCCTGAACCGGTGCTTCCTTTTGCTCACGTTGCCAGGTACCGCGCCCCGGAGCTGCTGCTGGGGACAACGACCCAGACCACCAGCATTGACATGTGGTGAGGGGCTCGTGTTGGGCAGCAAGGCCCTGATCGGGGAGGGGAGGATGGGGCTGCCCTCCAGCGGCAGGCACCCCCGGGGATCAAAGCAGCTCTGTGTCACCAGGATCTGTGCCCAGGTCTTGCTAGTGGTAGGGCTGTGCCCCACTTGCCCACGCACCCGTTCCCTCCCCAGGGCTGTGGGCTGCATCCTGGCAGAGCTGCTGGCCCACAAGCCGCTGCTGCCGGGGAGCTCCGAGATCCACCAGATTGACCTGATCGTGCAGCTGCTGGGGACGCCTAATGAGAACATCTGGCCGGTGAGCACCAGCCCCGCGTTACCCCCCTGCCCCTCTCCTCCTGTCCTGGCCCTCACCCTCCGCTCTCTCCTGCCCCCAGGGCTTCTCCAAGCTGCCGCTGGTGAGCCAGTACACACTGCGCAAGCAGCCCTACAACAACCTCAAGCACAAGTTCCCGTGGCTGTCAGAGGCCGGGCTACGTCTCCTCAACTTCCTCTTCATGTACGACCCCAAGAAGCGGTGAGGAGCTGGCGAATGCCCTTCTACTCCCCGGGCTGGAGCTGCAGAAGCTGCTGTGGCCTGGCCATGCTGCTGCCCTGTAGCAGGGGTGGGGTACCCGCCTGGCAGCCCCCGGGCATGCCCAGGGGGTGTCTGAGACAGGTGAGACACCAGGCTCAGCCGCTGACCTGTCTCTGCCTCCCCAGGGCAACGGCGGGCGACTGCCTGGAGAGCTCCTACTTTAAGGAGAAGCCCTTGCGTAAGTGACTCCCTGCTGGTGGCTGGGGCTGGGCCTCCGAGCCCCCCCGAGCCTCCTTTCCTCTCCCCCTCCAGCCTGTGAGCCCGAGCTCATGCCCACCTTCCCGCACCACCGCAACAAGAGAGCCGCCACCACCAGCACAGGGGCTGAAACTCAGGGCAAGCGCAGCAAGCCCTGAGTCGGCTGCAGGGTAAGGAACATCCTCGGTACCTTGAGCCAACAGGGACCCGGGACCCCAACAACGGGCACACAGGGAATTTGGATCCCAGCGGAGGCCGAGGTACCTGGCTGTGCCACACCCTGCCTGCCCCTCCCCAGGGAGACGGCCAGAGCCTGATCCCTGCAGCAGCACGGAGTGGGCATTGCCCCCAGGAGGGCCAGCAACCGTCCAGCCTTACCAGGGGAGGGGTTTGCTCCAGCCCTCTGACTCCCAGGCTCGGAGGAGGCTGCAGCTCCCTCCTCTCTGAGCTGCCAGACGTGCTGGGTGCGTTTCCTGGCTGAGCCGTGCAGCTTCTCACTTCCTCTGCCTGAGGTCTGGCTCAGCTGCCCTCTGCCTCTCAGGCTGCACGTGCCTTCGCCCAGGTACTCGCATCTCCCGGCAGCCTGGGTCTGTCCCCCAGCACCTCTGGTTGTTTTGACCCCCTCCTGCCTCCCCTTGGGTCACTCTTTCATTGGAGCTTTTGTACCAGAGTGGGGAGAAGACCCAGGTGTACCCAAGACCTGCACCGGCATGGGGAGCTGTAGTGACTATGACCAACTGCTGAGCCCATGCGCTGCTGGTCCAGCTGCTGCCAGGGAGAGGTGCAAGATGTGTGGTGGCCTTCCCGCGAGGCCGTGGCATTGCTGTCAGCCCTGAAACCACGGCTGCTGCGGGCAGGCAGAACCGGCTCATCTTTTCCCGCACGCCTCGGGGCTGACGGCCTCCCCGCACCTGGCCCCAGGCACAACCAGGCGCTGCATACGCACGCTCCTGAGGCTGGAAGGAGACTTGAGCCTTGGTGGACGGAGCCGGGGCGTGGGAGCAAAGGCAGCCGAGCTGCCTGTGGGGAGAGGAAGGGGCCGTTTCTTTGTGCTGAGCACAGTCCTGCTTTCAATAAAGTCACGTGCGTGTGTCAGCGCCTGTCTCCTCTGCTTAGTGCCTTGGCCAGGGCTGTCAGTTCAGCTAGAGGAAGGAAGAGCTGGGAGCTACCCCCTCCGCCAGCCTGTGCACACAGGGCCCTAGGGCGATGGCGGTAGGGTCCTGCTGGGGGCACAGCACCGTGCACCCCGCCGGGGCTCTTTACCACGGGTGAAGCCTTTGTGCAGAGCGGAGGGGCCTCTACCCGCCTCTGGGGCCCATGGCAGCTTGGCCTCCCCAGCACAGTATGGGTGGGGGGACGGGGAGCCCTCTGTGCCTCCAGCTGGGGCCGCAGCACAAGGGCTGTGGGCTCGGCCTCCCGAGCTGGCGCCAGGGGATGCACACGCACGCACGCATGGCTCACCATAGCAACGACGAGCAGCACAGACACTATGGCAACGGCTGCATCACGGCCCCCCCATCATCCCGGGCGAGGGGGCACAACCCACAAACAGAACAGGCGCTTGCCACTGTCACAGCCGAGACGTTTACTCGGAGACGGCCCCGCTCCCCCCAAGGGGTCCCCGTCCTGCTCCTCTCCTTGCTCCAAGCTCCAGCGTTTCGGGCTGCCTCGAGATAACAGTGGTGGGAAAGCAGACGAGTTGGGGAGGGGGTGTCAGGCTGGGAAGAGCAGCAGTGTCCAGCACACGGCAGGGGACGGCCTGCCCGGGGTGCTCAGTCCTGGCCGCGGGGCGCCAGTGCCCATGGCTGGCTACAGCCGCCCGCCCCCGCTCTCCTGCAGCATCATGTCCACCTCGGTTCTCAGCAGCCAGAGGCGCTGCTGCTTCTCGCCGCGCAGCTCCTGCATGCTGTGCCCGCCCCAGCAGGCCTGCAGCGCCTCGCAGCCCCGGGCATGCAGCTGCTGGCAGGTGCTGCAGTAGTAGGAGGGCAGGGTGCCCTGGCTCAGGCACGAGTGCAGCTGGTACCGCGGCACCTCAGACAGCGCCAGCACCGGCCCTGCCCCCTCCCCGCCCTCCAGCTGCGGGCAGGCGGTGGCCAGCCCCCACGCCGTCTCCGCTGCCTGGAAGGGCCGCTCGGCAGCGTGGTAGAGCCCCGGGGAGCTGGCCCCGGCACGGGGGCTGTAGCTGCAGCTTGGAGCTGGGCTCCGGCTCCTGGCGTTCTCAGGGGTCAGTGAGCCGCTGACGCGGCCCAGCTCCTGCCTCAGCGACAGGAAGGAGAAGGCCAGCTCCGGGTCGGCCCCGTCCCCCAGGCCCTGCTCCAGCTCGGGGTCCTCAGCCTCCGGCAGGGGGTAATAGCCGCCAGCAGGCTCGCCCCACAGCTTGGGGCTCCGCTCGTAGCTCCGCCGGCCTGCCACGGGGGTGCGGGACAGGCTCCCGGGGTCCCGGTAGAGATCGGTGTCTGCCTCGCCGCCAGACACGGGAGCCACTTCGAGCTCCCTGCCTCGGGGCCAGCGTGCCAGTCTCTGCAGCCTCTCCACGCAGGCGGTCAGGCCGCCGGCGCCTCTGCGCGCCTGGAGCAGGTCGTCGACAGACACGCAGCAGGGCCCCAGCTGCAGCAGGACGTCCTCCAGGATCTCGCACTCCAGCCGGGCCGCGAAGAAGCCGCAGGCCGCGTGCAGCAGCTCGGCACCCGGGGGCGGCCGCGTCACCACCAGGTGGTGGGCGTCCCTGCGCTCGTAGCCCAGGCGGCGGAAGTTCCTGGCCAGGTCTGGCTCCGGCAGCGCTGCCCGCAGACAGTGCACGTACACCCCTGAGAACGTCTGCAACGGGAGCGCCGCATCACCCACCGCACAGCACGGCCCTGGCCAGGCTTACCGTCATCCCAGGGATTGGGACAGCAGCACCGGCACCTTTGTCCCAGCCTGCGCTAGGGAAACCAAGGCACAGGGCTGGGACACAGAAGGGGCAAGCAGCAGAGCCGTGACCATTCCTGGGGCTCTGCAGCCACTCTGCCCCCCTGCTGGGAGGCAGACATGCCAGAGCCCAGTGCTCCAGCTCTCCACATTGCGCCCCGGAGCCAAGTGAGCTCCAGCGCAGCCCGCGCAGCCGTGGGCAGGGCCACCCCAACACCCACCTTGATGGTGCCGAACTCCTTGCGCCAGGGGAAGAAGTGCAGGTTGAGGGCAGCCAGCTCCAGCACCTGGAAGGCAGCGGCCAGGCCGCGCAGCGCGGGGAGCAGGCTGGGCCGGCCCCGGAGGCCGCTGGCGAGCGCGGCGAAGGCGTCGCTGCGCAGCGCGCCGTGCAGCTCCGGCTCCTCCAGCAGGCGACGGCGCAGGGCGTCCCGCAGCGCGGTGTCGGCACAAGCCCCCGCGCAGCCCTCCTGGAAGGCGCGCTCCACGCTGCGCCGGTACTCCTGCTGCAGCCCCGCCGCCCTGCTCATCCTGGGGGACCGTGCCCCGGGGGGTCAGCGCCGGGTCCCCCGCTGCCCTCGGGGGGCAACCTGGCCACAGCCCTTTAGGCAGCCCCAGCCCCCAGTGTAGGGGGACAGGCCCCCCCAGTGCGGGGGGCAGGCCAGTGTGGGATGCGGGGGAGGGGGTCGGGGTCGGGGTCAAGGTCAAGACCAACCCCGGTTAACCCCTCCCTGCCCGCCCGGCCGCCGCTCACCTGCCGCAGCCGCCACCGCCGCTTCCTGTTACCCGGCCCCGCCCCTCGCTCGTCACGCTCTTGCGGGTGGAGCCCACGTCTGCCCCGCCCCCGGGGTTTAACCCCCTCCTGCCCGTGGGGGAGCACGGTCCGTGCACGGGAGGGGGGCTATGGAGGTCTTCATAAAAGGGGGTTCGTACAGGGGGGCCCATGGGGGGGTCCTGCAGCCCTGGTCCCGGGAGCCCCCCGCCCCTCGCGGTGCTGCGGGCTTGCCGCGCAGTGCCCGGGTGCGGGGTGCGTGCGGGGGGGGGGGGGCAGATAGGGGGATCCATGGAGGTCTCCATAGAGGCGGGGTTTCATAGTATCATAGTACCTATGGTCAGAAGGGGCCTAGAGCAGGCCATCTAGTCTGACCCCCTGCCAATGGCAGGAACGAGTGCCAGGGTCACAGGACCCCAGCCAAGTACCTATC
>JAGPOW010002791.1:1970313-1985067 GCA_030014935.1 Caiman crocodilus | reverse complement strand
GCCGCGGCCGGTTCCTGTCGCCCCGGCCGGGGCCCGCGGGGGAACGCGGCGCGGGGCGGCGGGGCCGCGCGGCCGGTGACGCGCCTGAGGGCACCGGGGACACGGGTACGGCGGGGCGGGACGGGGCGGGGGCCGGGCAGGCCGCGGGGACCCCGAGCGCTGACCCTCCCTCCCTTCCCTTCCCCCCGCAGGGCCCGGGCGGGCGCTGAGCTCCGGCTACTGCCGCCTGTGCCACGGCAAGTTCTCGGCGCGCAGCCTGCGCCACGCCTTCGGCCGCGCGCCCGGGGCCGGCGACAGCTCTCCGCGCCAGCGCCGCCGCGACCAGGCCTTCTTCGCCGACTTCCAGCGCCTGCTGGGGGTGGCCGTGCGCCGCGACGCCGGCCTGCCGCCCTACGTCTGCAACAAGTGTCACGCCCAGTTCTACAAGTGCCGCGGCCTGCTCAAGACCTTCCTGCAGCGCGTCAACGCCGCGCCCCGCGCCCGCCCGCAGCCCCAGCCCGCCGCCAGGTACCGCGCCGCGCCGCGCCGGTGTGGGCGCACGGGGGCCGGGGCCGCCTTCCCGGGGGTGTGCGTGCGTGTGTGCGCGTGCACGGGGAGCGCGTTGCCATGTGTACGTGTTTGTGTGTATATGTGTGCACACGCATGCAAGCGCATACGTGGCCGAGGAGCACTTTGCTGCGTGTGTGCATGTTTGTGCATGTGTGCACGTGGATGAGGAGCACTTTGCTGTGTGTGTGCATGTTTGTGCATGTGTGCACGTGGACGAGGAGCACTTTGCTGTGTGTGTGCATGTTTGTGCATGTGTGCACGTGGCCGAGGAGCACTTTGCTCTGTGTGTGCATGTTTGTGCATGTGTGCATGTGGACGAGGAGCACTTTGCTGTGTGTGTGAACGTTTGTGCATGCATGCACGTGGATGGGGAGCGTGTTGCCATGTATACGTGTTTGTGTGTATGTGTGCACGCGCATGCAAGCGTATATGTGGCCGAGGAGCACTTTGCTGTGTGTGTGCATGTTTGTGCATGCGTGCACGTGGACGAGGAGCACTTTGCTGTGTGTGTGCATGTTTGTGCATGCGTGCACATGGACGAGGAGCACGTTGCTGTGTGTGTGCATGTTTGTGCATGCATGCACGTGATTGAGGAGCGCATTGCCATGCATATATGTATGTGCGTACATGTGAGTGCAAGCACATATATGGCAGTGGAGCATGTTGCTGTTTTTGTGTTTGTGTGTGTGTGTGTGTGTGTGTGGTTGTTTGCATGCGTGTGTACACGTGGGGTTTTCAGGGTCTGTTTTAGCATCCGCGCAGCCAAGGGGAGATGTGGTTTCTCACCAGGCTTTGCTGGTCTGTGCCCTGCCGGCCTGCTCCGCCCCAGGCAGCAGCGCTTCGTCCTGCGGAGGCTGGAGCTGGGCTGGTCTCGGTGGGGGCGGATGGCAGGACAAGGAGCAGTGGGCTCTTGTTGCAGCAAGGGAAGTTGTGGTTGGAGATTAGGAAGAGTTTTCTTGCTATGAGGGCAGGGAAGCCTGAAACAGGCTCCCCAGGGAGGTGGTGGACGCTCCATCCATGGAGGTTTTTAAGCCCCAGCTCAACAAAGCCCTGGCTGGGATGATGCAGTTGGGGCTGGTGCTGCTTGGAGCAGGGGTCGGACTAGATGTCACCTCCCCAGGTCCCTTCAACCCTCACTTCCTATGCGTTACTTCTCTCCGGTGTGTAGGAGCAGTGACGTCCAGGCCCAGCCAGGGACGGAAGAAGGAGCCTCCTGTCTGGGTAAGTGCCAGGCTTCCCCATGTTGGGGCAGAGCCTGGGGGCCCTGCTGGGTTTTCCCTAGCGTTCAGCAGTGACCCTCGGAGTCATGATGTGTCAGCTCCCGGGGCCTGGGCTGCATCACTGGAGGGGAGGAGAGGGCTGGCTGGGAGACGCGTCAAGGCTCCCGAGCTGTGCCCTCCCTGTGCTGGCTGGTCGGAGGGGTGGTAGTGCCAGCTTGGGAGGCCGACCACACTGATGCTGATCCTTGTCTGCAGTGGACCTGATCACGTCTACCCCCCAGTGCCTGCGCAGCTTGGTGACATGGACTCACACCCATGCCGGGGGCTGCCCATCAGCGCCAACTCTGCAGAGCGTGCTGTCGTCCGAGTACTGCGGGATCATCCGCGCTGTGTGGGGTTGCGGCGATGGGCACGACTACGTCATGGACACGGACTTGGACTGCAGCACCGTGCTGGTGGATAATGCCTTGGCTGTGAAATGGGAGTGGGACAAGGGCGCAGCCCAGCGCCTGACGGACAACGGGGCCGGGACAGATGCGGCTCCCATGCCCCAGCAGGCCCCTGTGAGGACGGCGGTTTGCCAGATGCCAGGAAGCAAAGGGGCTGCAGCGGCACCGAGCTCGGAGACCCTGACGTCACAGAGCGGGGATTCATCTCACTCACAGCTGGATGGCGCAGCCTCTCTGCAGAAGAAAACACTGCCCCTGGCGGCCTCTTCACTGAGCAGTGCCCCAGGTAAGTGCTTGGCCTAAGTTGCAGCCCTCTGCCCTTGGCAGCACTGGGTCCTCTAGGGTGGCACCTGTGCCAGCAGGAAACTTGCAGCAGGCAGGTCCCAAAACACATGAAGAGAAGGGCAGGGGATTTAGGCATGGGGCTGGGTGTCGACTCTACAGGTGCCAAGCATCCTCTGCCACCACCTCGCTTCCCGACCTCGGGTAAGTTCCTTTGCCCCCACTCCCCTGGCTGCAGAAGGGGATGAGACCTGCCTGGTCCCCAGGGGCTCAAGGCGGAAAGCACTGTCCGAGTCCTGTGGGGAAAAAACAAGTGCTGTGTCAGTGAGCGGCTTGTCCCCATGCCCAGACCCCACCCTGTGTTTGGGCTGGCATCTCACTCACCGTCTCGCTCCAGTCCTCGGGGAGAAGGGCTGTTTGGGACAGGCTAGTTCCCTCCCACAGCTTGGGGCCACCGCCTTGTCCTTCATTTGAATCACTCAAACGCGAGTCTTGGAGTGGCTGCAGCTGCCCTGCCCTCCCCCTTGCAGCAACTCCCCTTGGAAGGCTGTGGGGAAACATCTGGTGCAGCTCCAGGGCTGGATGAAGAGTATTGGGTCGGGCACCTTAATCCCCTTTCCCTCCTCCCATTGCCCTTGTTAACCCAGGCTGGGCTGATCCCAGGGACGGGAGCGACCTCACTCAGTGTCCTGCACCATGCTCCCAAACCTGCTGAGAGATGCCTGGTTGCTAGCAACAGGAAGATGCCATTGAAGGCTCAATTTCAAACATGCCACAGCCATGTGCTGCTGCTGGCTGGAGCCAGGGGGGTCTGTGGAGGGATGCAGGAGAAGGGGAAACCCCACATGGTCTCCACAGCCCAGGAGCTAAAGCCGCGGCCACTGGAAGGGGTTTGGTCCTGCATCTCTTATGTAACAAGCTGCTACAACCAGTTTCTCCAGCGCAGCCTTCTCCGCTCCGCAGCCATCCTCGCGGGCTCAGCTGCTGCTGTGCACGTGTAACATGCGGTGTTCTCCTTCCTTTCCTAGGACAGTTGAGTGGGAAGCAGGTTCTGTCTCCAACGTCGGATGAGCGGGTAAAAGACGAGTTCAGTGACCTTTCTGAGGGGTGAGAGAAGAGTGGGTTTAACACAGCTTAAATGTCTTTGCAAGCATGAGAATGCTCGGCCTAGGGGTGTCCTTCCTCCGCAGAGCGGTCTGCGCCCCTTGTTCCCTGACCCACACAGCGGTTTCTTGGTAGCAGTCGCGTCAGCAGCTCCTTAGCTGATGTGCTGGATTCACCCTTCTGGCTGCTTGTGGCACCCCAGTCTGATGTTTGCATAGTGTTGCTTGGTTTCCCTTTCGATGGTGCTTGAAATCCCTTCTAGAAGCAGATGCTTTCAGCAGCTCCTGAGAGAGTTTCCAGCAAAACAGATCCTCTGAGTCTCTCAAGGACCTTCCGCTCTGAAAAATACCGCCTGCTCTTGCCCGGCTTTGTGCTGGGTTCAGCCGTAGCTGCTGCTCTGCTCCACAGCCAGTCTTGAGGACTTGTGTGGCATCTGTGCCACCCTCCTAGCTCCTGTAGGTCTGGATCCTGGTGTGGTGCTCATTACTGAAGATGCCCACAGCAGAATCCAGCAGGCTGCACTTCCAGAGAAGCCTTGGCTCCTCTTACAAGAGGACACATTTCCCATGGGGTTCCCAGGTTTGCTTAGAGCCTGTTGGCTTCACCAGTCCAGCAAACCACATGGGTCAGCGGAAGAGACTTGGGCCAAATTCTCAGAGGCAGGTTCTGAATCTGGAATGAGCGTCCAAGGGGGGTGGTGCTCTCCCCTGCCCTGCGGGTCTTTAAGAGAAGGCAAGACATGCATCTGCTCTCAGCTGACCCCAGCGCTCTTTCCTACCCAGGGCAGGGGGTCGGGCTCAACGATCTGCTGAGGTCCCTTCGGACCCTAATATCTACGAAACAAAACTGCATCTGGGGCTATTTGACGTTGATGTTCCAAGTCAAAGGTCTGGTGCTGCCTTTGGCAATCTGACTTTGGGCCTTTGGTGAAACATGTTAAATAGCAATGTAAAAGATGCCACTGGGTTCTTTGGCCTCCTGAATTAATTACTTTTGTGCATGTAATTAGCACAGAAAGCCCCAACATACATGAGTGCAGTCAGGAAGGAGGCATCGAAGAACGGCTTCACTGTCTTGCTCTGTGCAGGTCACCTGTCCCGGCTCTTCCACAAAAGGCTGGTGGTGGAACTGCCAGATTTTTCTCATTAAAACATCCAGATTCTTCTTATGGGGCTTTAGTTTTGGGAGGAACTTGTCTGGTAGCTTCCTGTGTTTTGTGGGGAGAGGGTTGTGTGCACTGAGGCTGTAGCAGCCCTGGTTGCTGTGACTTCCTGCCAGGGAGACGAATGCATTAGTGCGGTGCAGAATGAATGATGAGACCAGAGCGTCCGAGCGCCTGGTGCTGTGGCACTGGCCAAGCCCTGCTTGAGTAAAGCGCCTGTTCTTTTTCTCAGAGACTTCTTGAGTGAAGATGAAAACGATAAGAGAAATGCACCATCTTCAGACGATTCCTTTGAGCCTTACTCAGAAAAGAAGTAAGGGCCTTTCTTGTCTCTGCTAAAGGTGAACATGGTTCTGGTGCCTTTGTCCATGGACTAGGTGTGGCATGAGCTTCCCCTGCCCCCAGGGAAGGGCGCTTCTCAGTCAGCCTTGGGATTTGAGCTCCCCACAGACCGGCACCCGCTCCCTTGTCTGTCGGCAACTAGAGCTGCTGTGCCTTAGCCTCAGTTCATCAGTCATGGGCCCTATTCCCCACCACCAGTCCCGTGTGCAGTGCACTGCCAATTCTGTCCCACACTGGCTGCAACGGGCTTATGTTTCTTCTCTGTCCTCTGAGCCATGCTGCATTGTGGGTTAAAAGGCAGCACTGCCAATATGTCATAATTAGTTCAGTCCTCCAACACAGTCTCATTCACCTCTTGTCCCTCTTCCTTCCTCAAGGGGGTCTAGCAAAAAGAGTGAAAGCAAAGATGCAAAGAAGGCAGAAGAGCCCAAAATAAGGAAGAAGCCAGGGCCCAAGCCAGGCTGGAAGAAAAAGATCAAGTGTGAAAGGTAACAGAGTGGAGGTTTGAGGGGGGCAACCCGGTGAGGTTGACTCGGTCTCACGGTGGTGATTTTCTGCCTTTCAGAGAGGAGCTGCCTACCATTTACAAGTGTCCTTACCAGGGATGCACAGCTGTGTACAGAGGGGCCGATGGCATGAAGGTAAGTCTAGAAGGAAGCTTGTGGCTTGTGCTGACGTGCATGGCAGGGGGTGCTGCTGCTGCTAGTTATTGAAAGGTGCAGGAGGTCTCTCCTGTCAGCAGAGGATTAGGACCAGTCTAGAAGCTGCCCTCCAGGTCTCAGCTAGGCATCAGCCCCTCACTCCCAGCCTAACAGCACAGGTGAGTGGTCTTGTGTAATTGCGTATCTTTGCTCAGTCTTTTGTTGCATGCCTCATCCTCCGTCCCAATGGCCACCCATTGGCCTGCTGGTAATGGGCTGCTTGGTACTGAACGGCTGTGGGAATCAGGCTCCTCCACTAAAACCTCTAGAGAAGGGCTCAGCCTTCAGGCCTGCTGCAGCTGACAGCTCCATGCTGGCACCTGTCACTTGTAGCAAGGCTGGAGCCCACCTCTAGGCTGCCAGGAGAGGCTGCGATAGTGCCCACTCTGCCTTCGGGCTTGCCCTGCAGGGAGGGATGCTGTGGCATGCTCTGGAAAACCCACTCTGGACTTTCAGAGGAGTCCCCAAGAGTCTCCCTTGGTCCTTGTCTTCAGAAACACATAAAGGAGCATCATGAGGAGGTTCGGGAGAGGCCCTGCCCGCACCCTGGGTGCAACAAAGTGTTCATGATCGATCGGTACCTGCAGCGCCATGTGAAGCTCATCCACACGGGTATGTCTGTCCTTACCTGGCCTCCTCACTACCTTCCCTACCTGAGTGGGCACAAATAAGCCTCCGCTGTGCCACCACATGAGAGAAACAAAGGGGTGGCTCCAGTTTCAGCTGGGGAAGGAGCTCTGAAAAGCTGCTGGTGTGGGGCCTGTTAGCAGTGCCCACAGCCCCATCACTGCTCTCGTTGCAGAGGTACGCAATTATATCTGTGATGAATGTGGGCAGACCTTCAAGCAACGCAAGCACCTCTCAGTCCATCAGATGCGCCACTCGGGAGCAAAGCCTCTCCAGTAAGTGCCCCTCGCATGTCCTGGCACGTACCGGGGGGAGGGAACAGGAGGCAAATGAATAGGCAGCATCAGTGTCAGCAGCTGGCCCCAGCTAATGCTAGTTCCTGCTACTTGTTTCATGCACATCTGGTCACTAAGCAGGAATGGGTCTGGCTTCATTAAGAACCTAGATTTTGACTCAAGACACCTTTGGAAAATGCCAGCTCTTAATTTTCCTTTTTTAAATTGAAGAAAAATAATTGAGCAGTTTTTCTGTTGCAAAGAACTCAGACCCCAGCTGTGGGTTCGTGTGTGCCATTTCTGGGTTTGTCTTGTGTGTCAGGTGTGCCCACCAAACAGTGCTAGCACCCAGGTCCTAAACGGATCTCATGGCACCCTGGTTTGGGGGGGGGGAATCACTGATTTGGCAACTAGCCAAGATGAAGAGGCAGAATCTGTGCTGCCCATTAGTCAGGGAAGCAGAGGACTGTTGCCCATGTGAAAGCCACTTAGAAAAGCCTCAGGGTAGGTGATGCTTTGGATCCACTTGCTCTTGCAGCAGTCACTATGAGAGGCGTGGAGCTCTCCACAGCAGAGAATACCCCAAGAGGAAGAGACAGTTCTGCCTGGGGGTTGACAATTAATGTGGATTTCTAGTTTCTGAAAGCAGGAGGAAGGGCTCCGGACCCAGATCTCTCTAAAGCTAGTTTGAACCATCCCAGACCATTTAGGCCCCACGGTTCCTGGAAAGTGGGGTCTTCACACTTGTGTTTCCCTTGCTAGGAAGCATAGCAATCGCTGCATCCCACCCCCACAGGAAATGGGAACTGGTTGCGGTTTGCACCAGATGACAAGTCCTCTTATGCTGGTCTGATGTATCAGGGAGTCACCGGCTTCTGAGCTGCCTTTTACCCCAGCCCTGCGGCATTCCCTTTGGGCTTGATCCCCTCCCTGCTTTGTTCGCCCTGAACTCAAACGCGTCCCCTTCCCCCCGCAGTCTTGGTGGCTGTAGTGGATGGTGTCAGCCACCACCAGGGATGCATGGGGCAGATGGTTTTTTTAATTCGGTTTCTGCTCTTCACTCAGGCAGGCAGAATCTGCTTCCCAACATGCGACACCCCCCTGGGGCTGCATTTGGGGCCCTCGGACTGTTGCTCATGCAGTGTCTTGCCTTCCAGGTGTGAAATCTGTGGCTTCCAGTGCAGGCAGCGGGCGTCTCTCAAATACCACATGACCAAACACAAAGCAGAGGCAGAGCTGGAGTTTGCCTGTGACCAGTGCGGGAAGCGCTTTGAAAAGGCCCACAACCTGAATGTCCACATGTCCATGGTGCACCCCCTCACCCAGAATCAAGACAAAGCCAAGCCACTGGAGCCGGAGCAGATCCTCCTCTTGAACGCTACGGGGACTGCAGAGAGCCAGGCGGTGAAGCCAGAAGTGACTGCCCAACAGGAGCCCACCTGAAGGGCAGCTGGGGTGTCCTGGATATCTGGCTTTGTAGAAACCGTACTGCAGCGTGGGGATTTCTCATCGACATTTCACTAGTCTCCAAAAGGACTCGGGGGAACTCGCTTCAGCTTGCTCGGGAAAAAAAAACAAAACAAAAAAAAAACCAAGAAAGCTTTGACCATGCTGTGATTCTCCGTGCTTCTGTCTGATTCAGCAGTGTCATCCTAAGCAATCACCGTCTAATCTAAGGAAGCCTGGGGTTCAGTCCCCCTCCACCCATAGGCTGATCCAACCCCGTCGTGCGGCCCCTGGGACGTAGCTGCACAAACCACAGGCCCCTCCGGCGCTCCCTGGCAGGTGGCGTTGAGGGTCCAGGGGGCCACGAGCGACTCCATCAGATCTGGGTTTTAAATGATCACGATTCCCAAAGTCTAAAATTTGTAACCGACTTTTTATTGTAATGAGAGCTTCATGGTTATG
The DNA here is from genome assembly GCA_030014935.1 of Caiman crocodilus. Classification (NCBI taxonomy): domain Eukaryota; kingdom Metazoa; phylum Chordata; order Crocodylia; family Alligatoridae; genus Caiman; species Caiman crocodilus. The sequence goes on along the minus strand of JAGPOW010002791.1, from coordinate 1,976,448 downwards.
CTTGTAATAAATTATTTACAGAGGAAATCAGGACCCAGCCATCCTGGTTGCAAGGGGGAGGAGCTGGCCAGCCCAGCCGCTCTGGATTCCAGAAGCTGCGTCTTGCTAGACCCTCATCTCTGCGGCTGCAGGGCCAGATTCATGGCCCGCAAGCCCTGCTCAGAAAAGATCTGGGCCATCATGGTACTCCAGGTCAGCTGCAGGCTTCGAGTAGTGCAAGAGAGCAGCTGCCATCTCGGGGTCGAACTCTTCGCAGAGGTCCAGGAACTGGGGGGGAAAGAAGCTGGTATTAGGGGCTCATTGCTGCTTCAGAGAGCCAAGATCAGTGCCAGGTCATGCTGCCTGCCAACAGCCGAGGTGTGCCTCTGCTGCGGACGGGACTGGTACCGATTCAACTGAGCAGTGGGTGTTAATGTTTGAGGAGAGCCACACCATGGGACACGCAGAGGCTGTGGTTCAAGCGAGCCTGACACTTCCCGCAGCTCTTAAGCGCAACGTGGTAAGAAAGTACAAATGTCACTTGAACAGGTAGAGCCTGCTAGAGAGGACGTGAGCTTAGTGCTGCATGGACGGCCTGCCCTCAGGCAGGTGATGCCGTGCACTTGGGGAACTGGGCAGGGTCAGTCCTGTAAGGAGGACAAAGGGGTGTATACGTGCGGGCAGCAAGCAAGACATGCAGCCCCCAGGCTGAAAGGGAGGGGAAGACCCCCACATACCTGGTGCACATTTGTAAAGCTCTTCCTGGGGCACCGGGGGATTGAATGAAGCAGGAACTGCCGCACCTTTGTTATGGCTTCTAAAGAATCCACCTGGGGAAGAGAGGTTGGGGTCAGGATCACGACTGCAAGCATAGGGCACAAGCTGTCTGCATACCTGCCCTCCCAGCTACACCCTGGCTGGATCCCTATACCACAGGCACACATGAAAGGGTGCTCTAAGCTCCTGTGCTAGTGCTGCTGATGGGAATCTGCTAGACATCAGCCCCTGCAGGCTGTTAGTGCCCCACTGGGCTGAGCACTACCCATGTCAACTGCACTGGCCATTTTGGAGAGTCAATATTTGTGTAGGACAGTGAGAAGAGGGAGGCCTACCGTAACTACCAGGGAAGGGCAACAGGCCTGGCTGGCTGGAAGGGAATGGACCACGACCACCACTCACGGGGTTTGCAGCGTGCACGCTTTGTGCCTCTTGGTCTGATCCAGGAGCGTTCCCACCGTCAACAAAGAGCCGAAGGAGCTGAATATACGAGTCAACGACAACAGCAAGGAAGCCTGGCTCTCGCACGAACAGCTCCTGGTGAAAGCCGGGGATGAGGCTAGAAGGAACCATAGCAAGAACTGTGAGCAAAAGGTTCCCTTAGCACTCACTCTCCCCCTTCACTTTAACGCATGAGAGGGGTAATGGCTAAACTGACCCAGCATTTCCACTACCTCCCCTGCAAAAGCTACGACAGCAAACACCCATCCATGAACACCCCAGCTGTGCTGAACAGCCATAATGAGGGATTCCATAAATCCTAACTGGTGAAAACAAAGGCGTCCCAGAGCGTAGGGAAAGCCATCGCGGCCTGATCCACAACGCAGCAGTAGCAGCCTGCAGAAGACTACAGGGATTCCCAGCTTTGGAAGGTATCAGAGAACTAAGCCCTTGAAACACCGACTGCTCCTGCAAGGGGGACAGGCACAGGCCACTCACTTCAGTGAAGCAATTATCCCGAGCAGAGATGCCCAGACTCCTTTCTAGTACCACTTGGATTGAGAGCTCTCAGCTCAGTCACGGAGCACGGCACTTACCTACGGACAGTCAACCACTTCCTCCCCCCACTTTTTAAGGAAGAAAAATACCCAAGTGGGTAAAAGTTAATGGGATTTCTTTGGTTACCTGACGAATGCAAGAGGCAGCAGCCTGATGTACTGGTCAGAGGCTGCACGGCGTAGAACGTGATAGGGGCCGTGGCCTGTAATTTCCAAAGCAAAAGTGGGTAAAATGATCATGATCACGGAGCCTATTTGATTACTTCTGCAGCAGTGCGGACGGTGGGCCCCGTCCCTTCCAGCCAGCAGAGACTATTTATACGCTGAGTCTGGGCCAGGGCACTGCTGGGGAAGAGGCTTGCAGGACTGTTATCACACAGCACTCATGCTAGGCGAGTTACTGCTATTTCTCACATTCCTCTACAAAAAAAAAAATCAATGTGCCAGGTTCAGTGAGGATCTGGCAGGCCTTGGCTGAGCTCCTGCCAATACCTACAGCAGCTGACAGCTCCCCACATGATACCAGACACCTTCAGTCAGGAAAAGCTTCCTCGAGAAGTGGTGTTTTTTGAGAGCGATTACAAGGCAGGCAGCATAGATTTGCACCTTATCGACTAAACAAAGGAGATTATGCATGTATTTTACATAGATGATATTAACACAAGCTTTTGTGAGCTGCAGCCCACTTCATCAGATGGTGGGCAAGGAAAGCAGAGTATAAGGAGAAACAAACTACAATAAAAAAGACAAGGGAAGGAGAGCGAGTTAAGGGGCAGAGTGGGGAGGGGGCCGTGCTGGGGGAGAGAAGCACACATTAAACCTACGGGAACAACCGGAGTTGCCAAAGCTAACCCAGGTAACGGGATATGAATCTGTGATCTCTGTTTAAACTGCACTTAACGTCTCTCTGGTCCATGAGTACAGGGCCCAGGGGCCCCTGGAGACAATGCCTCCACCAGCTTGAGGGGAGAATCCTTTTGCTGGGCATTCACAGGGGTGGGGGAGGGAGGCTTCTGCTCACCTTTGTCTGCAGCGTGGAAGAGAACCAGCCAGGACATGCCTCGCTCTTCCAGGTGGCGCAGGATCTCCAGGCACCATTCCAAAGCCTCGTGAGCATCCAGCCCTTCCTGGGTACGTGAGAAGGACAGGAGCGCCTTACCCTGTGGGCTGGTACACATCAAACCAAAGGGGCACGCCGAGATAGGGTAGCTCTAACGTGCTCAGCAGGCCGACGGAGCCTTCTCCTCAACCTCCTTCAGGCCGAGGCTTCCTAACAGGGAGTCCAATGCATCGGTGCTAGCACAGGAGTCTCCAGGTCTCCCCAGGGGCACTGCTGCCCCTCCAGAGCACACCCAAGCTGTGCTCCAGGTACAAGCTCAGCTATTCCCTCCACTTCTCTGAGCCAGAGGAAGCTGTACAGGGGCAGACACTGAGCTTGCAGGGGATTTGGGCATCAGTGAACATTCAAGCATGGTCATAAGCTGACAGGTTTAGATTGGAGATCAGAAGGCAATATTTTACAGTTAGGGTGGCCAAAATCTGGAACCAACTTCCTAGGGAAGTGGTCCTCGCCCCCACCTTGGGCAAATTCAAGAGGAAGCTGGACGATCACCTGTCTGGGGTCTTGTGAACCCAGCATTCATTCCTGCCTGTGGCAGGGGGCTGGGCTGGGCTAGATGATCTGCTCAGGTCCCTCCTGACCCTCGCAACTATGAAACAGCATTCAACTTTCATCCTTTTGGTCCATACCTTGGGGTCTCCTTTGCTCGGGACGGCAGCATTAGATAGACAGCTTCCTTTAAAAAGCCCTGACCTCTGTTTGATACTAATCCACCCACAATGCTTCCTAGTCACTGCGGTCTGCATTGGGCGATTGTTAGGGACTCCCCCTCGTAAAGTACCAGGCCTATCTCCTGCAGTAACTGTAAAGGATGCTCTGCACTGCACTGCACTGCACTGAATGAGGCATCAGACTGATTGCACAGGAGGGTTTGGAAGGAGGGAGTCACCAGAGACACCTAAGTAAAGCTGTCGTGGTGGGAGAGGAGTATTGCTAACCAGAGGAAGGCAGTTGCGCTAGCCACTCCCGCTCAGCCTGGGATGTTCCCTTCCCCTGGCCTCTGGGAAGACAAGCCAGTGCACCTGAGCGCACTGATGGAACCTGCTTTTAAGTGCGGGCCCGTACAACCCAGTGTGAATCCTGTGGGGGGTGGATTTACCTGTGATGCTAATCTTGTCGAGATCACGTCCAGAAGCGAGAAGAAGAGCAGAGACACCAGGAGCTGCAAGTGAGAAAAGCTCATTACTTACACATTGACTTGACACTTGCACGTGCCGTCCATAAAATAAGCCTTCCCCAAGCCAGCACATCCTGAAGATTTACTGCTCTTCAAACAGCCCAGCACAAAAGAGATCCACATGACAGTGCCCCAAGAAGCAACAGCTTCCTCACCACTGGGGAAGAAGGTGAGCCTGGGAAGCAGTGAGTAGAAGCACCAAGCAACACAGGCCATGTCTTCTCAAGGCAAACTTCCACCCTAATCACATAATCGGTAAGTGCAGAAACCAGCCTCGCCGGAGGTCAGCATCAGAAGGGACCAACGCCGAGACCTGGCCCAGGTCCACAGATACTCAAGTAAATAGGAGAGCTCACCAGACTGGTGCTAATCATCTTACAAAGAGCTAGCATAAGGCACTGGAAAAGAGAGACTGCTTTGGAAAACCCCAGAGGTCTGCTTCTTTCCTGGAGTCTACCAAACCCCTGCCCTAGCCAAAGCCCTCCCAGGATTCCACCGTTCCAGGCCTGCACGTACACCTCAGCCTACAGCTCCCTGCTGCAGCTGGGAGCCAGCTTCGGAGGTCACTGGTGGTGCTCTCTACCAGGGATCTTTCCAAGGGAAGAAAAGGACAAAGGGCTCCCCATGTCCAGCCTTGCCTGCTCTGTGCCGGAGCCCAGCCTTCTCAGGACCTCGCTTCTTCCTTCATGGGCCACTCGCTGCTGAATAGCGAAATGCAGAAACGCAGCTGAAATCCAGGGGGCATCCGGAAGGGAGAATGCTGCTTCCGAGGAGAGGAAGCTAAGAAATGACAACAGAGCGCAGCAGTTCAGGAGAAAGGCACCCGTGGGTGCATGCGGGAAGAGGGGGAAATCAGGACCTTGGGTCAAAGGCCTGATGGAGGAGATGATGGTTCAGTGCCCGGGAGAGCCTTTGGCAGTTCTCTAGACCATCTGACCAAGGGATCATGGCAATGCCAAACCCATTTGCCCAGAGTTCAGGTGCAGGCATGTTTTAATCATAAGATTTCTAGGCTGAGAAGCTGTTCTCCTCCCTGCTGCAGCCTCACGCTCACCTGGTCGCAGAACACTGGCACTCCTTCAGCCGCTGCATTTCTTGTGGAAGGCGAGCCCCAGACAGCCTGGTCCACTGGCAGCAGAGCACTGGCTCCAGCCTCGGCCACCACCGCTGCAAGGAGCCCAGAAACCAGCAAAGTTAGCAATAGCAGAAATCAGAGGCAACAAAGTGAGGCTAGGGCAGGTCTGCTGGGGAGTGTGCAAGTGCGCGTGGATCACCACCATCTCATATTTGTTAACGAGGAAGGCATTAGCCACGTGTTCCTGCCTCTTTCAATTAAAGTGATTTTGAAAAGAGACCCGTCTTTTCAGGCTGTACAGGCTCCTTGCTGCCAAATGCAGTGCAAGCGGGTTCAAGATCAGTTGTTCCCAAGATGCCTCTTGCTCTGAAGCTGGGGTTAAGACTTTGCACTTCTGGTTTGGGTGTTATAGGCAACTGACCAAATCCCAGGTAACAATACTCTGGGAGCCCTTTTTACAGAGGGATCTGCCTCCATTCGTGCTTAGCACTGATCTGGAAAGAAAGTCTAACAGAGATCGCTTACCCCTGCAGAGCAAAGGAGGAGGGGACACTTGGTTCGACACGCAGCCAGCACATCGTTAACCCCCTGTGCCGACTCCTCGCAATCCAAACTGGCGCTCAGCAGCCCCTGAAGGAGGACAAGTGCAACATGCCTGAATAGCAACATGCCCCTCTGATGCATTTCACACCTACGTGACGATTCATAAAAAGCAGCCATAGGGAATGACATTGTCAGAAAGAGAAACATCCCCCCCACCACGAAGATCGAACTAGATTATTAGGCTGTTTGGGCTGGACGTCGTACAGTATGTTCCACTGATCCAATGCAAGGTTTGTGCCTATTAGTGTTTTCCACATACATACGAGTTTTTGGACTGTATTGAGGTCAAGTTCTTGCCTTGGTTTCTCAAAACCACTGTAGAAAGCATATTTCACTCCTAATAACACACTCCTATTGCATGGGTCCCGTTTACAAGGAAACAATTTCAGTCTCTGCATACTATGGA
>JAGPOW010002791.1:1955732-1965840 GCA_030014935.1 Caiman crocodilus | reverse complement strand
TCCAGCTCACTCCCACCATCCCAGGACAATCCCAGTGCACAGCGTTTACAACAGAGCAGGAGGCTGCAGGCAGCTCTGAACCCCTGCTCAGGAATAAGAACAATTTTTGTCCCCATAATATCCTCCTGGTAAGAAACACAAGTCAAGTGCAACACGAAAGACTACTGAAAGCAAGTCTACAAATCACCATGTCTATCCGTCTAACATCCATATTTAAGATCTAGACACCAGCTTGGAGCATATGGCACTCTACACAAATGATAACATAAAGAGAAAACTAGAATAATACTAAGTGCTAGCAATAAAGCAGTCACATATTTTACTCCATATGTGCTTTACAGGCCTGCCCAATTTTACTAGTAGTGTACATGAAATAAATCTGTAAAACCTTTGTAGCACTACATGCCAGGACTCCTCTACACAAGATAAATTTCTTAATGAAAAACCAGACAAAGAAACAACCGCCACGTAAGACACATCCTCAAGTTAATGTAAAATGAGCATGTCTATAACATTTATGAATGTGCTTTGTATCAATATAGGACTCATTAATCCACCTGCAGGGTGCTGTAGGAGGCTTCGTGACTATAAGCAGAGCACCAGAAAAAGCAAGTGTTTTCAAAGATTTGGTTCTTGTTATAGATCAATCCCTACAAAAAATGAAACAGGTAGGCAGACAGAAATTAGTCTATTATATTGTCATAATTAAAGCACCCCCACAGTACAAGCTGACAGTAACACATCATATCCTGATCTATTCGTTGTTTTAAGCTTCTCTGTACAACCAAATGCCTCCTACCAGCACCTTATCCCCATCTCTGAGGTCAGCATAACATCCAGCACTTGGGCTGCATTCATCTCCCCATGTCCTACCTACAGCCTGTTCAGGCAGCAGCTATTACCAGAACACAGTAATCACCCTGTAGCTATTCTGGGAATCCTATAGTGCAATTCCAAAGCACAAGCATTATGATCTGAATGAAATCTAGCTCGTAGCGTGACTTTCACCTGAAATACTTTCTCCTTCAGGAGTTCCTGGAAGTGCGTTTGCTTCCACAGACAGAGACTGGCTTTCGTGTAGCTCGCGGAGGGACAGGACAAGAACCTCCAGGACAGTTCAACTTCCTCCTCCTCACGCCCAGTTCCTCGAGCCTCCAAGTTCAGCCGGGGCACAACATACTGCAACTAAAATAGAGACAACCTTTCACCAGGGGCAAAAACTGCTTTCATCACTGAACAGCGGGAACTAGGGAACACACGAACACACTTGAAGACACTGCACCAGTGATGCAAGTTGCTCAATAATTTGCACAAACAGGTTTCCCAAATGGAAGCAAAAAGTGTAATGTTCACTAAAAATCCAAGCTCTGAAACAGAATTCATGGGTCTGCTCCTTTGTACTACAGCAAATCAAACCCCTCACCTGCAGCCCAGGGGAACTCAGCAGACTAAGCTGTTTCTCATTCCGCCCACCCACAGTGCTCACGCAAAAATCTCAAAATATGTCAAACTGCCAACACCCAGAGGGTTTTTTCTGAGATCCCAAAATCAGGGAGTGTGTGCAGGATACAATTTTAGACATCAGAGTCTTTCAGTGCATCGTTAAGCCACAGCAATGCAAGCAGAGTTGCTCCATAATAGCACGCGCCTCGTGGAATGAACAAACAGAAAAGAGACCCAGATCCCATCATGCAGGCAGGGTAAATACTGCAGTTAGTGCTGTTAAGCCTGAGTGCTCAAAAAGTCACCCTGGCACTGTGTTTTTAATGAGTTAGGCAAAGCAGGACTTGATGCACCTTTTACCTTCTTTAAAAGGCCAGGAGGAAGGAAGCTGCATAAGTCACCATGAGGAAGGTAAGAAAACTTGCAGAGACAATAAGAAACTGCTGCAGTACAAAACCTGAGGAAAGAGACAGCAGTTATTTGGCTTAGCCAATTTGCTATGTCTGTCCTTCTTTTAACCACTGTTGCTTTCAATCCGGGAAGGTCCAGGGCCAAGACAGACCCAAGGATGCCACCAATGATGACCTTGAACACTTTTAGCAGTACCCAGTGCTCCCCTAGTCCAACAGTGCAATCCCTGTGCAAGGTTTAACAATAGATTTTAAAGGTAAAAGCTGTCAAGGTAACTACATCTATTATTTTAGAAGTTGGCACAGGAAGTTGGGGAAAAGGCAAGGACAAAACCATAAGGCCTGCGCTCTCTGTGTACAAGCTTGAAGGCTCTGTATTTGTGCGCGTCCGAGCAGACTCCAGAGGCCCCCTCCTTTTTAGTAAGGGGTGGGGTTTCCATCTGCCCACCTCTCCCTAAAAGATGAGGGTGACTTCAGTGAGCTTTAGATCAAGACAACGAGAGACTGTCCTGGGATCTCGGCAAGTTGATGACACAGCCCACAAGTGGGCAAAGTAACTTCTATTTTCAAACAAAAGGATCCTTAGACCAAATCCTACTGTGGACTCTGGTGCAAGAGTTATACCTAGGGCCTTCCTGTATGGTAGAATGCATTGGCCCAGGTTTCTGCTTGTGGGAAATCCAACCTGGCTCTCTAAATAGGGAAACCAAGCATTTGATGACCAAAGGCTCTCACCTCAAGCAGAAGGCTAAGGACTCCCCTGTCCTGCAGGTCAATAAACGGTCACAGAACTCAGTAACAGAAAGACCCCTTGCAGAGGTAGGCTGAGGAGTCAGGGATCCCACATCCACTTCAGGAACAAAGGATTTACATTCCCATAAGTGAACCACAAAGGCAGCCAGTCCCAAGATGTGAGCCTCGTTTAGGGAAGGACTCTGCAGATAAACAGAAACAGCAGCTGAAGAGATGCATTTCACTGTTTTTGAAGCACATGAATAGCAGCAATGCGAGAATCCTGCAACAGTAGCCCGGTGCAACTAAACATCAGTCCCACCCTCCCAGAAGTTCAGAGACTTCTGGTTTTCCAGATTCTGCTGCAGTTGGAAGCTTTTATCACCCTCGTAACTTAACCCTTTCAGAACAGAGTGAAGGGCACAAAACCAAGGATACCCTAAAAACTAGTGGTCATACAAGATATAGCTCTGGATTTCAAATATCTCCTAGAAGCTGGCTGAGTGGTAACCGTGCTACACCCATCTTATACCCCTCCAACACAGTGACTCTGAAAACGACCCGAGGGAATTCAGCAAGAACGGAAACGGCATAAAGTAGCTGTGTGTCAACTCCCAGCATGGGAGAGGGTCAGGACAGGCAGGACTGATTACCAGACATCAGGAGCTGCACCAGTGCACAATTCAGGGGATATAAAGATGATACAAAAATCAACTCCCCACCCTTTCCCGGGCTATGCTCTCTGTGTCTGCATCTCTTGTGAGGCAGAACACACAATGTAGCCCCAAAATTGCAAGCTGGGGAATGTGATTCGGTGTGTAATACTGCTTGTACCCATTCAGAATGAAAGTTTGAGGGCACAGACCATCTTCAGACTGATGCAGCATTTACCCAGCACCTGTAATGTCTAGATGTTCTTTTTAACTAACTGTCAGTGCTTCACTCCAAACATCACATGCAAAGTCTATGTTAATGAAGGAATGCAGGCACAGAATTAAAAGCCACAGAATCTGGAAGTCTAAGGACTAATCCAGCCATGTTTTCTTGGTATCTTCATTGCTTAATAGACTTTAACCATGCAGTTCAGGATGTGCCAGGGGCTAAGTTATCACTCCAGGAAAATCCTACAGTTAGTACTTCCAGAGAGCAAGTTTGGATGCTTGTCCAGTGCAAGATTTCTTTGGAAAGCAACAGGCTGCAGAACACCCTCTGCAGTGCGGCTCAGATGGGCATGCACCACATGCTTCGCATGCAGAAGCCAAGACAGCCTTGGGCATGGGGGTCTTCACTAACCTGATAATAAATAAGCTGACAAAGCCTGGTCAGCAAGGCAGGTAGGAGATCCCTGTGTCCACAAATCATCTTCACAAACAGGGATGGACAGTGCCCCTGCCTAGAGAGAATACAAACCATATGGTCATGCTTTTGTGCCCAGAAGCTCACCTAACAACTATCCCAACTACAGTTAACCCAATACAACACATGAAAAAGTCATGGTTCTTGCAAAAGGGCACTGAACAACCAACGGAGATGACCACATCCAGGCTTCAAGGCATTTACACTCTAGTTGAAGGAGAAAGTTCTGAGGAGAGGAGGCTGCTAGAAGGAGAGAAAGGAGATTGCTCCAGACATGGAAACACAGGCAACAGCAATGAGAGAGACAAGGGAAGAGAAACTGAGACAAAGGTGCCTGTTACCTTAAAAGCTGGGGCAGGATTTCTTAAAACTTACTATACAGTCTCAGCTATCCCCCTAAAAAAATATAGATAGCCCTTCTGGGCTGGTGGAGGGACAGCTCTTGGGGAGATAAATTCGGGGAAAGAATTTCCCTGAGTGCTATTGGTTTTCATGGCTACCTTACAGTAGGGCAATCCAGGCTGGGCTCACTATCACTTCACATCACTTAGTGCAGCGTGATATGAAAGGGACAGAATTCCCACGTTAGTTGTCAAAGCACAAGAGCGAGCCTTCTCTTGGGGTGTACTCAAGCGTGCTGAGAAAGCTGTTCAGCCCAGCAGCGCTCACAAAAACATGCCCGGTTTCTGTAACAGGACTGTAGGCAGCTTGTGGCTGTCTCGGGAATTGCCAGAGAAGGAAATATTTTGACTGTAACACTTACACAATTATTGCTGACACAATAGAAAGAATAAAAAGCAAACAGTTCTTTCCAAAAGGAACTTCAGGTAAAAGACTGCTTAGTCACACTCAGACTATTTGTCAGCTCAGACAAGCATGTAACTGCTTGAACAAAGTAAGTCACACACAAATTTAAGCTCCAAGGGAGAAAAACGAAACATTTCACACCGCTTTTGATCATGTCCTCAGTAGGAAGTTTCATGCCTTGCCCACTTGGTACTGGAGATGGCCATAGGGCTAATGCCCGAGATGCCTGGATCCACAGCCCCCAAAATAACCCAGAAGACATTCTAGTACTTCATGTGCAAAGAAAAATATCCTCTTTGTGCTTCGATTAGTTTGAGCTAACAAAAAGTTATCAAGAACTCTGCTCAAGACCTCTCTTTCTATCCCATCTTTAGAAGCAACACGCTGCATCTGGTAGAAAGCTGAGCTAAGATTCACTTCAAAATGAATGAGGCTCTAGAAAAGCATAAAGTATTTCCACCATCATGTCAAAACACAGTAGCTTTTAGATCAGCAAGGCTCAGAGTAAAGGCTTGAAAATGTCAGTCTGGCATACTGGGCAGCAGCAAGAGTTCTCTACAGATCTCTGCACAGTGCAGGTATTACAGCACCCTGCAGGGCAGTCCTGCGAGCAGCCTGACCACGTGCACATCTTACCTGTCAGGGGGGTTAAAATAGGAAGCAGCTATTAGATTCTGGCAAAAGGACATCAGTAAGAGATCAATGACCTGGAAAAAAAGAAACCATTCGTGTCTGCTTTGTGACTGGAGGGCCTAGATCTACTTTTAGATGGACACACGCACACTTTCCCCACATAGTAGAACAGACATGTGCTACCGTCCTGGGTGCCAAGACACTGAACTTAAGGCTCTGCATTATAACCCCAGGAAAGTTTTATATCCCTTCCAATTTATCCAGACATGCCCCCATTAAGAAAGCCCATGTCACTGAATGGATATACATGATACACTGCATATCCCTAGGGCTCTGCAGCCCTCCAGAGACTGGAAGGCTCAGTGCACACTTCTGTTCTCCAAAGAGCACTACATGATGTGCAAACTGGGAAATACATTTTCTATTCTTCAGAGAAGACAGCTTTTGGTGCGGGCTGTATACATGCGTACACACAGAGCCCCCGCCAGCCCCCAAGGTAACTGCGCTCCTCCTCACTCCAGCACACTCACATTCTGATACGGAGCTTCAATTCTGGGGTCAGACACGTTAACTTGGACTCGAGAATTCAGGGAGGCAGCTTGGTTCTCATCTTCACCGTGTCCCAGGACTGCAGTCAGCCTCTCAGAGATGACTGCAATCTGGGCTGGCACAGCTGCAGGAGAAAGCAGGATGAGAAGAAAAAAAAAAAAAAAGGCGGCAAGTACAAAGGTGAGAGAGGAGCTGGAATTCAGGGCAATACAGCGGTTTCCAAAATCCTTAGCTGTTGATTTTTTGTATAAAAGGCAAGGAGGGAATTCCTCTTGGCTTCTCTTGACATGTATGCACTCTACTGTCTCATAATGCCTTAAAGTACAACAGAAGAGACTCTTTTTTCTTCTGCATTTCGAGACCATCTTTGGTTTGGAAATGCCAAGAGCACAGCCTGGAACACAGCATGGAACTGAAGGGGGCCCTCAGGATGCTAAGACCAGATCCCTCCAGGCACAGGCAACACTGTGAAGTCCCAAAGCACCCAGAGGAGCCCCCACTCCAGCACACACAGCTGTGGAGTACTGTGTAATAAACTTAGGATCTTTAGTATAAACACTAACTCCACAGGGAGCCACCTGAGGACAGTAGGAGGGATAAGTGTGCTACCGGTGCCAGGCCCCAGCAATTAAAAGACCTGATGGTGCAAAGCAGAAAGTGCCCCGTGTGACAGTAGAAGGTAAAACAGTGGCCTGACCCAAGATAAATTCTTGCCTGACCTAAGCCCAATAATCTGTTTAACCCTGAGCATGTGAGCAACAGACAGCAGGCAGAAACCCAACAGGTTTTCTATACTGTTACAACGCTCTTCAGCCTATCTTCCATCTCTAGCTGCAGCTAATATCTGATGCTTCAGAGGATGGTGAAACCCAACTCCTCCCTCCTTTTCCTCCTTCCAAAAGCTAAATAATCCAATGAAGGGGGAAAATAATTTCCTCCTGGCCCCTACAAGCAACCATGAACCACTGGGCCCCTTGCAATCCAAGATAGCACATGGCCTCAAAGCACAAGAGCCCAGAGATGCGTCAAGCTTATGACCCCAGTACGAAGCTGCTCAAACACTCAGGCTTTCCACACCTCCAGGACACTGTCTCTGCCCTGGCACCATTTTCTCTAGATTCAACAACTGCCTCCAGGCTCTGCCCTCATCATCAGCAAAATCAAAAACAAAAGAACGGGTGGGAAAAAAAAAAAAAAAAAAATGAAGCTTCCAGCACTTCTGCACTTCCCAGATCTTGGCTTGCAGGACAGGGGCCGCTTGGTGCTCAGAGCAGTGCTCCATGGGTTACTTACTGCCCTGCAATGCCTCTCACAGCATGTGCTCTACAACTGATCACACACCAAGGATAAGGAAAGCACTAAGGACATTTTTATACATGCTCTGGGACACTACACCCGGACCATTAATTTACAAGCCATGCTAATTAAAAGTGCCCGCATGCCACGTGTACCAGCATCCCTGGGCTGAAAAATGGCAGTGGGGCACCTTGAACTAATGCTCATTGAATGTGTTTTAGTTCAAAACACCCTGTCACCATTTTTTCAGTGCGGGCACTTTTAATGCAGAAGGCTGTCAGAGTGCATCAGTTTCTGTGCTCCAGGAGACTTGATTAAATTGAGTCTGCTCCCACATGCTGGGTTTCCAGGGCATCGGAGCAGGCTCCCCACACATCTATAGGAGACCAAAGTCTCCAAATGTACCTGACACACTAACCACAGGCCACAGAAATGCGTTTCCCCTCTTCTTCAAACCAAACATACATTCCTGCTGTCACTGCTTATGTGTTTACATCCTTGGGACAAAATAAGTAAGTCGAGGGTGGTAAATGCCAAACACCAGCTGCTTGTTTGTTCCTTTTTGTAAGCAAGCAGCAAACTCTAGTTTAGGCATCAGTCTTCAGGGGAATTTACTGCTTGGGTTTTTCAAGATACAGTATATGTATTTTGTTTCATCTGCCAGGATGATGGATCTCACCACAGCTAAGCTTGGCTAACATATCTGTCTTCACTGCAGTTAAAGGAAAGCCACCGCTGGTACACTATCTTCCTAATGCACAGCTCACGAACCGAGAGACCAGAGCATTTTGGAACAATGGATCCAAGCAGCAGTCCAGAGAAGCAACCCTTATACCAAAACTCGTATTTCACGTCTCGCCAGAGGGGCAGTGCTCTTGTCTCAAACTCATGGCTGAACAACAGTAAGAGGGGAATCCTCAACCTCTCAGCAGACAAATGCTGTAATAAAAAAGATGGCTCTCACCTCTAAAAAGATGACCAGGAGGAATTACATGAATCAAAGAGATTGGTCTTCAACCACAGTGGCAAGATACATAGCTCTGTTGTTCCGGAATTACAAACAGCCACCTGTGAACATTTCTTACATTTTATTTGCTACCGGCTCCCTCCTCACGTACCACTGTATTTGCTTTGGTCTGTGATCAGCGTTCTCAGTTCAGCTAGTTCAGCCTTAAGCTGCTCAAGTGGCTCTTTCAGATGGTCAGTCTCCATTTCTATTGATCCATCTAGATAAATAGAGAGGTGTGATAGCTATTATACCAGTTTAAAAACATGAAACCTAAGCAATAATTTACTACTCTTCCACACACGCCTTATGTAAAGATTACGCTCACTTTTGTCAGTAAATCCACGACACAATGTGGATCTGTCACTGCACATAGTGCCATTTTATCCTCAAAATTAAAATGCCATTTGATCACTTATGACTTTGTCTTAGAAAATAATTTAACTCTGAAACCAAGAAATGAAAGAATCTCACTTCATAATTTCTTTCCTACTCTGATTTGCTCTCCATCGCCTCACAGCTAGGCTGCAAAAACATTCCACAAATGCAAAGTTAAATGCTAAAAATCTTAAATTGGACTAAAATCAACAGCTCCGGCTGAAACAAGAAAGCAAAAACTATATTTAAGCCTCCAGGTGGATAGGTTGGGTCTTTGATTAAAAGCAAAGTTCCCATTCGTCACTGCAGAGAAACAGCTTCCGGTATACAGCAGTGCAGGCCCAGAAGCAAGCAGAGATGGTCAGCGAGCATTCGGGAGGCAGGGATGTGTGTCAGACCCAAAACAAACCCAACTTCGGACACACGGAGATTTCCAAGTAAAGACTTAAGCTAAATCTGCGAATTGTTATAGCAGTTTCCAGCGATGATATTGTATCACCTTTCTGTGCTAGAGCAGAGCCTAGGGGAGGCTTAGAAATAATGGACAAAATGTATCTTTGGTATAACTTCATTGATGTCAGCGTAAGAGCACCAGTGACGAATTGGCTTAAATGATTTAGTTCTGCCACAAGGTAAGGAAGATCAGAAGAAGCCGCTAGAGGTCACTGTTAACTCAAATGTATTTGTGCTTGCAAAGAACAACTTTTTTTTACAACTACTTAGTTGGTCTAATAAAAGATACCACCTCTACCCAAAGACTTTGCCTGCCCTTGTGCTTAGACCAATACAGCTACCGCCTAGATCCCCGAAATACAGAAGATGCCACATGTTGCCATTTCAAATGGAAACTTCACAACGTGAAGAAGAAAAAGAGCCAGTTTCAACAACCAGGACTAATTTTTAACTTTGCATATATGGGCCCCCCCAGCCTGGATGACATCTGACACCTACAGGTAAACAACCTGCTTGTGTTTTCTGCAACCCTTCTACGTTTGCATTCCTGCAGAGCAGCTTTCTAAAAGACTGGCTTTTTTCATACCTGGGAGACTTCTGACCACCCTTCAGATCTCTCACCATTTTCAATTTCTTTTTTTTTGCCTGAGGAAGGATGTGTGTGTCCGAAAGATTGCAAAGTACCACTTTTTTGGAACAATTTAGTTGATGTAAAAGATATTGCCTGTGCCCAAAGACTTTGCCTGCCTTTGTGAAAGCCTTCATGTTCCATGACCAGCAGGGTCATGGTGAACCACAGTACTGTCACTAGTTTTTTTTTTTGCATTTCTTGGTTTCCAGGACCCCGAGCAGCCAGACTCTGCCGAATACCAGAGGACTGACAGCACTTCTGCCCTTGTGTTAAGTAGAAGGGGTCAAAACATACCTATAGAGCAACAGCCACTTTGTGAGACCTCTGAAAAAGGTTGACGTTTCCTTAGCATAGTCTGTATACTAACTTAAGCTCAGTTACGGACACAAACTAGGAATATTTGACTTTAGCGGA
>JAGPOW010002791.1:1935484-1955276 GCA_030014935.1 Caiman crocodilus | reverse complement strand
GACTTAAACTCCCCTTGCTCAGAGAGGCTGTCGAAGTCAGTCCATTAAAATTGTGCAACGCTGTCAGCCTAGCTGCTAAGGTCAGATCTCACTCAATGGATGTGGGTTGACAACCACAACAGTTACATTTTCAGACTTACTTTTCCACCTACTCCCATGGCCCCTTTTCGTGGCTAGGCACTTTAACTCAGTCCTAAGGCAGACCACTGCTGATGTACAATCACACTGTCCTGCAGGAGACCAGGACTTGGGTTCTGACACTCCAGGCTAGTGGGGATAAGAGGTTAATTTTCCAAGGATCATAAAGGGCATCAATAAAAACAAAGATCGTTAATCTTGGCTCATTTTGCCAACACACTCATGTTTAAGGAAACAGATTCTCACCTTGTACCAGTTTCTTTTTCATAGCTTGACAATCTTGAATGTATCTGGAGTACACATTTGGGGGAATTTTATTGGCTCTGAATTAGGAGAAAGATATACGAATCAGACAGAGACAGATGGACAGAATTAATATGTATTTCCATATACATCTTTGAGTGCAATACTTGATGGGCTGATGTACAATACTAAATGAACATTTTCAAACTAGATGGCCCACTGAGGTCCCTTCTGACCCTAGAATCTATGAATCCATCACTGTGTATGTAACAGGATTACTTCAGTGTTTTAATAAAGTTCTGATAGGTACAACTAAGTCTTAGACACTACATACAAGACACTAGACCTGGAGACTGAATCAGGGCATCTCACATGAACAGTCCTTGGAGTTTCCAGTAAGTACCAATCTGTAAGCAAAGTGTCTTGCAGTAGCACGGGCCTCATTCACACTCAAACGCTTCTAAGAGAAAGTCTAGCAAATCAGAAATTCCCTTCATCACGCGCTTTGTTTTCAGTACCTCTTTAAGGAGTCTATAAGAGCCATGCATGAATCCGGAATTTCAGGGAGCTGTAAGAGAGAAAACACTTGGGTTAGAAGAGCATTCACTATTCACAAATTTACAAATGGAAGCATACCCCCCTGCCCCTAATACTAACCACTCGTGGCTGAAGTAAAGCAGGAATAAAACGGGAAATATAGTAAGGTCGTCTGAATATACTAAAAAGACATGGCAAAGGTTAGCAGCAGCTAAATACAGAGTCACTGTTGTTACTATCACATGTGATGTCTGTTTGGCTGTACACGAGGCATGTTTAAAACCCAGAACAAATTCTATTACCCATAAGAGGGCAGCACTTCTAAACAAAGCCTAACACGTAGGTGTTAACTATTGTTAGCATCAAGTTTCCTGCCCCTATCAGCTGCTCACAGGAGAATGAATCCAAATTCACACCAATAGCATTTGTACTAATGAACAGACCCTGAAGCTGTGGGTCATTTCTTGCAGGTGTGTGGCTCTCATATCCTCTACACATCACCTGAACAAACCTGGGCTAAGCCTGGGCTTAGGTGTCTATTGCAGCACTAGATAAAATAGGGAGTTCTTCCTGGACGTCCCTTTGCATCCAGTCTAAGCTTTTTCCCCATTTCGGTTTTGACATACTCCTGAAATAGCATAGTTTGCAGAACCCTTGTGCAGTCACTGTACCTGGCTTCCATCACGGTGGTAGGGATCTTTCCTGTATTTTCAAATATCTGAATGGCCTTTTCAACATCCTGAAGCGCTTGGCAGTGGGGCTGGCTCACATAAGTGACAAGGGAAAACAGTGAGGATGTTAAGATGACAGTAAATCTGTCTGGCCTGCTCTTTCAAGCCTAGTAATTCACTATTTTACCTTCAATGTATTCACAGTACAAAGACTGAAAGGATGTCAGTGACTGCTATGGAAGTAACAATGCAGGAAAAGCAAGGGAAAGGAAATGAAGCTCAACCTGCACCCAACTGTAGCAGTATCCTTGTATGTAAGCATAACTAACACAGAGCTGAAAGAAACCAGAAGAGCCTTTTACTTGAGACTTCATCAGGATGTGCCCCCCCCATGACGAATAGCCTATGCCCTCAGCCACTGCATCACTGACACCAACTATATTTCATGCTCCTTTAAATAAATTCACTCTTCCTATTTATTTCCAGTCGATTGATCTGTCCTATTGAGTTAGCTGCTGATCAAAGCACAGAATAAAAATGTTACTCAAAAGTAACAATGGCAAAGCCAAACCTCCCCTTTCTGTTTAGTAGTGTTATTCAAAACGTATTGTGTTTATGGCAGCCTGGGATTGCAGTGTGAGGACACAACTCCTACCAAAGAGAATACCCCTTTAAATCAGCAAGTCATCTTGATTGCTACAGAAGGCCAATGCCATTCATAATTGAAAAGACCTATTTACTGAGGTGATGTAGTGCAGCCCTTTCCATGTGATCAATAACGAGGTGGAAATCATCCCAGTAACAAAGAGTATAATTAGAAAACATTCTGAATAATCATTCAGTACCTGCACAATTTCTTTGGTTGATAAATCTTCATAAAGCCCCATGTCCTCTATGGAAACCTGTGTAGGGTTACATAAAAAACCACAACGTGAAATGGGCTGCACTCAGAGAAAAACCTTCAGATGCAGAAGAACACCTTTTACTAACCTTGAGATCAGCCAGCCTGGTTTTGGCCAGAGTGATATATTCCGAGAGAAAGGAACGGTATTTTGCTGGCACAAAAGGTGGATGCATTATGTGGACCTAAGGAGTGAAGTTCAAAGACACGGTTCTGATTCTTTAGTTTTACAAGCTATGAATGCCAACTTCTTGTTCAGCCTATAGATTGTCTGATCAAATCCCCAGAAATAAGCAGGCACAATTTCCTGCTTGGGGACTCAAAGAAAAGCTAGTCATATTGCAAAGGAAACCTTTCCATACACAAAATCGTGATGAGCTTTAAAATTTACTCCCCTGAGAGTTGATTTTTTCATCACACCAAGCAAGGGAATCCTTTGTTAGTTTATTTTTGGGAAGGATGCTGGCCCTGCTTTTGAGGGATTTATCCTAAGCAAGACCATTATAAAATATAATTATATGCTGAAAGCCTGACTTAATAAGCTGAAGCAGCTTGGAGCAGCTTTCTAACATAGCCCCCAGAAAATGATCTTCATTAGCAGCTTCTCACCTTCAGGTACTGTGGCGCTTCAAAGGGCACCAACTCCGACAGGAATTCAAACAGGAAGACCAAAGCCTTCTTGCTGTTACCATGGTAACCACTTGAATTCCCAAAGGAAGCCTAAAGAGGAAAAATGACAATATTGCCTTTCAGTGTCGAGAGACTACAATCAGCGTGGCAATCCCAGCTGCCATATAAATCTGTTTTCTGTCTAGGCAACACACATCCATGGAAGGATTTCCTGAGAACAGTATTTATTTATTTATTTAAAAATCTTTTATTCAATTCCCAGAAAACCTGTCACGATAAATATCAAAGTTCAGTTTAAAGCCCTTGAGGGAGCACTTACAGGCAGTTAAATTGAGGTGGTAAACTGAGATTTGTGACTTGGGAGTCAACAGCAGACTCACAGGTTTTCACACAGTGGTAAATACAGCTTTGCTCTGATAAACCTAAATATTACAGGAACAAGAACCCCGTCTACAGGGGTCACACAATATAAAATTTTATGTTTCAATAAATTTTGGCTATTTCAGGACTGACAAGCCCACTTGTGCATATACAAGTACATAAAGATTGTAGTTTGGAACTATAGTTGGCTCTACATTTAATATACTTTTACCACAGCTGTCAAAGCAGATCCTCAACACGTGTGATTACTGCAGCTGCATATACATCTCTGCAATTTCTCCAGCCTACAACCTTGCATGACAATGTTTTCAGTTAAAGATGCTGGAAAATATCTAGTCTTATTGTACTTTTTAACAAGCCTTGCGCACCGAAATTTCTGACCAATAATCAGAGAAGCCAAGCAGAAGTTGGGGGAGGAGGGAAGGTAAGCTAAAAAAAGACATGATTACTGAAGAGAAGAACTATTTGGTTTATTCCGTTGTAAAGCTAAAGGCAATAGTCAATACTAATTATATATCACTACAGTCAAGACTATTATTGCCCACCTCTACTCCAGAAGGATCAAGGTCCTTCCTACGCATGTTTAAACAAATTCATTCCTTCTAATTCTCTCCTGACACTCTCCCCACTGACAAAACTGCACAGAATTCTCAGCTAGTCTTTTTTTTTTTATTCTTACCTTAAACCATTCGGCATAAGGCATGAAAACAGCAGGACCCTCCAGCGCAGCCTGACGAACCATCAGGAACGCAGTGATTATATTTTCCATATCATAATTCTCAAAGGCTTTTGTCAGCAGACGGCTCAGTAGATCTAGAATTGATACACAAAATACCTGTGGGCTGAAATGGACTCTTGGCATTGGAATTCTCTTACAATAAATGCAGCCAATTATCTGCTTTGGGACTCGGCCACAACATTGTTTTAGCTGTTGTGTAATGGCACGCTGCTTTTCAACAAACCATTTAGACTGCACTGGCCCCCAAGACCTGCAGAGTCCAGACTAGTGAACACTAAGAATCACAGAAGAAAGGGGCACACTCTTGGTACGCGCACATTAAGAAAGAACCCAAACTGTACTAGTAAAGGCTACTCAGATTAGCAGCTAAGGCGATTATTGCATAACCACTGCTACCAGAATGAAAATAGAGAAACAGCAGTTGAAAGGCTTGACATGCACATCAAGATGAAACTTGGACAATCTGAATGGAGAAGCACAGCCCTGGTGTTCTTTTTCTTACAGTGCAGCAAGCAATTAATTATACAACGGCTGAAGCCATCTAGAATCCGACTACAAATCTAATACTGTGCTGGTCAGGGCAGTCCTGAATGTTTGGCACCTGGACAAGCAGGACACAAGTACCCTACCACGTTGCTCAGCACCCAGTACCTTTAACCAGCTGCTCTGCTTTCACCTGGCAAATCACCAGCGTGGATACACAGGAAAGCACATGCTGCCAGTTCACCTCGTGAGTCTCCAGGACCTGTTGCAAATGAGACAGCAGCTCCTCTGCACTGAAGGCCACGAACAGCTGGAAGATAGTAATGGTGTTCCATTTTAGTTCTGCCATCCTGGTAGAGTGAAATCTCCTCTGCATTTTGTCCCAACAGGACACTCCTGACTTCACTCAGGATGCAGCTGCCTTCTGTGATTTTGGGACAAAGCTACATTTGTGCATTCCCCAAACAAGCTTCCCAGCTCATCAAACAGCAATGCTGCCCGCTGACTCCAATGGGAGTAAGATCAAGCTGTTTCACAAATGCAATGATCCAAGTGCCTTACCTACTTTTTACTTATACATGGCTTGTTATTGTTATATTTTGGATTGCAGCATGCTCGCACTGTATTTGTCCCTCCCTTACTCTCACTTTGTTGTGCAAATGTCTTCATCAGGATAAGCAGAATTTTGTGGCTACATTTGTGGCAATGGTGTGGTGGGTGGCCAGGTGCCTTCCCACCACACCATTGCCTACAATTACCGGAGGCTGATTCAGGCTGTGGGACTGAAATCTACCACTTTCCTTCTCAATCTAGTGTTTGCCATTGGAATTGTGACAAGGAAAAAAAAAAAGAATTGCCAACTACAACTTAGAGTAGTTTTCATATCCATCAAGTTCTGAGCAGTTTCAGAAATGTAACCTGAAGAACTTATAAGCTACGTTCTCTGTGCAAAACCTAGGAGACAGACGTACTTTGCGATACAGGGTAGTGAGCAGCGGGGTGGTTCTTGCAAAACTCCACTCTCTCTGCATATGAATGGCATCAGACACTGCATCCAGATAAAAAAAAAAGTTACTTTATAAATCACAGCAGATAAAAAGTATATGAAACTTTCTCCAAATCTGGCATGCAGTAACTATATTTTAGCCAACAATTCAGAAACCTTCCTCATTCTACCTGAGGATTTCTGTACCTTTCCTTTCTTGATTCCTACCTTTCAACAGAGGATTATAAGTAAGAACTTCAGTCAAGGTGTGAATGAAAAACTGGTGCAAAGCATCTGGACACACGGTACTTCTGTACATTGTCACATTGAATATGTTCAGCCTATGAACAAACAAGAAACATTCAGGGACCACACAGGAATCCACTGACCATGTGTGGCTTACAGATGACACCTTTGTATTCTCATAGTTTCATAGTGCTTAGGGTCAGAAGGGACCTAAACAGATCATCAGGTCCAACACCCTGCAGGAACAAGTGCTGGGGTCATAACATCTCAGGCCAAATATCTATCTCCTACTACTGCTGTTCTTACCAGTCAAGTTGTCAAAGCTGAAGTAAACCCCAATAGATGTTTTGAACACATACATCAAGAACGGTTCTGCCCCTCTGCCTCCTTCCCAAATTGACAGATTAATATAGGGGGTTTAGTCGGTTTTTACATAAGAGCCAGCTAAATGAAGCACAGGAGAACTGATCGAGAGAGATGGGGCATGACAACTGTGATCTCTAACAAAGGAGCTGGAAGCAGGAAGTTCAAAAGGAGGCTGGAACTGATGGCAACTGCAAGGCACGCAAGGAGAACTCAGGTGAGAACGGCTGCCAGGGAAACTCAGAGTGCCGTGTGGGGACTCCAGGGGTGGCATGAGATTGCCAGAATGCATTTTATTATGTTTCTTTTTTGCAAATACTAGCCAGTAAGTTTATGTGCATGTGTTTGTAAGGGTGGAAAATACCAAGAATAAGTCAATTTACCTGTGAATTACTTGAAAATGTCTAAAAATATATATGCTCACTTCATAAACTTATTACAGAAGACACACATGGAACAGTGGAACAGACATGCTTAGGGTATTTATAGGAGATTTCTTACCAGCATTTTACACCTTGCAGCTTAGTATTGTCTTCCTGCTTTTCTTTAGCAATGGCATCCAGCACCCCTAATACCCCAAAATATAAAATAAACACAAAACAAGTCAGAGAAAGATTTGGAAAGAATTGTGCCATTAAGCTTAGAGAAACAAATTAGACTGAGAACTGTGCAACCTTTGAGAAGGTGACCCCATTAGGGAAATGGGCAGCAAGAACCATTCATCAGTGCTCAGCTCTTAGGAAGATGTCTTTATTAGCATTAACCTTGAACCACTTTAAAAGGATCCTCAGCATGTGCTGGCAATTGAACCATTTAAAGATATGCATATATGACAAGTCGGGTTCCAAACCCTGGCCCCAGATCCTGCAAATACAATCTGTTAGAACAGACCCTTGTGCCTCTGTGACGGTCCACTAAGAGACAACAATGCTTCTGCTAGCAGATCTTACCTAAACACACTGTGACAGAGGGACGACTAGGTCACTTCACCATATGAAACAAGGCAGCCCCACTTTAAGAGTTCATGGTATTACATCCAACACCACTCAGGCAAAGACTAGCCTCTCTTACTAATTCTGCTGAGGGTAAAGTGCTAGCAGTTCATTCATGGCACTGTCTTGGCACATTAAACTGCCATACTCACAGCCTGTTACTAAGGCTGGAACTAGTGAATGTGACAGACACAGCAACTTTCCAGTTTTTTACTGTATTACATCTTCAAATACGTCCGAATTACTGGAGTGAAACCACCAAGCTTTAAAAAGAGCCTTTTGATGTGGGTTGGAATTTTTGAGGAGATAAAGATGTCTCATGCTTATGCTTTTATCCGCCAGGCCCTGCTCTTTACTTGATTTATTCTCTCTCTCCATAAAGAGGAATAAAGCTAAGTAAAAGAGGGAAACTGCTTATCTTCAGACACAGGAGTTCAATATCACTGTATCATCATGTAGCCTAGTGCTCCTACTGCTTTCAGCTTGTTTGTTGATACCTACACCTCTCCCAGCCAAGATCTCTGCAAAATATTTAAATCATGACAACAGTTAGTCACTGAAGTGAAGAGACCCAGCAGTGATGACCCAGAAATGTTCACTACACAAACTAAATAAGAATAATATCTATAGAATGTCTTAATTATTCCCCTTTTGGGGAAAACCTTGAAGGGTCTGCATATGGTCCTGGCCTGAAGAGCATTGCTATTGAGAAACCAGAAGAACTGGTCAAGAGACCAGTGGCAGAACTAATTCAAGGAACATCCTGGGCTCTTGCCTATCCACGGTGAAGCAGGGGTGCTCATTCTGCAGATACATGGCTATGTGGATAGGACAGCAACAGATGAAGATCATCCCCTGTAGAACAGGAAAGTTGACTTGTGCTTGGTTTCCTCCCTTCTCCCCCCATGATTTGCAATGTAAATCTAGATGCTACTATTTTGTACCCAAATCATCATTATTATGGCTCAGTGCAGAACAAAATACACTACTTGTGAGACATTTTAGGAAGACTCCAGCTATTAGATACCCAGTTTAGATTGTGTGAATGTCTTTGCTCACTACTCTTAACTCATCATTGTTTAATAAAGCTATTTGAAGCTTTTACAAAAAAGATACTCTTGAATTGAAAATGGCATCGTTGACAAAGCACAGAGTTCCTTGTGCCAAACACGCAAGTTCAGAGCTCAGACTTACCAAGGAACCAATGAGTTAGCCTGCAGCAAACTCCATGCTGCCACAGGTACACTGCTTTCAGGACCTGAGCCAGCTCATTTAAGCCAGCTTGGTTATCTGTGCGCTACACTACAGTCCGCAGTGCACATATAACCTTAGTAAAGAAAAATTGGATAGGAGGCAGGGTTGATTTGCCAGGCAAGAGATGAATGGGAGAAGAGACAGAGGCAGCTTGAAAGACCAGTAACTTTCTATTACACTGCAGTAGAGGAAACATGTTCTCAGTAAATAGCTCCTCTATGCCCTCTGAAATCTCCCAGAAAAGAAAGTCCACCTAGTAAAGTACAGTTTCAATACATTGCGCAAAACCCCAAGTAAGAAGTAATCAGTACTTACAGGTCAACATCCTTTGCAGAACTGCAAAGCAGATCTATTTGAAATGAATAAATGATGGTCACTTAGCATTTAATGCAGCAGCACGTGTGTTCAGAGTAAATCAAGGGGTTCAAAAAATAAGCTTTGAATCGGGAATTTCAGGACAGTTTATCTTAACATAAACTGACTTGTCACATAAGTATAATGTGATTAATCAAACAGCCTGATTATTCTTGGCATTACAAACCAGAAATGCAGCAGAACAAACTAGGAGAACATATAGGTAAAAAACCCCAAATCAAATGGGGACTCCAAGAAGGGTGGATGTGTTAATTCATCATCTCCAAAATCACCTTTCAAAAGTTACTGATTTTAGAACCCTCCATGCCACCCCCAGCTACTTGACAAGGCTTCAAAGATTCACAATAAACTTTCCAAGAAGCTCTAGGCATTGGATCACTCAGCATTCACTTCACCCTATGCCTTCTTGCTGAATTACTGCCCTGTCTATATTGGACTGCAAGCTCTTCCAGCAGGAACCGAGTCATTCTGCATTCTACATAACATTGCATAGATCAATGCGCACGCACCTTTTTTTAAAGAGCATATACATAAACTGTTTCATGTTGCCCTTACCTGGGGGCTTTTCTTTAATTCCAGCTTCTTTCCCTGATCAGCAGTTTGCTGGAATCCATTCTGAAGAAACGTGATCACCAAGTCTGCAAATCAAGAGTGAGCAACTGTTTTAGCATTCCCTTCTGCCCACAATAGGAGACCACCCACCAGACTCCCAACCAGCATTCCCTCTAAGCTGTGTGGCATGTGTGGCTGCACAGGCACACCTGGCAGTGCAGCATGAGCATGCCTGCGCACGCCACACAGCTTAGAGGGAACACTGCTCCCAACAGGACTTCACTTGTTCCACAGCCAGGTGAGCCGACTGCCCAACACCAGCTTATCCCCCCATTTGTGTGCAGAAGGTCCCAAACATCCATCTGTTCAAGAGCTGGTACAACTTACACTGATGTTAATGTGTCCCACAGTCACACATTTGGCATGCTTAGATAGATCAGACTCGCAGTATCAGACTATCCCAGTATCACAAAACAAACATAAGAGAACAATCAGCAAACAGGCTATTTTTAAGTGCTCTGCATAAAATGACTGACAAAATGATTTGTTCTTATTTGTTCCTCATGTGACAGTTTCAAATGCCAGAAATCAGTTGGTTCCTCAGAACTGTGCACTCAAGGTGAGTTTATACAGAAGAGAGATCTCAATGTGTCTGAAGAGATCTGAGAGAAAGGACTAACACGTGGCACAGTAACGAGAAAGAGACCCGAAGTCCTCAAGCTGAAGACTGTCCGAGTATCAGAACAATGAAAATGCAGAAATACATACAAGAGAACTGAGTTTCCTTGGCCGTACGTGACTGAAAACATTACAATTAAAGGTCAAGTCCTGCTTCTCCATCAAGTGACCAAGCTATCAACAGTTTTTTTTTTTCTGAATCAGAAGAGGTAGGCAACAAAATTTAAAAAAAGCAGCAAGCGGAAGAGAAGGCATAAAATCAAAGCCAGGTTAATTTTAGATGGTTATGGTTAAAAGGTGGAAAGCACGTGCACAGGATGTGGGAAACCAACACTGGCTACATGCCTTGCCTCACTACTGCCACCCCTCCTTGGTCAAAGAACTGAAATGCGCGGTACCATGGTGTGCTGCAACAGAATAGAAACCCTTTAATTTTAAGGTTACCGGGTCTAAAATCAAACCAAATAGTGGTGAGCAGGGCAGGAGAAAGAGCAACAGGAGAAATTGAAGCCTCCACAAGCATACTTATACCACAACTGTGATGGATTTTCCCAGGATTGGGAAGGAAATGCTCTGAACTATTAAAGCAAATAAAATGACAAAGGAATAATAAAAAAAACCCTAACAGCCAAGAATGATTCCCCTCCCAGTGTAAAAATGCAACTCTCATATTTATTATCCTCTGTTCTGATCAAATGGAAGCTTGGATTTTTACACTCCAGGCTTAGAGCAGATATTGAACCTCGAGTGCTTTAGCCCTCACAGCGTTAAACATCTTATTCAATGGCTTGCCTGAGAGCACGTGTCTGCAAAGCTCCGTTTCCTGGGAAGAATCTTCTGCCTGCTCACACAAGAGACAAAGGCTGCTGCATAGCCACTCTATCACCGCAGGGGTGTCTGAATTGCTGAGAAGACACAACAAAAGCACATTCAGCTTCTTTCCTTCCCTATTCTCGTGGTATTTGTTTCCTCTTCAATTGACATTCATTCGGAAACAGGAAAGGGCAAAGATGCCTCCGCAGCTGGCTCTACGTCGGGTAGTTATTTTTTAAAGTTGTGCCAAGTGAAGGCTTGATTTTCTTTACAAAAATATTCCAGAGCAAACATGTCCCCAGGAAGAGAACTGACCTTGAAATTTGGTCCTTATTTCTGCCATAAAAGTATTGCCATAGAGACTTCTGTTATGATAAAGCTCCAATAGACAGATCTTTAGATTTAGGTACCTAATTCAGGAGTTGAACACCTGACTACGTTTAGAAGTCTTGATCTTACTCTACCCTATGTGTCACTCGGAAGGCTGTTTTTCATGTCAGCTTTTTTACTTTTTTGAGGCTCACGCAATCAAAGCAAGCACTGAACAGTTTCTTTTCATGCAATATCAGCAACCGAAAAGCAAAGCATAGCAGGGAATTCAGCAATATCTTTAACTACTGTATACACCATAAGAAAATCATGCCAATCTATCTTTAGGGTTTGCTTGTACACATTATGTAATTACTATATGGTCTATCCATTGCTTCTGTATATTACATTATACAATACAATATTACATGTGATAATACTCTGACAATGTTTGTAAATTGGTGTGCAAAGTGCTGGGCATGACTGCTACAGAAAGAGAACAGGTCAGTTCTCAAGATAATGAAGGCTTTGCAATACGACTCCTAACACTAACACTCCTACGGTGAAAAAGATCAATTGGAAAAGACAACCATTCTAGTACATTTTAACTTCTAATTTCAATCCATTAAGTTCTCTGTTCTAGATCAATGTATAGCATGAGCTAATTATTCTCTGGGGCAATGCTCTGCCCAAGCTTGCTGTGATTCCTGGCCTTGTTCAGAAACGCCCAGCTCAATTTCAGCAGATGCCCACTCAAGGCCAACCTTCATTTTTAATGGCCACGTATGAATTTCAACCATAAATTTTAATCCATGGTACTAAAGGCTAATCCTACATTACGTTTTGAGAGATTAAACACATCTGTAACTGGGTATGCCTCCAATTACCTCTCCAGCAGCTCGCCCAAGTTTACAATGTTCCCTCTGTGCAAGTGCCACACAACTTCCAACACTGGAGGGCTCTAAGAAAAAGAAGAATGTCACAGTCAGATCCCAGTAGGCAACATTTGCCATATCCAACTTTCTAGTGGCAATGCTAAGAGAAACTTCAGCCCCCTGTTTTAAATTCAGGACATGGACAAATCAACCAGAGATTATAACTGCAATGGTATTATGAAATCCTACTTTAAAAATTAATTACAACAGGCATTCCTTCTTACCCAATTTTGGATTAAGAGCTTGATAAAATTAAAAAGGGTAAAAAAAACCCTTTATGATAACCAACAATCACTTCAGAGAAGAAATCTTTTTTCTGCCTGTGATAACCCTGACTAGAGATCTTCTACAGGGGGAAGGGACACCTCCCAGCATTGATTCCACAGTCCTAGTCACTGAATGCAGCACAAGATAGTAAGAGCAGAAATCTGTAAGAACCTCCTAGCTGTTCTGCTACCTTGTATAAAAGCCTTGTGCTTTCAAATTCAGTTCCTAACCAACAGATCATAGAAACAGACCCAACAGTTGGCACTCTTCATGGCTGTCTCAGCAAAGAGGCTTATACCACAGGGGACAGAGGTGAAAACAGCAGCTTGAAGCTCCTAATATTGAATTCAAGGTCAGTCATCAACAAAATCAGCACTGTTCAGGGGCTAGCTTTGAATGTGGCACTAACTCTATCACTGAGACAGTTTAGGGCTTCCCTCAGCCCCCTCTTAGCACAAGCAGTCCCCAAAGGTCCTCTGTATCACAAGCCAGGAGAGAGTCTAGGATGCAACAGAAAAGGAGAGGCAGCAAAATACCAGCTCCTTTTTCTTCCAGTGTCATGGGCAAAAGAAATTTTACCCCAGAAAAAAAATACCCCAGCATCCATATAAACTGCAAAGTGAGGAACAAGAGGTGCATGGTGAGCAGACATCCAGATGGAAACACTGGCAATATCCTGGAGGAATGAAGAGAGCAGCTTCCTTCCTAACATAGCACCGAATCCTGCATATTCTTTGTGAGCTCAGTCTCTACATAGACAATTACATACGCAATGCAACAGTGCAGGTGAACAAAGGCTTCTCTCGGGCACTGGCTAGACCTACTCATCCACAAGACCATAAACTAGACTCTACCTTTTAGCCTTGGACTGTTCATCTCTGACATGACCAGTTCACTCAGGCTCAGCTCAAAACCTCCTCTTCCTTCCTACCACTGCTATAAGCAAAGCCCATTTTTAAGAACTCCTTAGCTTTTCAACTCACCTTAGAACAAGTCACTCAAATACAAGCCCAAGGCACTGACAAGTTAATACAGCTGCCTGTTTACTACCATCAACACAATGTCTCCAAAGGGACAATATCCCCACATCAAAACTCACAGATGAACTCCTGCAGATGCAGCATCCAAGCAGAAATTTTGCCAGTACTGCAATATACACTCTTCCAGTTATAACAACTGCACTTCACAGATTATGCCACTGTAGTAAATCCAAAGCAAGAATAATCTTCCACAAGCCCTGTGGCAGAGTCACAGCCAGCAGACAGATTGTACATGGTGAACTGGTCAATGGTAACTGCTTAGCTCATTTGGCAGACCTAAGCTGTGACTGATGTGCAGAGCTGTCAGCACATTTCACTGATATGACCAACTAGACATGGATGCACTCTTTGGGACAATGCAGATCACTAAGCATGAGAGAGATGAGGACAAAGTGCTGTGCTGAGATCCAGCTATGGAACACTCTTCCAGAGGTTAGGCAAACCCAAGAGCAATCATC
This sequence comes from Caiman crocodilus, assembly GCA_030014935.1. Lineage (NCBI taxonomy): Eukaryota > Metazoa > Chordata > Crocodylia > Alligatoridae > Caiman > Caiman crocodilus. The sequence continues at coordinate 1,941,286 of JAGPOW010002791.1, read as the reverse complement.
CCTGGAAATAGGGTACAGTCTTCCTCTTTCAGAAGGTCTTTCCTCCCCACACATAACACTCACAATTAAACACCCCTTTAGTCCCAAACTCCTACCAACCTCCATTTTCAGGAAAAGACCTTGAGAAGAGAGGCATACCACAGATTCGATGGAGTGCATGAGGGATTTCATTGCATTTCACTGCTATTGATTTTACAAGGAAGACTCTCAGATATTACAGTAATATGTAGCAGTATAAAGTCTTACGAGAAGAAGGCAGAACTTCCCTATCTGTATTGAAAGAGGTCATTGCAGAGAGGGACTGACATCTGCAGTGCTGTGTCCATGCTATACACACTCAGTGGAAAAATCTCCAGTGCTGTCAGTACTCATGAAAATGCTGATTGACATCCACACAAAAAGGCAAAGCTTACAATTACTGCCAGCCCTTTGATGCAAAAAGCTGATGTCAGCCAGTACAGGTTCCCTTCTCAATGGCAGGACCTGAAAACTGTGTCTTAAAACATGGAAACTACATCATGTGGTAAATGTGATACAAGAAGCTATTAAGTAATCAATAACGTATGATGAAGAGCATTTAGCTTTCCAAATATCAGCATGTCTCAGGGGCACTGCAAAGCAGACTGGAGAACAAACGCTTTCATGCACCCAAGTACTCCCGGGTACACTCAGGGGTGTAACATGCATGCTCAGGAATTTGTTATTGCATTTATTTATAATACACACTTCCAAGAAACCTACTCAGTGTTCACCCTCCACCTGCAAAGGTGCTGATAGAATGCCTCTGGTTTCATTGCAAAGCCGGGCTGTGCTTAATTAACATTTTGCCTGTTTGTTTTGCTTTGTTTTGTTTGAAAGGTTGGCTTCACTCCCCAACACCTCTGACCCAGCTGGATCACAGAGCTCTAATGGATTTTACTTTTAAAATATTTGTTTACATAACAGCAAAGCACCAACACATTTAAAACCAAAATGATGCTTTTATGGCTTCACAAAGGTCATGGCAATCCCCAGGGAGCGCCCAAGATGCTGAGCATCCATCAGTAAGTAGGAGCAATAAGCTCCTGATTGTGCTGTGATATGCCATTAACAGTACCAAGAGGAGGAAATCAGATTATTGGATTTCTCCAGCCCCTTTTAAAGTTGCCCCTGGCTTTTACAGGATGTGTATCTAGATAGTTTAAATACACAGGACTGGATTCCACCCAAATAAACTAAATGCTGTGTTACAACCTAATGGTCTGAAGGACTGACCATCATCCGCTAGACTCACCTGCATTTTCCACATTTCCTGACAAAAGAATGAGCGGCAAAAAGCACTGCGCACCGATAAATCCTTGATTGTTTCAAGCAACGAGGACAGCTTCTTCTGGAATTGCCCCAGAAAGAAAGCAGAAAAAGTGCCCTTAGTAAATAATACAACATTGGAGCAGTTTCCACTTGTTCCTTATTTGTTAACTCACAAGTGACTGAATGGCTCAAGAGCCAAGTGAAGAGACACTGAGCCTTTCACCTTTATGTTAGGAGTTCAAATCCAACCCAGGTTGATAATGACCAAATCACTGCCATCCAATGGCTATTCTGTGGGCTAGGCAACATGATCCGATGATCTCTAGTGGACATTGCATTTGGCTCAGATTGCAAGCCATGGGGTTAAAGGTTAAATAACTCGCAACAAAAGGGTGAATGTTCCTGGAGGGCTGAGATGCTCTGAAGGGGGCAGTCTCACATCATACCATTTCTGTGGGGAAAAAGGAGGTCAGTTCCAGGCTGCTGATTTTGCAGCTTTCAGTTTGGAAAATCCTGCATTTTTTAAGGACAAGTTAAAACAAAGATGTGAACACACAGCTGACTGGTTCCGTTTTCCTCCTATCCTCAGAGGCATGTACTGAGGACAGACTGGTTGGGTTTAAAGAAAGCACAAACCCCAAAGTAATTATTGGCAATAACCTTTTTGCTACCAACCTTCAATTTCCCCTTACCCTTTGTTCTCCATTCAACAGCACAGTTTGCCCAGACTCCAACGAAGCCTGACAGATCTGCTCAACGTTGGCAACTGCAGTTTTGGCTGACAAGATTCCCAGCGGTACGCCCAGGCATGAGGCCTGCTCCTGTAAAGCAGACACTGGAAAGCAAAGTAGGATCATGACTGAAAGAAGTGCAGTTTGACCACAAGACCAGGAACGCTGAGTTTTAAGCCTCGCTCTTCCCTGCCCTTCGGCTTCCCTGCCTCATTTTCTCTCACCCACAAAATAGAGGTAACACCACTTACCTTGGAGGGGTGTTGCAGCAATTGTTTATTATAAAGTGCTCTGAAGAAGAGCTCTTGCTAAGGAACTGCAGCACAAGATTCCCCAGGTTCCCCATTTGGAACTTTAATAAAAGTTTTTAACGCCACCTTGTGTGTGTGGAACCTTAAGTCAAAAGTGAGGCGCTGTGCAAAAGGCTCCCTACAAGTCCCACAGTGCTGGGGCTTCTCTCCCTTCCTCTGGAAGACTACTTAATATGTAACATGAGTCTCGCTAAGCAGATTGTTAAGGTCATCTTGCTACGCTGCTAAGGTAGGCTGACGATGCACTGAGGGAAGTGACTGACTGCAACTGTGTGTTCTCACACGCCTCATCTCATATACTTGTAAACACAGACTTACTACAATAGCAAGCAAGTGGCTTACTGCTGTCCTCACTTAGAGAAATGACAGTGCTTTACATGCCTACAACTGCACATCTGTTTCAGGGAAGAATAAACAAGCAGAGTGCCATTTGCTCAGAGCAGGAAGTTAAAGGCACCTGGTAGGCAGAAATTCAATGAAACAGGCAAATTAAATTCCCCCCTTTCTCTCTGACTGACATTTTCTGACTTACCTACAAATGGTTCTGAAACCACACGCGGAGGCTCTGTACTGCTCTGCTCCGCTGATTTATTGGGATTTTCCACCTAAAGCAAAACAAAAAATAATGATCAGAAATATCGGTTGCACAAATACGGCACCTTTGTCAATACAGCACTATGTCTGTACTTGATATAATTTAAATAAAGCTTAATATTCATGTAAAGTTGCTCTTATACAGTACGGTTTATCTACAGATCTTAAAGCACTTTTTAAAGGAAGTAAATACTGCAATGCACACTTTAAAGGGATGGGGAAACTAAGGCACAGATCAATTAAACATCTTTGAGCAGGCCAGCGGCAGTGACTCCTCGTCGTCCAACTCCAGCAAAACCTTCCTCCTGCTAGGCACACTTGTGAAACCTGACCGAAACGTTAGAAACCGACAAGGAATCCGGGTCTCTTTTAAGGCCGATTCCTCCAAAGTTCTCCTTTGGTGGAAAACAGCCCAGAAAACTCCAGCTCTCCCCTACACGGGGCCTCAAGGGCAAGGTTTTCTCCAGCCGGGTAAGGCACGACGATACGCAGCTTTGTAGGCTGTCTGCACGTACGACATATCACACACACGTCTAGAGAGACATGACAAGAGGCAATTCAGTCGGAGACAGCCGACGACTCCAACCGCTGGCCTCTATCCACAATAAACGCAGCCGACCGCGATCCCGGCGAAGGTGGTGGGATCTTGCCAACGTACGCGAGTTAGCCCCCAGATTCTTCTTTTCCACGTGTATTGATGCCGTTTACCTTCCTTCGTTTGGGAGCAACGCCTGAAAACATTATCAAACGCCGAACTCGCGTAGGGACCGCGCTCCAGGCGGCTCCACAGAAACGAGGGGCTAGGAGCAGCGAGCCCCAGCGCTCGTCTCCGTCCCTCACCTCCAGGAAAAGGGCGTTCAAGTTCTGGTGGCGGCTCAGGAGCCGAACCGCCGCGTCCTGCAGCCCGGGCCCGCGTCGCCGCCTCTTGGCTCTCCCTGCTAAGAAGTCAGGTTTAAAATCCAGGTTAACTCGGGGCTGTTTTGCTCGTATCACTCAGGCCCTTTGCCTGTCATGTGCGTGTCAGGGAAGAACACGTGTGTACGCAGACTGACACGGGCTCGGAGCAGGAAACTCACGGCGCCCGGTGGGCAGGATGGCCAGGTCAATGCCCCGCTCGCAGGCAGGCGTGTTCTCGCCCACCTGCACACGAGTGTGCGACACGGACAAGTGTCAGGAGCGGGTTTGTGGCCCCCTGTGACGCGCTTCGGTGCATTTTAACAAGCTTTGCAGCTGCCACCGCTCTGCCTGCGGCGGGGGAGAGGAGGGTGCCACACGCGTGCCTGTCAGGGTGAGTCACGGGGCTGTCAGGTTAGGCCAGGCGAGGGCCGGGAAGGGACGATCCTGCCTCGGGTGGGCCCACGCGGTGTGCCCAAAAGTCTTTGTCGTTATCATTCACAACGCCCCGCCACCTACCCAGCAGCTCGGCCAAAGCCCCGCTGCCCCGTCGCCCGCCCGCGCCCCGCACCGCCATAGCCCGAGCCGCTCCGCACCGCCGCCGGCCCGCGCTGCGCGCCCATTGGCTGCAGCCGCGCACCACCATTGGCTGACTCCCCCTCCGGCCGCGCCTTGTTATGACGTTCTGGCGCTGCTGAGCCGCCCTTTTGGGAGTGGTGGTACTTGTTAACAGAGGCGGTGGCGCCATGTTGGGAGTGGCAGTTGGGCCTGTTGGCGGAGGCGGTGGGTAGTGGGAGCGCCCCGCAGCCCGGTCCCAGTTCCCACTCCAGTCTGGCAGGCTGTGGCAGGACTGGAGGGTCGCACCTTTGTGAGCCCTCGTAGGCTGCGGCCCCAAGAAGGAGACGGATCCACCCCCACGGCAAGGGCCGGGACACCGGGGTGGGATTGAGCGGAGGGAAGGCTCCAGAGCTGTGCACCGAAACGTTTCCTCACCGGGGGCCTGGCCAGGGCTCCAAGACGGCTGCCAAGTGCAGTGAACCCGGGCTGACCAGCGTTTAACTGCAAGTGCAGCCAAAGCGACCGCGTGAAAAAGCAGGAGCGGAGCTGGGACCAGCTGGCACGTTGTTGGCGAGGGTCCCTGCTGCGATTCTCTGCGATGCAGACGCAGCCTCCGGAAGCCAGCCGTGCGCTGCGGCAGGGAGAGCGGGGCCGGCCTAGCCGACAGGAAGGACCCGGGGCATTTGCGTTGGCTCGGGGACCAAGAAAAGAGATGAACTCCAGCTAAGAAAGGGAGGATTGAAGCCTGGTATTAGGACTGATGGCCTGGCAGCGAGACTACAGCACGCTGGATGCAGTCAAGGACAATTGGACTTTGCTTTCGGATGAAATCCTGCCATGGCGTTGGCAGCAGCTCCTTCCAGTGTTAACTGTTAGGTTTCTGCTAAACCCGCTGAAGGAGCTGCCATGGAAAGCTCGGCTTGGACCAAGAGTTGCCCCTGCCTTTTACTGCAAAAATGCTGTTAACAGAAATCAGTTTTATTTAGGGTCAATAAATCATTGAGTCTGACCCCCTGCTTAGGCAGGAAAGAGTGCTGGGTCTAGATGACCCCAGCCAGATGCCTATCTAACCTCCCCTTGAAGACCCCCAGGGCAGAGGAGAGCACCACCTCCCTTGGGAGCCTGGTCCAGACCTTGGCCACTTGAACTGTGAAGAAGTTCTTCCTAATGTCCAGTCTAGATCTGCTCTCTGCTAGCTTGTGGCCATTATTTCTTGTACCCCCGGGGGCGCCTTGGTGAATAAACCTCACCAATTCCCTTCTGTGCCCCTGTGATGAACTTACAGGCAGCCACAAGGTCACCCCTCAACCTTCTCTTGCGGAGGCTGAAGAGGTCCAGGTGCCCCAGTCTCTCCTCATAGGGCTTGGTCTGCAAGCCCTTAACCATACGAGTAGCCCTTCTCTGGACCCTCTCCAGGTTATCCA
>JAGPOW010002791.1:1915097-1935384 GCA_030014935.1 Caiman crocodilus | reverse complement strand
CATTTTTCCTCCCTAGGTGCAGCACTTTGCATTTCTCCGTGTTGAATTGCATTCTGTTGTTTTCTGCCCACTTGTCCAACCTGTCCAGGTCTGCTTGTAACTGTTCCCTGCCCTCCAGCATGTCCGCTTCTCCTCACAGTTTTGTCATCTGCAAACTTGGACAGAGTACACTTCACTCCCTCATCCAAGTTGCTGATGAAGACATTGCAGAGTATCGGTCCCAGGACCGAGCCCTGCGGGACCCCACTGCCCACACCCTTTCAGGTTGATACCGACCCATCCACCACAACTCTCTGGGTGCGACCCTCTAGCCAATTCACCACCCACTGGACTGTGTAGTCGTCCAAGTCACAGCTTCTTAACTTGTTCACTTGCAGTATGTGTGGGATCTGTATCGAAGGCCTTCCTGAAGTAAGCAAGCTTTTTAGAGCACTTTGCTCTACGTTCTCTGCATCTCCAGGTACGCTGATATTTCTCAGTACATTACAACAGTGCGCGTGACTCTTGTCTTGGGAGATGATTGGGTGTTTGAGGAACGCCTTTGGAGACCTGTTCTCTGAATACCACAAAGATTCCACTTTGGCCCAGAAACCAGCCAGCTTGGACCTAGATGGTTTGAAATAACGAACCACCTGCAAGTGGGTCAAGGTTCAGGGTGGAGCTGAAAACAGAAGGAACTTATTTGTCTTGACTCATTTGTGAAGGCTTCGGGCTTGCAGTTTGCAGTACCGTATTTCGATGAGCGCTGTCAGTGCCCAAAGAGAATATTTTGCAGCAGATGAGTTTGAGGGGTCTGGACTTGGGGCTCAGAGTGAGGCAAAGGCTCAGTTGACTTGTTGACTTGGGAATCACCAATTCACAAGTAATAATCACTTGCACCGCATCCTTTTGTACAGAGTTACTGCCATGCATTGTATTGCGTAGGATTTTCTGCTCAAGCTTGGCCCATAAACCACAGGGTGCAGCCGCGCAGGGGGAGGTCTCTTGGCAGACCTCCAGGGGTGGCCAGTCCTGGAACAGCAGGGAGCTGTAATGGGTAGGGTTGAGCTGCTTTGGCAGAGCACTGTTGCTTTAGCTTTTATATGCATCTCAGATGATCCTGTCAGTGCCCTTCATTTCACTTGCCCATGATTCCTCCAATTTAAAGCACATGGCTTTTGTACGTGTGCCACCATGCTGGTTCCTTGCAAGTGACATCCGCAATGTCCAGTAGGCAAGTCCTAGGGGAGGAAGAAGCTAAGGTCCTGACTTTGAAATCAAATCTGCATGGTGAATCCATTGCACTCAGCTGCAGTCCTAGTAACTGCAGTGGGGTCAACACAGACCCCAGGGACTGGATGCATGTGATGTGCTGCAGGATTGAGGCCTAGACACAATTGGCTAAAGTCATTTTTAAAACCAGATTTGGGTTGCTTTTAAGTACAATACACCATCAGCAAGTTGGTGTTTAAAAAGCCACGCTTTTTGCCAGGACCCTTCGGAAACGGATGGGTGGTAGTTCCTTCTACCAGGTCAGCAGCTATAGAAAACTAAGCAGCTATATTCTCAGGGCTGTGCATGCCCCATAGTCTCAGATTTTGGAGCATGCACAGATAAGCAAGCAAAGGGCTGTCCTAGAAGCAGAGCAAAATGCTGTACGGGTGAGGTCTGCAGGGAAAGTTATTTCATTTTCACTTTCTGAATAGATTTTACTGATAGGGGACGGGTTTTTTTTCTTTTATAAAGAAAACTAGAAACCATTTATGTCTGAAGGAAACTTGGGATGGATGCAGGTAGCAAATTGGACCAGAGTTTGCCAATGGATAGGGCAGCAAAAAAGGCTGTGTGATTATTGCAACGAAATGATAGTCACTGATATAATTGTGAAGAGATAACAGATGGGATATTGAGTCAAATTCTGGGAACATTAACCAAAAAACAGAGTTGAGAGAGTCACTGTGGTGACTAAGAAGTTGAAAGCACATATGAGATGGCAGGGTATCTACAAGTGTTGATGGGGTGAGCACCTCTAGCTAGTGTAGGCAGGCCAGGGTAACTGGCTGCAAGGCTCTGAAAGAGGCAGAGATCGGCAGAGGGATGGAATCGGGTAGTGTAGGATGAAGTGAAGAGTGGGGAATGAAGCCAAGGGGAAGACAATGTAAGCTGGACATAAGGGAAAATCTTTTTGCCTGTGGGGTCTGTGAGGGCTGACATCTCCCTCCTGCCAAGCCAGGATAGCTCAGAGGTGCAGGGTCATTCTCCAAAAGTCTGGAGAAAAAGACCCTTCCTCGGGATGCGGACCCACAAGTGCTGGGGTGATTGGCAATGGATTGGAGCAGCCTCAGCACATCCCTTGGCTCTTGCTCCATGGAGACAAGCAGGGAGCTTGTGCAGGGGCTACAAGCAGAGCTGGTCTGAAGTTGTTTTATTAGGAAATGCTGTTTCCCTGTGCCTACAGTGTACATCTGTACATTTCCTGCTGCATCTGTGGAATAGGATGGGATGGACTGGGAAAACCACCAGGCAGTCGGCCATAGAGAGCAGGCCTGGGACAGAAGAGCATGCCACCTGGACTCCACAGAGCTGCTTTCCCGACGAAAGTTTATGATTCTCTCCAGATAGCTTGGCCCTGATACCTTCCATTCGGCAGGTGACCAGTGTGGTGGCCTGAGCCTTGTGCTGCTCTCCCGCTCCATGCATGGAAGCACTTCCCTTTGCACTCTGTCTTGATCAATAGATTTGTCCATTTTTAATCTTGCACACAGGTTGTTGTGGCCTCGCTGGCTGATGGCATTGCAATTAGCATGGCTGGCTCTGTTGAGTCTCTTGGTGTACTAGTCACGGGCTGCCCAGAGTTATTGCAGCCTGTTCAGAGAATGAGTTTTAATTAAAATGTTAATGGAAAAGGCTCTCAATAGGAAACAACATTTTTTAATGCTCTGCAATTTCAATCTCTACCAGGCAGGGTTTGCCTGTCAACATGGCTCTAACAGCCTGGTATTGTGTCAGTGCAAAGGAAGGAAGAAGGAAGCTTTCCTGTGCCTGGTAATGAGGCTGGCTCCTCCTTCCTTCATTCTCCTATTCACCAGGAGCAACGGCACTGATGTGGGTGGAATTAAGCTGATGTAAAGCAGGTGTGAACAAAGCCCCTAATAGGAGACCGGCCCCTTGAGAGGGGGAGACACAGCCCCAATGCTCACAATCCCTTGATTCAGTGCAGAGGGCCTGATTTTCTCATGTCATGTATCATGTCTCGCCCTTTACATTGCAGGATGAGCCTGAAGTGCTGTCAGAGCAGACACCTTTGTTAACCACAGCACCTGCGGGAGGCAGTGAAACCAGGCCTTTGAGGGTTTAGTCTTGGAAAGGAGATGGTTGGCTTCCAGCGGCGTTCTGCGTCTCCCTTGCTTTGACGGCAGGAGGGGATGGGCCGTGCAGTACACGGCCCCTGATTGCTGTAATCAGTAACACAGATCAGAGCCACTCAAGCTGCTCTGAAGAGATTGCTTAGCTCAGTGCCAGTCACTCACTCCAGCCTCGGCAGCTCAGGTTTCTTCGTGTACCAGAACCCGCGAATAAAGAGGAGCTCTCAACAGTGAGCCATGTGCAAGGAGGGGCAGCTTCTTCCAGCACAGCCCCACCTTATCAAAGCCATCAGGGAGCTCCAGGCCAGTGACGCACACTGGTTGGCTCTACCATTGTGAGCTGCACAGGTTATGTTCCACCTGGGCGACAGAAGACAGCGGGCGCATCTACATGTTCATTACTGCACTTCAGGGAATGCGCATTAAATTTAGTACCTCCATTGTGAGGTACTAGAAGAAGGCTCATTAACCTATCTTAATGCATATTAGCTAAAGAGCACTGTTTCTGTGATACTTTAATGCACGATAAAACAGGCTAATGTGCTTTACAGTGCACGTGTAGACACACCAAGTGATTCGGGGAGCTAGGTTCACGTTCAGTGCGCGCACATTGCAGGTGCCACAGAAACACCTCCTCTGGTAAAGTCTGGTGGAAACAGAGCCGACTGGGTTGTTGGGGGCCCCTATTTGGGTGCAGTAGCTGAGGAGAGCAGCACTGGAAGAGAAATGGGTTCCTTGGGGTTTGGGTTTCAGCTGAAAAACCAGAAAAAAGTATTTCAGGTCAAAACAAAATGGAATTATTTTAATGACAGGAATGCCCCCCAAAATGTCATTTTGGGTCAATGACAAATGATTTGCTGAAGCTGAAACAAAATGCTGCATTTCCTCCTCATTTAACACCTTTTGATTTTTTTTTCCTTATTTATTTATTTTTTGATTTTTCAGTCTGAAAAGTTTAGGTCAACTTGAAAACAAAAAATAGCATTCCAGAAACAAAAAGGAAATCAGTTTTGTGAAGGGATTCTTGAGACAAAATGGTTGGGCTTTTTCCAGGTGAAATATAACCATTAAAATGTCAAAACATGACTTTTTCTTAATCTCTCCCCCCGATTTGGCTGGCTGAAACTGTTCATTGCATTCAGCCCTGCTTCATCCATAGTTTCAATTCCTCTGAAACTCGTTTTTTTTGCAGTGAATTTACTACCCATTACAAAAAGAAATGTGTGCAGCTCTAGTAGTTAGTAGAAGGATGAATGGTCTTGTGTGTGTTTGTGAGACAGAAAGGAAGGGAAGGAGGTCGTGTTGTTGTCAGTGGTCCCTGCAGAAAATAAGGAACCCATTATTCCTGCTAGGTGAAGGAGATTTCATTACCTGGAGTATTACCGCCTTGTATTCGGGTCTTGGAGGTTTATGTGTTCCACGTGCCTGTAATGGAGTTCATTGCTTGGTTACAGTGCCCTTGGGCATGGAAGTGGCTGCTCCTTCCCTGGTCATGTTTGCAGGTGGATGCCCTGGGAGCTCTTCCCTGGGTGCAAGAAGTAACATGCAAGTGAGTTCACAGGAGCAGGAATGGGAAGCTGGCAGCAAAGAGTAAAACAAAGAGGACTTGTACAGCGTTTTCTGTTTTAATGACCTCAGGCTTATTAGCAACACAAGTGAGGAAATCTGAACACGCACCCATTACATAGCAACTCTCTGTTATCCCATCAACTCGACATAGTGTGGGTCTCGGGAATAATGTGCGCGTACAACCCCTTAAGTAAGACAGAGCATTCAGATATTTGGAAAAAATACTTCTGTCAAGTACTAGGACAGGACTGAGTAGGAGTCGGGATGCCTGGGCTGTCTGTGGTTCTGCTACAGCTGCACTGTTAAGCATATAACTGTTTAGAAGCTCAGCGTCTTCATTTGTGAAATGACCTTGCTATGATGTTCCCACATCGTGAGGGGCATGATTATCTCATAGGCATGAATATGTTCCTTATACAGTGCTATAGGTGCCACGTGTTACTGAAGAGCAGCACTGCATGAATATAGCAGTCAATGGCCTTTTCCTCATCTCTTTTTTTGCTTCTGCTACTGGATTAGATTCCCCCTCCCCGTCTCCTGTAGACATACAGAAATAGCAAAACTGTGGAGGAAGTATACAGTAATGCCACTTGCTGTTGTTTCTTTGAGGTAGAAGTGTTGCAAAGCTGAAACTTCTGGTAGATTTGCTAAATTTAACCATGGTGCTATTTTTCTGCCTCCCCCCCTTCGTTTCCCCAAAAGGCAAGCCTAATTTAGCTGCAGCACTGGGCAGTCGCTCTGTAGAACTCTTTATAACCCAGCAGCATGACGGAGAATGAGAGAGCAGTTCAGCTTCCAGAAAAGGGCCAGAAAGGAAGGAAAGTAATTGGGGCCGGCGGGCGGGGGATAGCCCAACAGCTTGCAATTCTAATAATGATCTTGATCCAAAGCTTTCTTTGGGGGAGATGATGGTCAGATGGGATTAATAGCTCCCTGAGTCACCCACAATATGCCTCAGGCCCTGATCATTAGTGCTCATGTCTTGTATAATCCCGCGAATGAATCGAATCCGTGGTTAAGCCTATAGCCATCCTTCTCGTTTGTCGGTCTCAAAATATTGCAAAGTAGGTTTGCTCAAGCAGGACAGATCCCTGAACTGTGGATCTTTCTGCTTTATTCTGGTTTCTTCCTGTCCTATATAAAAATAATATGTCTCCATGCAGCAGGCGCCCTGCAAAAGACTGTGTTGACGACGTGCCTGAGCCATCCTTATTCAGCATTCAGTCCCCTGCAGGGGAGAGGGCAGGTATCTGCCTGCTCACTCCAGCACGCGTTCATCAAGCCTGTCTTGTACCACAAAGAAGAAGCCATGCCCATTCAGGCTCCTCTGAGAGAGGCTCTCCATCCCCACCCCCATCTAAGCATAGCAATCCTCTACACCCATGCCAGTGTGAGTTCATCCTCCGTGAATGCAGGAGCTGTATGCAATATTCCAGACAGTGTCTCTCCGGGACCATGCACAATGGTAGGAATATGGCAGGAAATTTCCTGACGAATCCCAGGATCACCTTTGCTTTTTTCACAGTAACAACACGTTGGGAGCTCAAAAAGCACAGGAGTCCTTCTCCTCCTTGGGTATTTCCAGATGAAGAGCTCCCATGTAAGCCTTCCCAGAGGCATTGGGTGTTGGCTACAGCCAAGCCTGGGGACTTTGACCTGGATGTGCCAATGCTCCTGCTGGGAACAGAGACAAAGGTTCCTGGCTAGAGGGTTTTGCCCTTCCACTCTGGGTCAGCCTGATGGCACATTTGACACCAGGAAGGATTTTTACCCCCGGGTCAGTTTGGTATGGGCTGGGGGGTGTGGCCCTCTACCTGGGCTTGCTTGAGCATGTATTGACAATATTTTATGGAAGCAGGATATTGGCTGCTGTGGTTCCCCTGCTTTACCAGTGGCAGGGTTGGATGTCAGATCTACGTTGGGTCAGGGTTGACCGTAGCCTTATGTAGTGTTTAGGTCATGGGTTATATGGCATGGTTTGGCTAGGGCTGATCCTGCCTTGGGCAGGGGTTGGCCTGGATCGTCTCTGGAAGCCGCTTCCAGCTCAACTTCTCTATGATGCCATGACTAATAAGAGAAATTCTCACCATTGGTCCTTAAATGCATGACCTGGTACTTGGTTGCTGTTGATTTTCATCCCTTCTCAGTTCTCACAGCCACCCATTTCTTCTTGTATGATATCCTGCTCCTCGTCTGTGTTGGTGAGTTCATGGCCTGCCCAAGTTCTTTTTCATCTCTTGGTTCTTCCCTGCTCCTCTTCACAGTCCAAGAGCCTCTTATCCATTGATTTATGCATAAAACACTGATTTCATCTGGCTGTGGATTAATACCAGACCTGGATAGTCTCTCTCAAACATCTTCCCATGTTGCTTGCTTTATAGCTCTTCTTGCCAGTCAGATCAGTCTCTTTCTGAAGATCAGTAGTCCTGGGACTTGGATGGGATCTGTCCCTCAAGAAAGGCCTCCCAATACTCAGATGTTCCAGCACCCTCCTCCTTGCATCAAGCCTCGGACCACCTGTTGGTCTTCATTGTCCTTCACTCTCTTGCTCAAGGGCCTGGGAGGACTCCATTGCAAATTCCCAAGCCTCCACAGCGAGCCCTTCCCAAGCTGGCCTGTCTTGTTTGACTGGAACATGGTGGTTTGGGAGCTGTGTGTTTTGCACAGGACAAAGGCCTTGCAGCTGCAGCAGGTGACCCAGTGAACTGCAGAGCTGTAGGGTGTAAGTTAGCCTGGAGTGGGGACCCAACAGAAGCTATTTGTGCATGAAGTACTGCCTGATGCTCCTGGAAGCGAAGATGTCAGGGCAAGGGGAGTGGCTGCAGAAGTTGGTGGAGTGCAGACGGGGATGTGAGGCCATGACAGAAGGCAGGAGAGAGACTGCTTGGGCAGCTCAAGTTTTGCAGACACCTGCAGCATATGAGCAGCAGAGGAGAGTGTTGGCTTTGTCCAGGATGGAAGTCCCCCAAGGCAAGTCTAAGCACTGCATCAAGTGCTGGTGCTGCTGCTTCAGGCATTGGCCCTTCCTCCAGCAAGCCAGGCCTGAGTCAGTACCTCCATGCGGTGGCAGAGGGTGCTGTGCTGCAGGCTATGGTGTGGGTGACTCAGGAGGCAGCAAGCCATCCTTCCCACTCCACGTGAACCCCAGCGCCCGTGTAGATGTGTTGGGAGCAGCGCACATGCACATCGGGGGGCTGTCTATCAGAGAAGGGGAAGAGGAGCCCTGCCCTCCAGTGCTCACTGAAGCACCCATAGTGCTGGCAGGGAAGTTGACCCAGGAGTCCCTGGCAGGTCCTAATGTGGGGTCTATATCCTGCCCTCTCACTCCTGCAGTCTCCAGCTGAGTCTGAGCTGCCCGAGCCGAGGTGGTGGGGTCAGGTTGTGGTGTGCTCTGTGGTCTGGAGCGTACAGCCAGTCCCAGGGTGCTTCGGAGGGATTAGATTGCTGGGCTGAGGCAAGCCCATCCTGGGCTGCTGCTGCATTTCCCAGGGCCTCCCAGCCTAGAATAGACGCAAACAGGGTGAGAGCAGGGTGTCCAGGAGGCCTCGGAGCATGCAGAGGGCCTGGCCCAGGGCACCTGCTCCCTGCACCGGGGGCAGAGCAGTGGGATGCCCTGCACTGCAGAGCATGGGTGTAGGTGTGCGTGGCACACATGGAGCACGCAGTCCCGGGGCACACGCAGGGCCCCCGGCATCGGGCTTGGCACATGCCGTCTCGCTTGGGACCTGCCGCCTTCCCCCCGGGCTCCGACTTCGCCCACCGCCCTGGCACCCGTCGCCGCGTTGGCAGGCAGCAGGAGCCGCTCCCACCCTCCCCCTGGAGCTCCATAGGCCGCTTCCTTGTTTGCACACTGGGTTGGCTGGTGCTGTAGGGCTGGGCTGGAGGGATGACAAAGCAGAGGCGAGCCGGGCTCGGCCCTCCTCCTCCTCCTCCTCCTCCTCCTCCTCCTCCCGCTTCGGCTCCTGTGCCCGGCTCCGCTGTTATGGAAACCAGCCCGGCTTGGCAGCGCCGATGATGGAGCAGCCATGGCCAAGGCCGGCAGCAGCGAGGAGCGGGCGGGGGTCGCGGACCCCCGGGAGCTGTCCCTGGAGGAGGTGCTGAAGTCCTACGAGCAGCCCATCAACGAGGAGCAGGCGTGGGCCGTGTGCTACCAGTGCTGCCGGGGGCTGCTGGGCACCGACCCGCGGGCCCCGGCCGCCCGGATCCGGGGCACCGCCGACATCCTGCTGCACAAGGACGGCAGCGTCACGGTGCCCGGCGAGCCCGAGGGCGAGGGCGAGGGCGCCGCCGGTGAGTGCCCGCGGCCGGCGGGGCGGGTGCAGCGGGCACGGGGCCGGGGTGGTGCTCCCGCAAGCAAAGATGCGCCGTGCTGCGGGGGCCGGGGCCGGGGATCGGGGATCGGGGCCCACCTCTGCCCCGCCGGCGGGCGAAGCCAGCGCCGCTTTTATGACCCGCGTTTCATGGCACCCGATTGCGAGCAGCCAGCGCCGGGAGCGGCCGGGACACAGCTCCAGGCAGCCAGGGCCGGGGGCTCTCGGCCCTCGGGGCGGGGGCACGGTCAGCTCGGCTTCCTTGAGTGGGAGTCGGAGGGGCTCAGGACACATGGAGAGAGTTTCGGGACAGACACAGAGAGACTTAGGATAGAGGCTCGGGACACATAGAGAAAGGTTCAGGACACAGATGAAGAGGTTCAGGACATATATAGAGAAGTTCAGGATACAGAGAGAGAGGCTCAGGGCACAGAGAAGCTCAGGACAGATAGAGAGAGGCTTGGGACGGACAGAGAGAGGGTCAGGATACAGAGAGAGGGTCAGGATACAGAGAGAAAGGCTTGGGACACACAGAAAAAGGCTCGGGGCAGACAGAGAGAGGCTTAGGACATATAAAGAGCAGCTCGGGACACATAGAGAGAGGTTTAGGACACATAGAGAGAGGCTCAGAAAGCTGCAGCAGCGACCTAGCCCAATCCCAATCACCATGACATAGTCACTGCCCTGAGTGACTTATTTTGGAGCCTGGAGTGTCCTAGCAGGATGCGCCTGCAGTAAGAAGGCAGTGTGCAGCGTGGCAGGGCAAGGCAAGGTTGGACCCAATGCTAGTGCCTGGACTTTGTGGCTGGATTTTGCTGTAGAGCAGAGGGAGCAGACTGGTTGGAGGAGCCCTGCAGTGCTGGGCTGCTGAAAGCCCAGGGAGGCATTTGCTAGGCACATCGGCCATCTGAGCCCATGCCTCAGGGGAAAGCCATCTTGGCACATTACAAACGGTGGGGCATCATTTGAAGCCGGGAGCTGCTGGCCTCCCCTGCGTGGAGACCCTATCAGGCAATGCTCTGCCTTGATGCAGGCAGCTTCTCCCCAGATCAGGTTGCCCCCATGCCGCAGCCTGCTTCATTATAAGCAAACCAGATGGGGCTGTTGAGCTCCTGGCGGGTTGCTGGAGAGGCTTCGTTCTTGCAGGGGTTGGTTGTGTGATGTACAGTTGAATCAAGGGCGAGAGAGCCACAGGACACTGAGTGTCTGCGCCCAGCTCTGCTCCCAACTCTGCTACTGCCGTGCTGAGTGGAGTCCTGTGCAGTAACTGCCACGGTACTTAGCAAGGCAAGGAAAACTGCTGGAGAAAGGGAAATCTCTCTCGTCTCCACAGTCATGGTCAGATTGGTGCAGCCTGGGGGGTTGTGTGGCTCCCTACCTGGGATCTCTCAAGCAAACATTAACCTTTTATAGAAGCAGGATGTTGGCTGTCGTGGTCCCCCTGCTTTCGCTGTGGCAGGTTCGGGTGTTGTGGCTTGCGTTGTTCAGGGTTGATGGTTGCTTTACAAAGGGTTTAGATTCTGGATGTGTCTTGGAAGGTTTCGATAGGGCTGATCCTGCCTCGGGCAGGGAGTTGGACTAGATGTGCTCTCTGGAGGTCCCTTCCAGCCCTACTTCTTTAGGATTTGTATGATGTCCTTTGAGTTGAGCTTTGACCCCCATGTCATGGTGATTGGACAAGAAAACCTGTTGCATCTTTTATTTCAAACCACCCATTTGTCCCTGCAGTTCCTAGCTGGTCCCTCAGCTCCTGGGGGCACCAGTGCTCAGGCCAGGGAAGACATTAATGAGTCCTGGTACTTTGCAAACATGCTCCCAACATGGGGGGCTTCCCTGAAGTACTGCACTGATGCATGGCAAGTATGTGGTCGGGTGTCCAGGCGGAAAGCCAAAGAGATGCTTCAACCTGCTGCTGCCGGAGCATGCATTCAGCCATAGGGACAGTGTGCATGACTTCTATGCATGCAACTGCAAAAGTCTAGTCCTGGAGCTCTTAGGACAAGCCTCCATGTCTTGTGGCCTTTTGACTTTTTTTACCGTTATCTTCAAGTCTGTGTGAAAATGCCATTGAGTGCATGGCTCGTGGTTGAAAAGCAAAACTTGTCACTCAGCCGGGGCAGGATGGGAGAGCAAAGATCCTAGAGGTCCAGAGACATCTGGCTCTCCACCTCCACATTCCCAGCACCTTGATGGCAAACAGCCCCACCCAGCCTGTCATGTGTGGGACTGTGCCTGCTCCACGCGTGTCTGGGATCGCGCCCGCTGTGGGAGGCATTAGCTGGGTGATCCAGCAGCATTCACTTGAGCAATTCCAATTATCTGTGCCACTTGTGAGCTCCTTCCTCCCCTGACGCTGATGAGGATAAATAGCCCAAGAATGCAGCCTGCACGTGCTCCCCACATCAGCAGCAATAAGAATGTGTGTTCATACAAATGTTATTGCCATGCATCGCCGGGCCCTGACTCAGTGGAGTGCCTCGCCACACATGAGCTCTCGTTCCTGTGCTGGGAGGCAAGGCAGCGAGGCTGTTACTGCAATAACGTTGACTGCAAATGCCTCTCACAGTCTCCGAAAACTGGTGGGTCCTGTTCTGGGAGATGCACTGTGGAGATGACCCCTGACACAAAAGGAAGTGACTTTTCAACACAGTGCTGCACTGAAAACACAGAGTGATCTGGCTTTGGTCTTTGTTCTTCAGACCATTATATCTTGGCAGCTGGTTTTGCCCACAGGCAGTGCTGGTGCCTCCCATGGGAAGGAGGCCAAGAATTGCATAATGGTAATGGTCCCCGAAGGAGGGATATTGCTGGGCAGTTCTGTGTGCTGGTGCCTCCATATGCAGCGTGCCCTCCATGGCTAGCGGCAGCATAGGAGATGTAGGCACCGCTCCTCTCCCACCGCTGCGTGAGGCAGGCAGGGGCCCACAGGGCCAGCCCCCCGTCCTCCATCGTGGCTGGCATGTTTGTTATTGCAGTCATTGCCGCACGCTCCCCAGCCAGACCTGCTGCTGTTCTCTTGCAAAGAGCCTCTCTGCCTGTTTAGCAATGGAAATGATCTCTTGGGGGTGGGGATTTCAGACAAAACACCGAGAGGATCATTTGGGAGCAGTGACTGGGAAAGGAGTGCTCTCGTTTCAGTGCAGCATGCCTGGAAGCAGTTTGGCTAGGAGGGCATCCCTCAGGCTAAGCCTAGTCCTGGGTTCCTGCCAGGGAGGCGCGAGTGCTTGGGGATCCTGGATAGGTAGGGTGCAGCCTGCGTCCTTGAGCAGAAACGAGCAGCACGCACCATAAGAGCCCAGGTGCTGTTGCTGTAGCATTGGTGCAGGGAGCAGGAGGATGACATGGGAGAGGGAGGGGTATGGACAGGGGGTACCTAGGCCATGTGGTCTTTGGAGACCCTTTCCCAAGCAGCCTGTGGGCAGGGCTGGGGCCCAACAGAGCTGTTCCTTGCTGAGCTGCTGCTTGTGTGGATGTAGCCAACCGCTGCTGTGATCGGGTTTGGACAGGGCTGATCCTGCCTCAGGCAGGGGGCTGGACTAAATGACCCCTGGAGCTCCCTTCTAGCCCCACTTCTTTGATTTCTGTGATCCGACCTGTGCCAGGAGCTAGGGGATCCTGGACTGTCTGGGGGTGCAGCCTGGGGCCTGGCACAGCGCAGCGTTGGGGGACGAGAGGGTGTGGGGAGCCCCAGGCTGCCGGGACCCTCCTAGACTGCCCGCAGGTGGCTGGGGACTCTGTGAGCTTGGGGCGCTGCTCCTTCCTCCTGGCACCAAACTGCACCAAGCCCTTGCTGTTACCGCCTGTCCTTCCTAACCTAACCCCCCTTGCTGCCAGCCTGCTCGGAGCCCGAGCCAGCTCCTCTCTCAGCCGTGCCTGCCAACCTGCCGACAGCTGCCCAGAGCTCTTTGTCTGGAGGGCCCCATGTGCTCCATCGATTACCTAAATGGGGAGCTAATGGCTGAGCTCCCAGGTGGACACAGATCCAAGGAAGCAGCTTTGGAGCCACGCTCATTGAAAGCGGCACGGGGAGGGACCTTGGGGTCATTTTGCCTGTCCCCGGGGGCCAAGGCAGGACGTTTGCTCAGAGCTCTCATTAGCGCTTCCAGTCTCAGGGCAGAGGGCTTCATCATGAAGCCGTGGGGGGGTGGGGAGGCTTGTATTCTCGTGCACCTGAGCCCCGTTGCGCCTGCTTCACTTTGTGCGTCAGCCACTTTCCCATCACGGTGCATACATGTGGGGTCTTATTGCATCCCCATCCCAGCTGCAGCCTCATCTAGCCCAGCCGAGTGCCTCCAGTCCCCGCACAGCACTCGCTGCTTCACCCGTGAAGCCATGGGTAAAACCCAGGCCTCCCACCCTGCCTCTGCCGTGCAGAAGCTCCTGCAGCCTATGTTAGCCCTGCTCTCTGGTGTACCACCCTATGTGCAACCTCCGCTAGCCTGCCTGGGTGTGTTAGCATCGCCAGCGTAGGCTTTATGAGGCTCTGTGTCCAATTCCCAATACGTGCCCTCGATATACCGCACCTGCTGCATGCCACGGGGCCTCCTCTGGCCTGGGAGGAGCTCACAATTAGGCCTCAGATCAGGAACTCAGGTGGGCTTGTCTGGGTGACTTGTCCTCTCCCAGTCCGAGCTGCTTGTGGTTCTCAGCTCTCTTGCTCCCTTGCTTTGTCCCGCTGCCTTGCGAGAGCTTGTAATTAGTGATCCGTCCCTGCCAGGAGGATCCCCACTCCCTCCCACCCCCAGCCTTCAGGAAAGGCTCCTTCTCACCCACACCCGGTTCTCCAGGGCTTCAGCCACTTCATACCTAGCATCCGGTGTGGGAGCAAACTTCGAACAGGAAGGCAGAGCTCCCCCTCTGCAAAGCCCTTTGTGAAGAGTAGCGAAGCCAGGACTGCAGTTGTTTGCACCGGGTAGGAAGAGGGATGCGTCAGTCTGGAGCTTGCGGCATCCCCTACAGATGGTATCTTGCCTCTCTTCCCATCTGCTCTGTGGTGCAATTAGTCCCCTGGAGAGTGGGGCTTGGGGCCAGCAGCCAGAAGGAGGGGGCTGGGGGAGTCCTTCTGCCTCCTCACTCCTCGCTGTTCCTGTCAGCTGGATGGGAATATTCTGTGGAGGACCAGGGGCATGTGGGGGATGCTAAGGATTAGATGGATGTCCCCCATTTTCTGCTGTCACTGCAGCTCCCTGACCTTGACTTTTCAGACAGCAGCCTTCCCCTCCGATGGTGCTGGGAGCCGTGTGTGCCTGGGGGCTGGAACGGCAGGCATGAGGGGCCTCAGGTCCAGCTTCCAAAATAGAGGAACACCCCCAAGGCCTTTGGAGATCCCTGTTGCTGTGACATGATCATGGAGTGAATCCTTCCGGGATCTGCCAGATGAGTCAGGCATGGTGCGAGGGGAGCCTCGTACACCTTCCTAGGTCAGCACTTGCTAATCAGCAGGGAGGGGAGCAGGAGATACAAGCGCTCAGGACTTTGTCATTGCATTGTGCCCTCCTGAGGTGCACGCAGCAGGGAGTGCTGGCTTTGGCAGCCTGCTCCTGCGTGGTTTATAGTGTAGCGCATACCCACCCAGAAGGCAAAGATGCCAAAATGGGAACGTCAGCAATGCCAACCAGCACAGAGGGTGACCGCAGGAAGGCCAGAATCACTGGGGCCGGTGTCTGGCTGTTCCTTGACCCGCACGTGTCAGAGCGGCCAGGTGAGCTGCAGCCAAGAGCACATCCCAGCGTCTGTCCAGCCCTCACCGTCGGGCTCTTCCATGGTTTGGAGAGGTGCAAGTCATAGCCACCGACTAGAAGCACCCAGGACCTGAGCACTCATAGCTACGCAGCATTTTGCGTGGCTCCCGCGGGCTGCGGCTGAGCGCTCGGCATTGTCCGGTCTTGTGTCAGGTGCCTGGAAGCACGGTGCGTGCAAAGGGTACCGGTGGCATCGGGTTTATCCAGCACCGCGCGGGAGCTCAGAGGCAGGGGCAGAGTCCACTTCCCCAGCACAGGGCTCAGCTGCCTTCAGCAGGACAACGCCCTTCTCTTCCTGCCGTTTCCAGCTGCATTCGTGGCACACCTTCCTGCCTCTGCAGCTAACGAACCTGAGGACAGCACGTTCCCTCCCTCCTCCTCTGGCCCAGAGTTGCCCAGAGCAGGCCCGTCCTGGCACTGAGAGAAACCAGGGTCCTATGGGGTCTCGTATTGCACCAGGGCATCAGGTCAAGTCAAGGAGGCCCCTATCTCGGCATGGCCTTGCAAGGGTGGGCTTGACTCTGCAACCTGTATATTGTCCCTTTAATGCAGGTTCCCAGACTCCGCTCCAGCGCCCAGTCCCTCCCCAGACTGGAGCCGGAGAGTAGCCACGGGGGACAAAGCCCAGTCTGCCCTCGTGGCCTTGCTGGAGGGAGCAGGCCTGCTAGGTCTGTAGGGACCAGGGAGGCCTCTACGGCTGGGTCTATAGCCGACCCTTGTCCAGTGGGGACAGGTCCAGCTTTCAGACTAGCAGGTCACTATCAAGCACGTGTGAGCAGCGGCTTTCTGGGGGGGCTGAGAGCTTGGCCAGGGCTGGATGGATGCTCCCCGGGAAGCCAAAGGCGAGGTTCCGGAGGCGAGGCCCCAGAGACACGTCTGAGCACCGCACAGCCCAGCCCTGCTCCCATCTCTGGTCTGGTCCCCCTGGGAACGGGGCTTCACACTGTGCGGTGGTGCCACAGCCTCTGGCTGCTGCCTGATTGCCGGGTTTGGGTGCACGCGGCTCTCAGGCAGGCCCAGGCAGGGCAGGGAGGGGGAGACCAATGTGCCAGGCCCTGTACAAACACCGGTGTGGCACTTTGTCACGAGCCTCCCCTGGATGGCAGTGACTGCAGGTGGATGCACTGACTCCGTCACCAAAGCAAACGTGCCGGCTTTGAGACCCCAAGCGAACTGCCGTGGGGAGAGGGGGCACTCACTCTACCTGCTTCTTCCTTCACAGAGCCCCCCTTGATCCTGCCTCCCTCGACGGAAGCCCAGGTATGTCCCAGACGCTGCAGCTCGGTAAGCAGCGCGATGAACCCGGGGCCTCTGCAGGTGCAGGCACAGACACGCGTGCACCAGCTCACACGTGCACAGAGACATGCATCCTTCTCAAGCCTGGGGGCCTGATGACCATGCTGGTTGCTGGGGAAGTGAGGGGTCCATACTGATGCTGTGTCAGCCTCTCCTTGCCAGGTGCTGGACTCCGCTGTAGGCGCTGGGAGATCTGGGTGTGACCCAGGCTGGGTTAGGGGTGAAGGTGGCACGCACAACATCTCCGTGGGGAAAGAGTGCTGCAAGCATTTGCTGTGGCTGCAGGCTGGCTGCATCTCCCTCCCCGCACCCTGGTCTCTCGGAGTGCCCCACGGCTGTCTGTCCTCACACCATCACCGTGCTGCGTGGCATCAAGCCACTCGACTGGGCCCAGGGTATCCCCCAGGCTTGCCTAGCAGGTCCAGCAGGACCCGGGAGTCTGAGGTCAGCGAGGAATCTGGAGGGACCAGACAGCTTTAAATCAAAGCTCTGTTCAAGGGGAAGAGCTGGAACCAAGAGTAATTTAAGCTAGACAGTGTTTAGGGCACCCAGCCGTCGGGGCACATGTCTGTGGCACTGAAGCAGCATGTAGCACTGCTGGGACCCCCCCCCAAATGCACCAGACAGGGGTGCAGGAGCAGAGAGTGCTGCAGCTCCGGCCCTTTATCAGTGCACAGTCCTGACCAAGGGAGCCAACGCTGCCCGCGGACCCCTCCGTGCTCCTGGGACCTGCTTCGGAGCATGACGGTGCTACGGTGCGGGTGCTCGGAGGCATTGGGTGGGTCCAGACCCTCTCTGCTGCTGCTGGGCTGCTCTGAAACCACATGGTGGTTTTTCCTGCTCCATGGGCACGTGTAACTGGTGCCTATGGACGGGCACACCTTCCCCGCTGGCCCAGCGCCAGCCACCGCTGCCCACGCGCCGCTTCCTGCCTCGTGCTGGGGCCAGCTCTTTGATCAACGCTTTTGAAATTGGAGGCTGTTTTTTTCCCCTCCTGCCACTGGCTGGAGTTGCAGGTTTCCCACATCAATCAGCTTGCAGCAGCGCTGGCTGAGCCACGCGTATTGGGCCGTCACAGCCAGTCAGAGCCACGGGAGCGAGGGCAACCTCGCGGCTCCCAGCCCCGGCCGGTGCCCTGGGCTGGGCTGTCACGTGTCACCGCAGCGTCTCGCCCTGGGATAACAGGAGGCAGAATGGGTGCTGGCACTAGGGTGGAGGCGACTCCTCTACCTTCCCCTGTGGCTCTCCCATGGCTTTGAGGGGCACATTGGTTGGCTGCTCCCATCTCTCTAACTTCCCCAGCACGGGATGAGCTGTGCACCTGAGATGCCTGGGTGTCCGACATGGGCAGCTGCTTTCCAGGAGCCTGCCTGGGGCACTTGCTCCCTGCACCCCTGCCCCTTGCAGGCCCTTCCTCTGGGAGGGCCCTGCCCCACACCTGCCCAAGCTCTGGCTCCAATCTGAGGTAGCTGGCCCCTAGCTAGTCCTGCTGCTCTCATCCTAGCCGGCCTGCTGCCCAGCCCAGCGCTACTTCATCACTCTGAGGAGCTGCAGCCGCAGCAGGTCCATGCTCCTGGGCCCTGACCCAAGGTGTATTGGCATCGGTCCTGCCTTTCTACTGCTTTCCATGAGCCTTGGATCAGCCCCCTGGCCTTATCGGCACCCGGAGCAGGCTGCCGGCCGAGATAAGCTATTAGCTCCAGGGCCCTTGTCGCTGCAATTTGCTTTGTGCTGAGATTTCACCAGGTCCTGAGTTCAGCCCGGGTTCCTGGCTTTCCCTCTGCCCCGGCCACCTCCCGCGGGGTCTGGGGAGTGAATGGCACTGAGCACCACTGTGCAGACGCTGGGCTGCTCGTTTCCATCCATCCCCTGGGCAGCTCTGGTTTCCCTCGCTCTTGCAGTAATGGAGTGGCAGTAAACAGAGGAGGTCTGTGAGACAGCTGGGGACCAGCCAGCCAGCCCCGGGGCCTGAGCGGTGCCTCCCGCCTCTGTGGCCGGAGCAGGGGGCTGGAGCTGCCGGGGGCATAGGGCTCCGAGTGCTGCACCCCTTAGACAAGCTCAGCACAAGCTCCCACCGTGCTGGGACAGGGGTCTCCACTGCCAATGTCCCTGCTAGGAACAAACCAGACCCATGAGGCTCCCTTGGGAGCGAGGGCGGGAGGGCTAGCAGGACCCTGAGCTGGAGCCGAGGTCAGGAAAGCAGAGCAGCCCCCGGGCTCTGCGCATGGCCAGGTATCGCGTGCAGAGCAGGGGGAGAGGGAAGCAGTGCAGCGCTGCTGGCCGTGCATAGGGCTGGAGATTGCAATGGGGGCTGGCCCAGCCTCCCACCCCCCTAGCCACAGCAGGGGGTTCCCATGCTGCCCTCCCTCCCCTTGCAGATGGTGCAGTCGCTGGGGTTCGCCATCTACCGGGCGCTGGACTGGGGGCTGGATGAGAGCGAGGAGCGGGAGCTGAGTCCCCAGCTGGAGCAGCTCATCGACCTCATGACCAACAGCGACTCGGAGGACAGCGGCTGCGCCACGGCGGATGAGGGCTATGGGGGCCAGGAGGAGGAGGAGGAGGCAGCGGAGGGCCCCCCACGGGCTGTGCGCACCTTCGGGCAGGCCATGCGGGTGTGCGCGGCCCGCCTGACACATCCCCGCGAGGCGCAGGCCCACTACCAGGCCGTGTGTCGGGCTCTCTTCGTGGAGACCGTGGAGCTGAAGGCCTTCCTCGCCAAGATCCGCGACGCCAAGGAGGTGAGCACGTGCCCACCGCGGCACCAACCAGCGGCCAGGGCACCATGGGGAGCGGGACTGCGCTGACGGGGGGCTGGGTATCCCCGGGGCAGATAGCACGACACTGGGTCCTGGCTGGAGTGTGTCCACCAAGGGCGCCGTCCCCGCTGCGCCCAGCAGCACCGCAGCCATGTCAAGGGTCTCACCGGCCCTGGGGGAGCACAGGCAGCCTCATCTATCTGGGTCGACAAGTGGAGCCCCTGGCCAGCCCGTGCCAACAGACCGTGGCTGTCCCGGCCCCAGAGGGGCCCTTCACTTGCCCTCCCACCCCTGCCTGGTGGGGTCCGTGCCCTGCCCTGGAGGGGACCATGCTCCAGCTGCCTCCTCTGGCCCCCGACATGCCCACCTGGGCCACGCGCTTGCCCTCTGGCGTCGAGAGGGGGAAGCGCATGCATGGCTGCGCCAGCCGGGCTGGAGCCCATGCCCTTGCTGCTGTGCGAGCCACCCAAGGGAGCTGGGTCTCGCCCCAGCAAGCTCCCGATCTCCGAGAAGAGCCAGCAGGGTCACAGCTTGCAGGGCTGCATCGGGTTGGGCCTCGGCCACGATCCAGGAGCTCCACCTGCCAAATGCATGGGGACACGGGGGCAGGAGCCCTACCTGGGACAGAGCTGAGCCAGGCTGGGCATCTTCCCTGAGGGTGTGGGGATGGGGCTACCCCGGAGTCAGCATCCAGCGCTGGAGTCATAGGGCCTGCCGTAGAGCAGCGGGGCTGGAAGGGACCGGCAGCACAGGGGTCACACCCGAACCTGCTGCGGGGAAAGCAGGGGGGTGGGCAGCCAGCGTCCTGCAACAGTAAAAGGTTAGGGCCAGGATGGCCGGGCTCTGGGTTGTAAATACGGCACGTGGGCATGCCTGGGCCAGGTCACCCGAGGCACTTTGCTGCCTCATCAAACTCATTATCAGCCCAGGAGACATGTATCCCCCTCCCCTTCCAGGGCATCCATCCGGAGACCAGGGCCATAGCCAGGCCTGCAGCTGAGCAGTGCCAAGCTGGGCTCCGGGGAGGCCGTGCAGGGACAGCGGGGGCTGGTGCTTTGCTGGGCTGAGCAGAGGGGAGGCTGCCAAGGGGCTGTGTGTAGGGAGGGGCACCCCCACGGGGGGGGGGGGGGGAGAGCCAGCCGCTGCCCTGAGTGGGGCACTTGCTCCGCAGCACCCCTCCGACGTGCGGCAGGGCTGTCTGCGGCCGCATCGGGCAGGCTGGGCCTCTGCTTTCAAACCTGCCTGGAAAGCTAAGCAGTCGAGGCACCGGA
>JAGPOW010002791.1:1881490-1902641 GCA_030014935.1 Caiman crocodilus | reverse complement strand
ATAATAATAATAAAAACCTCACACATGACACACATTCTTTCCTGTCCTTGGTGTCCCAGGCTGAGCTGCTAGTGCTGCTCCTCCCCAGGGTGCCTGGTGGGTCCTAGAAGGGTGCTTATAGACATGGTTAGCCCTTCCCGACTTGTTGAAGAGGCCTCTTCAGGGTGGGGGCACTGACTTAAGAGGAAAGTTGCATCCCTAGATGTGTGTGAGAAACCCAGGCTGTGTCCAGACTCTCCCCACATCCTCTGCCAGTTGCTTTTGCTTCATAAGCCTTCCTCCCATTATGGACTTGGGCCTTTGCAAAGCCCTGTCTGGTGAAGAGGTGCTTGGTTGTTGCTAGGGTGAAATCTCAATGGGATGTGTGGTATGGGGCTTGCATCCTGCCCAGGGGAAGTAGGGATAGGGTGGCACAGGCCCACAGGTGGTATCCCCAAGAAGCCCTGGGCAAGCCAGGATGCTGGAGAGATTGAATCCATTTAGGTGTGGCTACAGTCAGAGGAAGCGATGGCAATGGTTGCCATACGCTGGAGACGGTCTCTTAGCTTCCCTTCGCTATGCTTGCTCTGGTCCCATCCTGCATCCGGCTGATACGATCCATGAAGTACGTAGAAGGGATGACTTAGGCGTTGGTTTCCACAGACCGCGGCAGAGGCAGCGCCAGTATGTTCGCAGCACATGGCTGACGGCTCCCAAGAACACCTGGCCACGCTACAGCAGGACAGGTGAGACTTCTTCTATGGCCCTCTCTCCAACCTGTTGTGAGCCTGTGCTTCCTGGTTCCACTGCTCAGCTGTGGCCAGGGCCTGGTCAGCCTGCAAAGGCTGCCATGGCTCTTATCAGCCCCCCAGCCTCAGCTTACCTGGCAGTGTCAGCCCCTGGTGTGGTGCCCTGCTTCTGCCTTGCTCGGCCAGAAGCGACATTGGCAGCACCAGGCTGCAGCTTTGTGTGACTTTCACTTTCTTCAAAGCTCATAGGCATTGAGTGTCCCTGGTCCCTGAAGGGTTTTGCCCTTGGGTAGCATGTTTGAAGAAGGATTGGGGGCAGACTCGGGGCTTTGGGGAGGTGTGGGCACAGGAATTATTTCTCTCTGAACTCTCCTAGGATCCTTGGGAGGGTGGCTCATGGACTTAACCAGCATGAACAGGGTCCCTCAACCCTAAGTGCATCCAGCTTTGGGGCAGAGAGGAGATTGGAGCTTCTTGGCTTGTCTGTACTTGCTGGTGGTGGCTGTCTCCATTTCCCCGAGGGAGCACTAGCCCTTCGCACTCTCCTCCCAGGTATTGGCATGCAGCTTCTGGAGACACGGCGAGGAGTGCAGTACTTTACCTTTGAGCACCATCGTGAGTACCAGCAAGTGCAGTTCAAGTTCCTAGATGCTGTGGAGTCCATGGACCCAAACAACATTGTGGTAGGTCCGTCAGGCAGCTGGCAGCCCCCTTGCCTGGTACAAGGCAGTGAGCTTGTGATGAGGGGCCTGGGTACCATAGTCATCTTGCGCAGAGCAGTAGACTCCCACGGGCCTTCTGCTAGATGAAAGTGAAAGACCCCCTCTTTGGGTCTCTGCTGCATGCAGCATTTCCTGGTCAGTTGTGTAGAGAGCCAGTGGGTCCATCTCATGCAGGTGAAGCCAGGGCTGGGCGCCATGCTAGTGTGAGGCAGAGCTTGAATGGCTCTGCAGGATGTTCCTCCCAAGTTAGGGACTTCCATGGGGAACAGACCTTCCAGCCAGCAAACAAAGCCTCACTGTCCTCCCTCTTCAGCTGGGAAAGGCAAAATACTACATAAAACGACTTTTAAATGCAGGGTCTAACAGCTGTGCTATTTATAACCCGCTGCATAGAAGACGCGCGGGTTCACTCTTCCTGGTATGTGGGGAGAACAGTGCCTGCGTTGAGGTCTTGCTGAGCGTGTCCAAGCTTGTTAGACTGGATAACAACGTTTGTAGGATGGAAGGGCAGGCTGGCAGCTATGTTGCTCTGTGCCCAAATGCAGCATGTTGAAGCTCTGAACCCGATCTTCCTCTGCCTCAACCAAGCACAAATAGATGCACTTGAGGGAGTTTTTAAAAGGACCCTTGTCCAGCATCCTTTTACTTTCATTTTCCTGCCCTCTGGTCACATCTGTGGTCACCGTGAGTTTGTTGTCATGCCAACTTGTTCATCAGACCAAGGTGGTGAGAGCATGTGGTGCTTGGCCTTGGTGTAACAAGCCAGAGCCTTGGCCCTGATGTGGTCTCATGTCTCATGCAAGAGAGCTGTGATGGCCAGGGGCAAGATCCTGTTTCTTCCAGGCCTGGAAGTGACAGTGCTGCTGAATGAGCCCAGCTGGCACCCCATTAGGGTCAATTTCCAGCACCCCTTTCCCTTGCTCTCCCAGTCATACAGACTCCCTGCGTACAGCCCTTGCCTTCCTGCAGCCAGCCTGCCCATGACTTCTGCGGGGGTGTATGTGGGGAGGGGTACTTTGTGTGAGCGCTTATTTCCTGCCCCCGGCTTTTCCCACAGCTCTTGCTCCAGATGAACCCATACCATGTGGACTCACTGCTGCAGCTCAGTGATGTGTGCCGGATGCAGGAGGATCAGGAGATGGCCCGAGACCTCATTGGTAAGGGGGCAGGGCTGGAGCTGCCAGGTCGCCTCACTGATGCTGGGCAGTCCCAGTGTTTGGGCATGCCAACTGTGGGGCAGGGATCAGAGCAGTACCTATGGTGGTGCAGGCTTAGGTCTAGGAAGCGTTGGCTACTTTTTAAGCAGTACTGTTACACCCAGGCCAAGGCCAGTGGCACCGTGGGATGCCTCTGCAGTCACAGGGAGCTGCTGAGTGATGTTGGTCTCTGCTTCTTTGGTGCTGAGACCCCAGGCAGGCAGTGCTCAGAGCCCCTGGCCTGGCTGTCCTACAGAAGAGTATGAGTGCTCACAGCCAGAGCGCATGGTATGACCAAAGGCCCTGGCTCCTCAGTCCTTCATCCCAGAACAGAGAGACAGTCCGTGGTCCCCAAGCCCTGTCTCAGGGGTAACTGGCATCTGTGGCCTCTGCTGAGATTGCCCCTGAGGGAGCAAGCTGTTGCCATGGCTGGACTCCTCGCCAGGAAGCAACACCAGCCTGTTCCACTTCCCCCGGGCTCCAAGCAGCTATCAGTGGGTCGAGTCTTGGTGTTTGGCTGTGGTGGCATTGCTGCGGGGTGCTGTGCTTGGTAAATGGCCTGCTGAGGGCCCATGTGTTGCTCGCAGAGAGGGCGCTGTACAGCCTGGAGTGCGTGTTCCACCCCGTGTTCAGCCTCACCAGTGGAGTCTGCAGACTCGACTACCGGCGGCCAGAGAACAGGTGGGCCAGCTCGCACTCCTCCCCATTCATCTCATGGTCTTTCACGCTACGTGTCCATGTCAGCATACAGCTGACCCTGGCATGGGCATTAGCTACAGAATCACTCTAGCCAGTGGTAGATACTGCAGACGCTGCCTCCCCCCTGTACCTTGGGTTTGTCCATTAGCCCAGCACTGGCTTCGTGACCAGTTCTTTTGCATGGCCTATTGCATGCATATTGGGGTGTGTGACTCCACCCCGGCTGTGCAAGTGGGAAGGCCCCTGGCTGGCAGGCACTGGTGTCACAGCCCTAAGCCTTCAGAATGCATCTGTGCAACACTCAGTCACTGCAGCCCAGGCTGGGGACGAGGACTGGGCTGTACCAGTGCTTCTACTGGGACTCAGCCAGGAGGGTCTTGTCACTCCGCTCAAGGTCATACAAATGCCAGATTTGGGGTCAGGAAGGAATTTTACCCCATGGTCAGATTGATACAGATGAGGGTGGTTGCCTTCCTCTGTAGTGGGGACATGGCCTTTGCCAGGGATCTCTTGAGCATCTATTGACAACCTATTATAGAAACGGGACATTTGGCTGCCGTGTTCCTCCCCCTGCTTTACCTGGAGCAGGTTTGGGGTTGATTGTAGTTTTACTGAGAGATTAGACAAGGGATTTGTTTAGGGTTGTTTGGATGGGGCTGACCTTGCCTCAGGGAAGGGTTGGATTAAATCACCTCTGGAAGTCCCTTCCAGCCCCACTTCTCTGTGGTTCTATGATTTCTCTCTTGTCTCCCAGGTCCCAGGCCCCATATCTGCTACAGAGTGAGCAGGCGCCAGGGGTCTGAGTTGAGGATGAACTGCATTGTTAAGATGTATAGCTCATCCTGTTCAATAAAAAGCAGGGAGTTGGGTGGGAGATGAAGTGCTGGGACCTTGCAGCCCACACCCTTGCCTGGAAAGCCTCTGGCCAGCTGTTAGTCCTCACCTGGATGGTTTTGAGGCTGCTTCCCTCCTTGCAGAGCATTTTACCTGGCTCTCTTCAAGCACATGATGTTTCTGGAAAAGCGAGGCTGTCTCCGCACGGCGCTGGAGTTCTGCAAGCTTCTCCTTAGGTTGGTACCTGGGCCTGGGGCTGGGCCTCCCCGCGCTGGCGGGAGTGCGCGGTGGGTCTGTGTTGCTGCCACTTGGAGCTCTGATTCCCCAGAGGGACGTGCTCTGAGCAGTGCCCTTGTGTCACATCTCACTGGGCTTGGCACGAGCAGGGGAATCTCCTACCTCTGCTGTGCTAGAGAAAGCAGCTGTCTTTGGAAG
Organism: Caiman crocodilus; assembly: GCA_030014935.1. Classification (NCBI taxonomy): domain Eukaryota; kingdom Metazoa; phylum Chordata; order Crocodylia; family Alligatoridae; genus Caiman; species Caiman crocodilus. The sequence goes on along the minus strand of JAGPOW010002791.1, from coordinate 1,898,027 downwards.
GGGACTTTGAGCAGCCCACAGAGCCCCCCTGGTATAAGTCTGGGCTATCTTCTCTGCTGAACTGGCTGACCAGGGTCTGTCTGGCTGACCAGTATGGAAGGAGAAGAGTCGGGAGGTGTTTCTGCTGTGCTGTTATTCCTCTGACAGCTCCAAGGTCCTTGGGACAGGTCCTGCACTTGAGGAGGATATCTGGGTTGTGGGGGCCTTGGAGAACCCTAGTTTGATCACACATCACACAGGCTGTAGGATTCCCTGGATGAGCAGGATTCAGCCTGGGAGCTGCCTGAGAGAGTTTGCACCTCACTAAAGAGAGCTGCACTCTCCCTCTTTGGGGAAACGCCAGGCCCTACTGTCCCATTTCCCCCCTGCCAGCTCCTGGCTTCTGCATTTCGTCTGCCCTGCCTGATGCAGTGCTTCAGGGTACCTTCCTCTCCCATCCTAGATGCAGGGATGCTGCTAGCTGTGACCCTCCTGCCAAGTGGAGATCATAAGCTCATAGGGTTCCCAGGGACCTCAGGTCATCTGGGCCAGCCCCTGAGGGGGAGGCTGTTCCTAAAACAGCCTAGTCCAGTGCTTCTCCAGACTCCTGAAGGAGTTTCCACAACTTCCCTGGCTCTGAGATGGTGCTTTTCCCCTCCGGCTCCATCTCTTGAACCATGACTGGGTTGGGGGCCAATGGAAACTGAGGCAGGACATCCTGTTTGGTGCCAAGGTGCGTGCAGCTGCCACAAACCGTCTTAATGCTGTCCTGATTTGTTCCCTCCTGACCTCCCCTCTCCAAAGCCTTGACCCAGAGAACGACCCGCTGTGCTCACTGCTTATCATCGATTTTCTGTCGCTCCGAGCTCGGGAATACACTTTCCTGACCCGTGTCTTCCAGGAGTGGGAGGTGAGCTGTCAGCAGGAGGGAGGAAAGAGCTGGCCAGGAGCAGTTTTGGGGGCTCTGGGAGCTGCAGGGGCAATCATGCTGGGCAGCAGGAGGGCCCAGACCCTCCCTTCTATTGACAGAAAGGCAGCGGGGTAGTCTCTTGCAGCCCTCCTCTGCACCAGGCTTCAAGCGCTGCCCATGCCCTGCTCTGACAACCGAGCAGGGTGGGGTTAACCCTTTGTGGGTCTGGCTTGTGGGCTCTGAGGGGCCTGCGTGAACCACTGCAGCTGGGGCATGAGGAACCCTTAAACCCAAGCTCTGAGCCTGACCAAAGCAAACATGCATGCATCACATTGCTTGCTGTGCATGGCTGTGGGGAAACTGCGGCACAAAATGGGGCCTGAGGAGTGCCCCGAAGGCAGCACAGCATGGTGCTACCTTTGCGGGGCCACCCAGCCCCTCCAAGGTCACATTGAGACGCTCTTTTCCCCACCCCGCAGAGTCACCGGAACCTGTCCCAGCTCCCGAACTTCGCCTTCTCAGTGCCACTGGCATACTTCCTGCAGAGCCAGCAGGAGGAGCTCCCAGACCCAGAGCGGAGCCTGGCGCGCGAGAGGGCAGCCCAGCTCATCCAGCATGCCCTCATCATGTTTCCTAGTGGTGAGTTGGCAGCAGGCACCCCTGGGTGGCTTCTTGTTCCCTCCTGTGTCACCAAGTCCAGGACTGGAACTCATCCAAGGGCCATGCTTGGCATCCACAGTGGCACAGGTGGGCCCTGCTTTGCTACCAGAGAGAGGTGAACATGGACTTGGTCCCACAGGTCAAAGCAGGGAGGCTGATGGGGACTTGAACTGCAGAGCAAGGCTCTTAGTGTGGGTGGGTTGGTGCTCCCAGTGCCCCCTTTCCACCTGGTGTGGTGGTGGAGCCACAGATCCCAGGCCCCTCAGGCCTGTGGGAAGGCATCTATCTGCTGCTTCCGTCCCAGCTCTCTCTGTCCTCCTCCTGCCTATAGGTCTGTGCGCACAGACGGGGGAGGGCGCAGGTCCCAGTTGTGGAGTGGCAGGAGGGTTTAACGCAGGTTCGCCAAGCCTGGCTGTTTGTGCTCTCCGCCTGCCTCAGGCACTGTCCTGCTTTCACTGTACCGCCTGGAGCTGCTTGTTCACGACTTCCTCCAGCCGAGGCCCCTGCCCCTACGAGGAATCATGCAGTGCCTCTGGGCAGGAGGGGCCGAGGATTGCCAGAACCAGCTAGTCTGTATCAGCAAGAATCACCGGCTCTGAACAAAGGGGGCCAGTCTGCGCAGCCTCTTGCCATAAGCCATCCTTGTGCTGCTAGTGGTAGTGGCTATAATGAGCCCTTTGTTCCTGTGCCAAGGCCAGAGCTGCTAATGGCCTGAGCTGGCACCTTATTCCTTTGAAAACAGCTTGGGCCTGCTCCTGCCATCTGCTTTGGCCATAGCAGAGTCAGCATGGGTTGGGTGAGGCTTTTTCCCACGCCAGGGGTCTCTGGGGAGCCTGGTGACTGGCACTGACAGCAGTGCCCTGGGGCACGGGGTTGCTCTGTGCTTTCTCCCCCACAGTTCTGATGCCATTGCTGGATCGCTGCAGCGTGCAGCCAGATGCCCGCGTGGCCTCGCATGCCTTCTTCGGACCCACCGCACAGATAAGGTAAGGGCCTTGAGAAGTGGGGTCTCTGCCAGGCTGCTTAGCTTTGTGCTCCTGTTTGCACAGAGGGGAGTGACTGCTGTTTCCTGGCAGGGGCGGGAGTGGGGGGCCACACGTGCTGCATGGGAGAGCACTCATGCCACTGGGCTGGGCAGAGGTTCGTCCCACAGCTGGTGAGCTCTTTGGTGCAAGGCCTAGCCTGCACATGTGCCCTGGGCACTCTGCCTCTCTGTTCACCTCAGCAAGGCCTTGGGGTTTCTCGGCCCTGAGACTGGAAAGGCTGGAACCAGCCATCCCAGGGAAGGGCCCTGCTGGATTCTCAGATCCAAGTCAGGCGACCTGGAGCTGGGGTCCAGGTGGTGACTGCAAGGTCACAGTTCCCTTGGAGGGGTTGGCAGGCATGCAGGCAGGGCCCATGCTGTGCTACAGCCTCCATGCTCTTCAGCCAGCCGCCTGCCCTGAACCAGCTGGTGTGCCTGTACGTGGCAAGGACACATGCGCTATGGAAGGACCCGGTCGTCATGTCCTGGCTGGAAACCAGTGTCCACGAGGTGCTGCGCTTGGTGGAGGCCAACGACCCCGCTGTGGAGGAGTCTGAGCAGAAGTGAGCGTGGCAGTGCGGGGAGGGACATCCCGGTGACACAGCAGTGTCAGCCCTGACTCAGGGTCTTCCCTGCTGCCCTGGGCACAGGTCTGCATTGCTATGCATATATCCTGACAGTGCAGCTGGGAAGATGCTGTGGTGGTCAGGGTGGCACCAGCTTGGGCTGGGGGTTAAAAATGGAGCTTGACTGTCTGCTCTAGGGGATGTGGGGAGGGATGTGCAGGGGCCGTCTCCAGGTCTCTGCTCTCCTTTGCAGCCTGCTGGCTCCATTGATCCATTCAGCTCAAGGAGAGGTGCTGCTGGCACAGCATACACTGATGACATCTCTGAGCCTCTCTGTGCCCTTCTCTAGGGGCTGGCAGCCCCTGCAGGACCCTGATGCTGACCAGAGCCAGGGTCTTTTGGGGAGAGGATGAGGCAGGCGTGGCCCCTGGGAGGCAGGAAGATGCCTCGCAGCTATGGGTGTAGCTCACACAGGGTGTCCTCTGTGGCCTCTCTCCCTATAGGCGGAAAGTGCGGTACCAGAGCGCGCCCAGGAACATCTACCGCCACGTCATCCTTTCAGAGCTGAAGGAGGCCACGGCTGCACTGCCTCTGGTGAGGGCCCTGTGGGGCCGCATGCTGTGTCATGTGCCTTCTGTCCTGAGCACGTGCTCTGCGTGCCTGAGCTAAGCCCAGTGGGGAAGCTGTGGGGACTGACAAGGCAGCTGCCTTCAGCCCCCTCTGGTCCCTCTCGGCCTGCCCCTAAGCAGGTGGGGGTCTGTGGCTCACTGCTGTGAGAAACGTCCTCACGCCAGGCAGCAGCCCCTTCCTTGAGTCACGGAGTGCTCCAGCACTGGGGCAGGGGAGGAGCTGGGCTGAGGACTTCCCAGGCACCAGAGCTGTGTCCTGAAGGCAGGGAACCCCCAGGTGCAGCTAGTGCAACCTCTCGTGCTGGGGCAGTGCAGGGTGCACTCCCCTCTAACCTCCCTTGGGGTCCAGCACCAAGCTGCGAGGCAGCGCCAGAGGCTCAGCATATCTCGCTCCCAGTGTGCTGTGCCCATGGGGCTCCCTGCTGCAGGCTGTGTGCCCCCGGGCACGATGCTGCCAGCACCACGACCTGGTGTGTCTGTCCCTGCAGGAAGTAACATCGCAGCCCGTGATGGGGTTTGACCCGCTGCCTCCCTTGGACTCTGTCATTTCCTACACAAGGCCTGAAAGGTATCTCCCCTTCTTGCCCCATTTTCACATTGGGGGCTGCAAAGTGTGTGTGCGCGCACCAGGTAGCTAGCTGCTCAGCTGCAAGGCACATACGTCTTGTGTGCCCATCCTTGCTGGGTACTGTTTCCCCTACATGTATGGACTCAGCAGGCTGTGGGTGTCCAGGGGCAGGAGAGTCCAGGAGGAAGCAGGTTGCTGCACTTGGCCTCAGGGAAACCCGGCATCCAGGTGGCACCGCAGGCTCGTGGGCAGCTTTGTGTTGCTAGGTGGCAGAAGAAGCGGGCAGGGTCGGCCCCTCATAGACCCGTGGTGCCAAAGACAGGGCAGGTGAAGGGGGTCTGACATGAAACCATGTGGGCTTCGCTCAGCGGGGTCTTCTGGGTGTTCTCTTCCAGGACAAATCAACCATCCAGCGAAAGCACTTTATCTCTCTTTTTCCGATCGCTCTTGCCAAACTTTAACTTGCAGGTAAGCTTTGGCACCGGGTGCAAGCGCGTCTGTGTGGGGACATCCAGCCTCATGCCCACTTACTGCATGGGGCCTCTTGTGCCTGTCCACAGCTGTGTGCTCCCACGAGGGCAGGTCAGTTGGGTATCCTCAGGCTGCACTAGGCAAGGCTCTGACTTGGGCAGGGACCCCAGCCTCACCTGTCATTGAAGGTGTTTGCCCGCATCCACATGGAGCGTCAGGGCCCTTAACTGACTCTGCAGAAGCAGTCGTGATGCTTCTCCCTGCTCAGTTCTGGGATAATTCAAGGGCTTGCGGGCTTTGTCCCAGGTTGTCCCCAGAATCACGGGTTGGTGGAACGCAGCCTATGTCTGATCCCCAGAGAAGCTGCAAGATTGACACCCCCTAGTCATGTGGGTGTGCCAGTGCACATGCTGACCCGCTGGGCTGCAGCGGGACCAGGACTTGGCAGCTGAGCCCATGGCTCTGTTTACACCCTCTATGGATGGACAGGGCAGGATGGGGAGCACAGCTTCAGTGGTGTGAGCGATCCACAATGGCTTGACTCGCAGGCCTGAGAGCTGCCCGGGACCTAAGTTAGCCCCTGGGCTGTGTGCGCATGTATCCGCCTGCTTGTGCTCCCCAGTCAGCACACATCCTGGCTCCTGTGTTTCCAGGGGGCTGTGTTCACTGCTGGCTGGGGCTGTCAGTGGGTGTTTTGGCGCTCCCCCTTCCTGAGTAGCTGTCCTGGTGCAGCGAGCTGGGGAGGACCTGTGTGCCCCCTCCCCTCTGCTATGCCCCTTGCCACTAAGGGAGCTTTGTCCCGTGTCCTGGCAGGCTCAGACTGAACACACGGTGGTCGTTGATTTGCTGCCCTGACCTCTGCTGTAGTCATGCGTGGTGCTACAATGTCTGTCGCACGCTGCTCAGGGCTGCTACCATTCATCACGGTCCCTTACTCTTGTGTCCTGCCCCTGGGAAAGCAAGGCCTGGGGAGAAGCAACAGCCAGGGCCAGAAACAGGCCTCCTTGGCTGTAACTGTTTGACTGGCTTCTCTCCCCTGAGCCCCTCAGTGTAGCAGCAGCCTGTGGGTGTGTATGTGGGTGCTGAGCTTCCCCAAAAGGGCTCCCCTGCACTTGGGCACGGGGCAGCTGCAGCCTATACACACCCCCCCACTGCGGGTTCCCAGGGGCTGGGTGCTCAGCTTGCCCTGCTCTCACCCTGCGCCTGCGCTGTGTTGCAGGGGGAGGTCAGACGTGATGGGGATGAAGAGGCCGGTGCAGGGCAGGACCTGAACCAGGGCGTGAACCGACTCATGGCAGCCATGCGGGACATGCTGGCCAACATCCAGTTCCAGGAGCCCCCGAGGGACGACAACCCTGATGGGGATGTGGATGGAGACGGGGACTGGGACTGACCCCCACAGCTCCCCTTCCCCCCCGCCTTGCTGTCCTGCCCTCAAGGTCCAAGTCTGTCCAGGTGCTGCCTGCCCAACCTCCACTCCCTGGCACCAGCCCCTCTGCACCCCTTTTCCCCATGCTATTTTGGGGCATGCTCCAGTGAAGCCCTTTGTGTGGTGGCAGAGCTGGGTCCAGGCGTGAGTCTCGCTGCAGCCCAGCCTGCGCCCCGCGGCAACTGGCCATGCTGCTTCTGCCCTTTGAAGTTGTTGACTGAGGCCTTTTTATAGCCAGGCTCTCAAAGGCCCCTTTCACAAAGCCAAAAATATTATTGCAGCGCGTCACTGCGCTGCTTGGCCTCCAGTGCCCCAGCTGCTGGCAGCCCCTTGTTTTGGGTGGCCCCTGCATTCACACCCAGCTCTGCCCCAACTCCTGTGTTACACAGTGCAGTTACACAAGCTGTCCCCCACCCTGGCTGCGAGTGGTCCCTGCCAGCTCCCCATGCCTAAAGGCCTCCTTCCTTCTGTTTGCTTGGGAGGGCAGGAGGCTGCAGAGGGGCAAAGCTGCGCTTGGCGGTGAGCACATGTCCTGTCCCTCTCCTGCTGTGGCCCTGTGCCCCTTGCTGCCAGCACAGCTGCTCCTCACCCCTTATCGCAGGAGCTGCTCAAAGCTGCGGGCCATGACATCTGCACCAAGGCTGGCACCTGTGTGGGTTGTCAACCCAGCAAGGTGGCAGGGGCTGGGGTGCTGCTCGGAGTCGGGAAGAGTGAGGGCTGGGGAGGGAGAACTGGCACTTACTTGCTGTGGGCTCACGCAGTGGCAGCTCTCAGGGCGTTGCCCTCCCTTGCAGATCCGCTGCCACCTGAGCAGCGAGGCCAGGCACCGTGGGTGCAGCTGGGAGCAGAGCGCCAGCTCCCGTGGCCTGTCCTGCCATCCCTTGGCTCCCCACGTGTGCAGCCTCGACCCCAGGGCATCATCCGGCATCCTCTCCCCATCTTTGAGCCCGGCCATTGGCATGCGTCTGTGCAGCATGCGTGCTCTGCACGGTGCAGGATGAATGGCTGGTTGTGGGGGTGCTAAAAATACCCTGCTGCTGCTCCCCCTATTTTCCACCCGGCCCTGCCTGCCCCTGGAGATGTCCAGCTGGGAGGCAGGGAGCAGCAGGGTTAGGGACAGCAGCTGGGCTCGCCTGCTTGAGGCATCAACACAAAGCCAGAGGCACATGACACTCAGCCGGGCCCTGCCCCTCCCCTGCCACCACCCTCTGCGGTGGAGGCAATGACGGGCCGGTGGAGCGAGCCTGCCTGCCTGGCGCACGGGGCAGGATGGCAGCATGGTGCTGCAGGGTGCTCCCTGGGCTGATGGAGGCATGGGGATGTGGAGCTGCCAAGCACGGGGCCCTGTCTCCCTGTCTGCTCTGGCCATGCGGGGGCTGCTCTTGGCCTCAGTGTTGACAGGGAAAGAGCAGGGCCCGGCGCACGTCCAGGTGGGAGCTGCCTGCTGAGAGCAGTCGGGTTTGGCCCCGGCACTGGCCAAGTGGCAGCTGCCCATGGAGACTACGGGGAGGAGGCAGGGCCCCGAGCCAGCTGCGTGCGCGTGGAAGCCCCTGGCTCGCTGCAGCAGGCACACGGGCTAGGCCCTGATGGAGATAGGGAGCACCCCAGCTGTGGCCCCGGGCCCTGGGTGATGGCTTAGGAGGGGCCAGGGCTGCAGAGCCACGCTGGGGACCCAGGTTTTCTGCCCCTCTCTCCATGTGTGCACGTAGCTGCCAGGGGAGGGAGCTGGGAGCTGGGCATCGACAGGTGTCGGGCTGAGATGGCATGGACCACCCCGCCACCAGTGCTTGGAGTTTACGTAACCGCGGGGAAGTCCACGATCTTGTTGCAGACACTGATTTCCTGTGGGGGGAGCACGTGTTGGGGCAGAGGGGGCCTCGCCAGCGCTGCCCTCCACGGGGATGAGGCCTGCGGCCATGGCTCAAGCAAGCCCTGGTGTCCAGGGCTGGGTCCCTTCCCTACCCCGTGGGCACCGGGAGGGAGATCTGGGGCCTGTGGGGCTGCAGGGTGGAGGTGGCCAACGCGGGCAGAGAGGGTCCCAGCTTGGCCCCGCCAACAGGTGCAGGCGCTCGGGGGTCTTCCCCTCTCTCTGCCGGACATCACCCCCGGGAGGGTGCAAGGCCCCCTCGCTGGGCGCTGCCCGTGGCAAAGCTCCCCGCTCTGCCAGGGCGGTAGCGCGGGGGCAGCCGGGCCTGGCGCTCGGCCGTTTCGTAATCCCCTCCCTGCCGCGCCGGCTGCCCCCCGCATGCGACGCTATCATGTGGCCGACCACCCTCCCCCGAAGGAGGAGCTGCGCTGCCTTAAAGCAGGGCAGAGAAAGGCTCCTTTCTTTGTTGCCAACTTCTGCTAATCAATTACTTGGGCCCCGGACACACTCAGCAGCTGGGCCGGGGAGGGCTGGGCGCCCGGAGACCCCAGCAGGGCGTGCGGCTGCCGCAGGGACCGGGACCGACCCCAGCCACTCGCCCGGGGAGGCGATCGCGGCCTGGGGCCCCTGCTCCATCTCCGCGCCCCTGTGCCGGGGGCCCGGGAGAGCGGGGACACCATGTGAGTGCAGAGCAGCTTGGCGCACCCAGCGGAGGCTCTGCCAGTGGCTCGTCGGCTCCTGGGTGCATCTTCTAAGGATGTCGCCTTGAAGTCCTGCAGCGGGGAGCTGGTCTTGCTGGGTATCTACGCCCACCGGAGCCCCCCACGCTCCACCCCGTCGCCTCCAGCTCAGCCGGGGCCTCAGCACTGGTTTGGAGCTAGCTGCCGGCTAGGGATCCCCCACAGCCTCCTTTCTGGCGTGCAGACGGGACCGAGGCTTCGCTCGGCTCCAGGCAGCAGACGCCCCTTGGCCATGGCGACGCCGGCACCGTGGGGTGCCTGGAACGACAGCGCCGGGAGCCCCGGCAATGGGACGGGGGCAGGCGCAGGCAGCGCCTGGTGCCAGGGTGTGTTCATCCCCAACGAACTGTTCCTGACGCTCGGCGTGGTGAGCCTGGTGGAGAACGTGCTGGTGGTGATGGCCATCGCCAAGAACCGCAACCTGCACTCGCCCATGTACTGCTTTGTGTGCTGCCTGGCCGTGTCCGACATGCTGGTGAGCGTCAGCAACCTGGCCGAGACCCTCTTCATGCTGCTGATGGAGCACGGGCTGCTGGTGGTGCGGGCCGGCGTGGTGCGGCACATGGACAACGTCATCGACATGATGATCTGCAGCTCCGTGGTCTCCTCCCTCGCCTTCCTGGGCGCCATTGCTGTGGACCGCTACATCACCATCTTCTACGCCCTGCGCTACCACAGCATCGTCACCATGCCGCGGGCCGTGGGTGCCGCCGCCGGCATCTGGGCGGCCAGCACCGTCTCCAGCACCGTCTTCATCGCCTACTACAAGAACAATGCCGTCATCCTCTGCCTCATCGGCTTCTTCCTGGCCATGCTGGTGCTGCTGGTGGCTCTCTACATCCACATGTTCGCCCTGGCGCGCCGCCATGCCCGCCGCATCTCCAGCCAGCACAAGCGCCGGGCCGTCTACCAGGCCGCCAGCCTCAAGGGCGCCGTGACCCTCACCATCCTGCTGGGCGTCTTCTTCCTCTGCTGGGGGCCTTTCTTCCTGCACCTGACGCTCATCGTCACCTGCCCCCGCAGCCCCTTCTGCACCTGCTTCTTCAACTACTTCAACTTCTTCCTCATCCTCATCATCTGCAACTCCGTCATCGACCCCCTCATCTATGCCTTCCGCAGCCAGGAGCTCCGGCGGACCCTCAAGGAGGTGGTGCTGTGCTCCTGGTAGCCCGGGCGCTGTGGGGGTAGCGGTGGCCGCCGCTTCTGTGAAGGGCCGTTGGGGCACAGGTAGAGACTGACGGGTGCATGGCAGGGGCTGGGGCAGCCGGAGATGCCCGGCCAGCTCCAAGACAAAGCAAGGGCATGGTGGTGGGGGTCTCAGTAGGGTGGGAATGACCCCCCGTGGCAGCGCTCCCCCAGGCTCCCTCTGCCATCCTTGGAGCCCTTCGCGTCCCCTCAGCACCTTCTTCCCAGCCACGGCTGCCCTGGGCTTTGCTCTCCAACCACCCTGGGCCCCTCCTGTGCCCCGCCGCCAGCTGCAGCGGGTGCTGGGCTGAGCAGGAGCCCCTTTGCAGAGCCCAGGGGGTCAGATGGGAGTCACCCCAGAGCTGGGCAGGGGCAGGACACAGAGTCAAGTGGGGCAGGAGCGCCTCGCTCAGCCACCCCACCTGCCCTGGGAGGAGGGAGGGTTCCCGGCCCACTCCAGCCTCGGGGCGCGAGCAGCGTGAGCATACGTGGGTGCATGCATCTGGGACCCCGGGCGAGCTGTCGCCCGGGTCGGGCTGGAGCAGGGGACTCGGCACCTGCACGGTGCAGGGAGGAAAGCAGGGGCTCTCGCTGCCTGTTTCCCCAGCTCCTGTCCAGCAGCCCTAGGCGAGTGAGGGGGCACGGGGCCGTCTGAGCCATGGTCCCGTTCTGTACCTTCGCTGTATAATAAAGACTCAGTCTGTCAATGAGTGTCTATGTGGCACTGGGTGCCTGGGATGAGGTGCATGGGAGTTGGTGACCTCGTTGGGCCCACGGAAGTGGCTGGCGCTCGGGGCCTTGGGCACGGGGGGCTCGCTCCAGCTGTCAGGGCTGCGCAGCCGGCACTAACCGCCAGCAAAGCAGCCTGCGCAGGCAGAGGATGGGAGCGAGGGCTCTGCCGGTCACCTGCACCAGGTCCAGGAGGCTGGGCCCTGTGATGAATGGGGCCAGGGCCCCGCTGGGCTTGCTCTCTGGCTGCAGGCACTCAGCGGGAGAGGAGCAGAGATGCTGGGGCTGCGCTGGGAGCTCAGCCCCTGAGATGCCAGGAGCCGTTAGGACACAGCATCGCACCCTGAGGGGACTCTGCCCCCGCTCCCTGCTCCGGCTCTGGAGGGGCAGCAGGGAAAGAGGAGCCCTGGGCGTGGAAGCTGGTCTGGCGGCTGGTTAGCATCGTCCTTCCCCAGGGACCCGTGATGGGAAGACTGTGGAGTCATCGCTGTATCAAGCCTGTTTAGTCATCGCTGTATCACGCTCCCGCCCTGCTCCAGGCTGAGCCAGCCTGGCCTGGTATGGCCCCATCCAGCCCTGAGCGCAGGGTAGAGCAGCCCTGGGGCTGCCCTGGCCTTGCCTGGCCTGGGCGGCACGAAGGGGCTTTGCAGGCTAGGACGGGGTGGGGTGACTGGGGCTGTGTGGCCGTGAGCCGGGGCGGATCGGGGGGCACAGCCGCATTCCCTGCTCCATCAAAGAGGCACCAGTGCCCTGTTCTCCTGGCTGGTGCCAGGCTCCGGGCCTGGTCCTGGGACGGCAGGGGCTGTGGGGTGGGAGGAAACCGCAGCTCCAGGCCGGAGGCCCCCGGCGCTGGCAGACGGGACCCAGCAGCGCGGGCAAGGCCGACCCGCAGGCTGCAGGCAGGAGCCCCCAGAGCAGGGGGCTGGGGAGGTCTCCCCGCCTGCGCCTGGCGGTGGGCTGAACAAAGGGAGGGGCTGGGCCGCTGCGGCTCCGCAGCCACCAGCCGGGAGGAGGCTTTGTTCTCCCCCGCCAGCTCCCCGCAGCCCCCGCCCCGGCGGCTCCGCTGCAGGCCCCTGCCCCGCCTGCCCTGGGCCCCGGCCCCCGTGGGGTGGACAGGCCCGGCAGGGCGCAGGACCCCCAGCACCCCCCGCACCAGGGCAAGAGGGGTCAGGGGGCAGTCATGCATGGGGCAAGGGGGTAGGTGCCAGCAGCCCCCACCACACTGCCAGAGCAGCTTGGGGTGGGGGGCGCCCAGTACCCCAGGCTGGGGCCGGGCTCAGGATGGGGCGGGGGCGGGGTCCTGCCTCTTCCCGCTGCCCCCTACCCCCAGGCCGCCCCGGGGGCACCAGCCCCCGGCCCCCTTGCATCCCTGCCCGGGGGCGCGTCCCTGCCCGTGCGGGCTGGTCCTTGGAGCCGCGGCCGCGGGGCCAGGCCTGGGCAGAGCCGGGGCCGGGGGCTGCATTGTGCGGGGTCCGGGGTGCGGGGGGGCGATGCTGATGCTGCAGGGATGTTGCAGCATTTGCGGCGGCGCCTCCTGATTGGCTGGCCGGGCCGGGGCTGACGTCAGCGCCTGCCGGTGCCTATAAAGCCCCCCGGCACGAGCCCGCCGCCCGCACCCGCCCGCCGCCCGCACCCCGCACCGCCGTCCGCAGCGCAGCATGAGGGAGATCGTGCACATCCAGGCGGGCCAGTGCGGCAACCAGATCGGAGCCAAGGTACTGCGCCCCCGGCCCCCGCACCCGGCGCCGGGCCGCGCCCCGCACCGCGGAGCCGCCGCGAAGGGCTGGGCAGGGGATGCATGCAGCGCGGGGCGGGAGCGGCAGCCCCCGGGGTCGCCAGCCCCTTTGTGCGGGGCCGGAGCCCCCCGCAGCGGCGGACCCGCCCAGGCTGCAGCCCCCCGGGCCGGGCTGCGGGCGGGCGGGGCGGGGCGGGTCCTTTGTTCTCCCGCCCCAGGGGCTGGGGGCGCCGCCGGGCCGGGGGCACCTGCCGGCGGCCTGGGTCGTGGCCCCGGCAGCTCGGGCCCGCGGGGGACAAGCCCCTGCTGGGCTGCAGGGTGGGGTGGGCAGGGCTGGGGCGCTCCCCCCGGAGCTAAGGGGCTGACTCTGCCCCCAGCCCTGGGGCCGGGGCAGGACGGGGGGGGAGGTGGAGGGGTCCTGCCCCCGGGGCTGGGGCGCGCTGTCACTCAGCCCCCAGCCATTGTTCCAGGGGTCTGTGCCCGGCTACCTGAGGAGACTCATTTCTATGCTAATGAACATGAATAATTCATGAGCCGCTCCTAGCCCCCCTGATTGACAGGCCCGAGAGATGCGGGCGCAGCCGCCTGTCCCCGGGTGCAAGCCAGCCTGGCGCCCCGCCGCTGCCCTCCTCCCCCGGGCTCTCCGCCCCGGCCCCTTTCCCTGCCCTTGCCGCAGCTCCCTTTGTCCTTCCGCTCTTGCAGCCGGTGCTTGGCCCTTCCCGCAGCCCTGGCTTGGCCCCCCCAGGCCTGCAGAGGAGGGCCCTGAATCAGCAGTCCAGGAGCCGCGCGCCCATCCCCCCGCCGTGCCAGCCGCGGCGTCTGCGCGGTCCCAGGACGCGGCCGAGGGCGTCCGGCCTTGCCCGGCTGGGGCTCGTCCCCTGGGCCTTGCAGCTGGATGCCAGGAGCCTGGCCCCGGGCCCAGCGCCCTTGCTGCGCTGCCAGGCCGGGCTCGGCCGGGCTGCGGGGCCCTGCCCTGTGCTGGGGCTGGCAGAGCCCCTGGAGCTCCATCCAGCACCGCGGCCAGCTCCAGCCCGGCCGGCTCCTGCCAGCCTCGCCCGCCCCCGAGCGCTCGGCCCGCAGCGTCCCGCCCGGTGCCTGAGCAAGGCCCTGCCCCTCTCCTGCCTCAGTTTCCCTGTGGAGGAGGGGTGTGAACATGGCAAGCTCAGGGCCCCTTGTGCTCGCAGCCACCCAGGCTGGACTCTCACGATGGCCCTGTCTCCTGGCCTTTCCCCCTCTCCAGGGGAGGTGTGTGCCCTATGCTGGGTGCCTGGCCTCCCCTCTCTGCCCCCTGGGCATGAAGCTTGGGGGTGCAGGCCGTGGGACGCTGGCTGGGGAGGAGAGCAGATGGTGCCCGCTGTGCCAGGAGGGCCCCGGGGCCTGGCTTCACCCTGGCCATGCTGCCCCGATGCCCTGGGGAGAGGCCCTGCTGCACCGGCTCTGCCCACACCCTGGCCCCCGGAGCCCCTTCCCCACATGCCAGCTGGGACTCAGGCTGTGGCCCCCAGTATCCGGGGCCCGGAGCCTCCTGACAGCCCCGTGCTGTGCCCTAGTTCTGGGAGGTGATCAGCGACGAGCATGGCATAGACCCCAGCGGCAACTATGTGGGCGACTCAGACCTGCAGCTGGAGAGGATCAGCGTCTACTACAATGAGGCCTCTTGTAAGTCCCGCGTCGTGCCCCCTCCCCGCCCGCCCCCGCGGGCACAGCCCTGGCGCTGTGCTGTGCTCCTGGACTGAGCACCGGGCTGGGACCCAGGACTCCTGGGTTCCCTTCCTGGCACGGCTGCTGGGAGCCCTGTGGGGATAGCGCACGGAGACCTCCAGGCCGTCTCCAGCAGGGCTTGGCACAGGTCACCGCTGCCGGGGCCCCTCCGGGAGCAGGGGCAGTGCAAGGGGGGAGAGGCTTGGAGGAGGAGCCTGGAGCTCGCTCCCAGGACCTGGCCCAAGGATGCTGCTGCCATCCCAGCCAGGGGTGGAGGCAGCATGGGGGGAGGAAGCTCTGCCAACCCCCTGCACCGGCCTCATGTCTTGCAGCTCACAAGTACGTCCCGCGCGCCATCCTGGTGGACCTGGAGCCTGGCACCATGGACAGCGTCCGCTCGGGGGCCTTCGGACACCTCTTCAGACCCGACAACTTCATCTTTGGTATCTGCCAGGCCCCTCCGCGGCCCTGCTCGCCCGGGCGGTGCCCCCGTCCCCTGGGGCTGGCCAGATGAGCTCAGCTTGACACCTGTGCTAGCTCTGCCCCCAGCCCCCCCTTCCCACTCGGTCTCCCCCCACCCTCAGCTGCTGGGATCCCTGCTCCTGCCCCCCAGGGAGCTGCGTGTCCGGGGCAGCTCCATGCCCGGGCGGCGCAGGCCCTGCTCTAGGCACAGCTGGCGTCCGGGGGCTGAGGGTCGTCGCTGTGCTTCCCCCCCACAGGTCAGAGCGGTGCTGGGAACAACTGGGCCAAGGGGCACTACACAGAGGGGGCCGAGCTGGTGGACTCGGTCCTGGACGTGGTGCGGAAGGAGTGCGAGAACTGTGACTGCCTGCAGGGCTTCCAGCTGACCCACTCGCTGGGCGGCGGCACGGGCTCGGGCATGGGCACCCTGCTCATCAGCAAGGTGCGGGAGGAGTACCCCGACCGCATCATGAACACCTTCAGCGTGGTGCCCTCGCCCAAGGTGTCGGACACGGTGGTGGAGCCCTACAACGCCACGCTCTCCATCCACCAGCTGGTGGAGAACACGGACGAGACCTACTGCATCGACAACGAGGCCCTGTACGACATCTGCTTCCGCACGCTCAAGCTGGCCACCCCCACCTATGGCGACCTCAACCACCTGGTCTCGGCCACCATGAGCGGGGTCACCACCTCCCTGCGCTTCCCCGGGCAGCTCAACGCCGACCTGCGCAAGCTGGCCGTCAACATGGTGCCCTTCCCCCGGCTCCACTTCTTCATGCCCGGCTTCGCCCCGCTCACGGCCCGCGGGAGCCAGCAGTACCGCGCCCTCACGGTGCCCGAGCTCACCCAGCAGATGTTCGATGCCAAGAACATGATGGCGGCCTGCGACCCGCGGCACGGGCGCTACCTCACCGTGGCCACCGTCTTCCGCGGCCGCATGTCCATGAAGGAGGTGGACGAGCAGATGCTGGCCATCCAGAGCAAGAACAGCAGCTACTTTGTGGAGTGGATCCCCAACAACGTCAAGGTGGCCGTGTGCGACATCCCACCCCGGGGGCTCAAGATGTCCTCCACCTTCATCGGCAACAGCACGGCCATCCAGGAGCTCTTCAAGCGCATCTCGGAGCAGTTCACGGCCATGTTCCGCCGCAAGGCCTTCCTGCACTGGTACACGGGCGAGGGCATGGACGAGATGGAGTTCACGGAGGCCGAGAGCAACATGAACGACCTGGTCTCCGAGTACCAGCAGTACCAGGACGCCACGGCCGAGGAGGAGGGCGAGATGTACGAGGACGACGAAGAGGAGTCCGAAGCCCAGGGCGCCAAGTGAAGCCGCCCGCGCCCGCCGCCGCCCCCGTTAGCCGAGTCCCAGACAGCCGCCGTCTAGACGCTACGATTAAGGGTTCCAAAAGCAAAGTCGTCCCCATCTACTCCCCCCTCGTCCCCGTATGAATTAGCGCAGCCCCCATCCCGTCCCGTCCCGACCCCCGTCCTCCTGACTTTGATAATGTCCAGGCCCCCCCTGTTTTCTTTTCTACTGGTTTGTGTCGATTTTTATTTTTTTGGAATACTTAATAAATCTATTGCTGTCCGGTACGGCCTGCCTGCCACGTTCCTGCCCTGGGGGCTGGGGGCACGGCCCTTGCTCTTGCATGGGGGGGGTGGTTTGTGCTGAGCCTCCGCTGGGCCGTCAGGGATCCTCAGGGGTGGGGTCGGCCCCTGGTATAATGGGTTGGAGCCACGGGCTAGGAGTGGGGGCCCCGGTGCGGAGATGGGGCATGGGGGTGGCTCCCCTGCAGCTGGGTGCTGGGATGGAGGCAGTGGGAGCAGACCCCCCCTCCCCCCACCGGAGAACTTTGCCCCCCCCCCCCCGCCCTGG
>JAGPOW010002791.1:1864716-1875890 GCA_030014935.1 Caiman crocodilus | reverse complement strand
GGGAGGGACTGGGGAGCAGACCTGCATACACCCGTTGTGCTGGCACAGGGGCTTAGTGTGAGCTGGCAACAGGGCCCCCGCATCTCGCCCTGACGCAGCCCTCTCGCCTCCCAGGGACTGCTACTACGACAACTCGACCACGTGCCCCAAGTGTGCCCGGCTCACCTTGCGCAAGCAGTTGCTCTTCCGGGACCCCAGCACCAAGGTGGAGGCTTAGGGCCAGGCCCAGCCTGCCGGCACCATGGAGCCTCAGCAAGGGGAGGAGCAGTAGGACCATGGCTACCCAGTCTGTATGCACTTTGGATGGCCGGCCTCGGATGGCCTGCCTCCACCCGTGGACTTGCTGCCGCGGCATGACTCAGAACTGCCTGGGATGGGGCTCGTGCAACTGCTGGGACCTTTTTGCCACTGCACAGTGAGTGCTGGGCCCTGCTGACCATGAGGGCCGCCCAGCTGCAGGAGGCAGTGCACCGGGCAGGCTCCCCAAGGTGCTGTTGTGTACCAGGGGATGCACCCATCACAGTGCCCGGGCTTGGTCTGCCTCAGCCCCAGCCTGCGCCTTCCTGCTGGCATGGCCTGCGGGCCCCAGTGAAGGGGCATTTGTGCTGTGCCAGGCCGTGGGGCTGTCATCTGCTTCAGGGAGTTTTCTGCCTCCCTGTCTGTCGCTGCCACCACGGGGCTGGGGCTGGGAAGCCCAGCTGCCCCAAGGACGCAACTGTGCTCTCTGGTGGGGCAGGTGGCCTGGGGTGAGTGTATTCAAAGCACCCTGTTACCTGGGCTCCGGCTGCATGGCCTGGTTCAGGGCATGGGGTTGGGGGAACCCCCACATCTTCATCACAGGTGTGCAAGGGCCTGAGCTTGTGCCCAGCACACGAGTGTTCACACTGCACCTGCGCTAACACTACATGCCCCCAGCCGCAGCCGCCGGCCCCGGCTGAGCTGTCCAGGGGGAGCACTCAGGCCTTGCTGCTGCTGCCCACGCTCTGTGTCTGCAGCACCAGAGGGTGGTGGGCTTGGTGCCTCCCTAAACACTAATTTCACATCAGTCTCCAGTGGGACGGGCGAGGGCTGCAGTGCTCAGGCTACACCTGTTGAGTGCTGCCCTGTCCCATGGGAGGCTGAACCCCCCAGGAGAAGTGTCCTCTGCCCGGCAGAGTTGGCTGCATCGTCGCCACTCGCATCGAGCCTGGCCCAGACCTCTCCTTGTTACAAATTTGTGTGGAAACGTCTCTGCCTGTCCTAGAGATGCTGGTGGAGACCCCTGCGGGGCTGGACAGCAGGCAGGCCCCAGCTAGACTGTCCCTGGGGTCCCCAGTAGGGGCTGCTGGGGTCTTAGCATCCTCGGGGGCAGGGGCACAGCCTTGCCAGGGCAGCCAAGGCAAGCACGTGGCTCCTAACTTGCCAGGAAGAGTCCTGCCCCCAGTGAGGGCAGGGGGATGAGACCTAAAGCAATAGAGGGAAGCTGAGCTGTAATAAAGTCTCTCCTGGACTGGGGCTGGCAGGCAGCTCCCCTCCCTGCTCCACTCGTGTAGCACTGCTGCCCTCGAGCTCCCTGGGCCCGGAGGCAGCCTGCCTCTTCGACCCTAGCTCTGTCCCTGCGACCCCCGGGCTGCTCCCCTCACCCGTCCTCCATCGTTCCCATCAGAAGAAACGTTCCACGGTACGTCTGATCCCCCCCCAAAACACACACACTTTAACACACCTGTGTTGCAAATGAAAATGCTGCTAAGGTTTCACGGGAGCATTAATTAACTCGGCGTCTGCACAATGTAGCATTTTCTATTCCTGTTTGCCCTGTGAAGCGTCTTTTTTCCAGGCCCGGGGCTGCCCGATGTGTGGCTGCTGCAGCAGGTGGTACCGGGGCCGTTCTTGGCTGGTGATGTTCCCCGTCCGGGCTGAACCCTGGCGCCACGTCCCAGCACGGCCTGCCCCGTGTCCTCGCAGCGCTGGCCCCGGCCCGGTGTCCCCCAAGCCAAGGCACCCAGGAGGCACCCAGTAGCAGCACGTGCATTGCCTTCTGTCAAACGCCTCTTGTGCGAGCGCGAGACCCGGCTCTGCTAGCCCTCGCACGAGCACTTCACACCCATGTGTGGCGACCGCGACGGGCGCACGCTGCCCCTGGAGCCGGAGCCGTCTACCCCGGGTCTGCCCCGACGGCGGGTCTGCGCTCTACCCCGAAAGCAAATTATTACGATTCCTGTAAACACTTGTCCTGGAGCCGGGGTGGGGGCATCGGCTGGAGCCCCCGGCGCTGGCGACCCCCAGGCAGGGCCCCCGCGATGCGCGCAGGGCGTGGAGCCGCCGGGAGCCGCACGCCTCCCAGTGCCCTGCCGCCTGCGGCTGAGCGAAACTCGGGGGCGGGGACCCCCAAGCCGCTGGGCCGGGGCCCGGGCCGGGCGCGCCTGCTGGCAGCAGGGTGGTTTTTGAAGGATTCAAACCGCTCTGGCAAGCCTGGGCCGGGCCTTGAGCCCCCGGCACTGCCGGTAACACGCCGCACCGGCCGGCAGCCGGAGCCCAGTGCGCGGCCGCGGCCCCGGCCCCCCCCGCCCCGCCCCGCCCCGCCCCGGCCCGGCCCGGCTCAGCGCGACGCCGGAGGCTAGGCGGGGGCGAGGGAAAGTGCTGACGTCAGTGGGCTGTGCTGCGCGTGCGCGTCGGATGGGCAGGGGCGGGGAAGAGGAGGTGTTCTGTGCATGCGCAATGGGGAGGGGAAGAGTTTGCAGCAGTGTGGTAAAGCACGGCTGTGATGTCATCGGCGTGCGCCCGCTCTGCGTGACGTCGTCAGTCGGCTCCGCGAGAGGGGCTCGGGCTCGCAGCCCACGAGGGTGGGGAGGGCCGGGGGTGCCGTCCCGTGCCAGCAGGGCCAGCCGGGGGTTGCTGACCTGGGGCTTAAACGCCTGCAAGGGTGGAGCTTGCACCCCGCTCTGGGGAGCCTGCTCCAGGCTCCGGCGCCCTCCTAAGCAGGGTTTCCCTAACATCCGGCCTCAGCTTGCCTTGCTGCAGCCGGAGCCCATTGCTCCTTGTCCTGTCACCTGCCCCCACTGAGAGCAGCCCAGCGCCATCCTGGCTTCAGCCCCTGGCATGGAGGCGAAGGCTGCTAGTCAATCCCCTCCGTCTTCTCTTCTGCAGGCTCAGTCAGCCCAGCTCCCTCGGCCTCTCCGCACCAGTCCTGCCCCCAGCCCGCAACCATTTTCTGGACCCTCTCCAGCGCGTCCGCATCCTTCCTGCGGCGGGGGCCCACAATCGGACACAGGACTTCTGATGCGGCCTCCCCCGTGCTGAGCGGAGGGGAGGAATCGCTGCCCTCCACGTGCTGGCGCCGGTTCTACCGCTGCAGTGGGCTCCCCTTTCCCTTCCCGTGATGCTCGCCCCCTGCCCACCCTGCCATTTCAAGGGTGTCCCGGGCATTTGGTTTGCTCGCTGCCCCGCACAGATCTCGCATCCTCTTTCCTGCAGGGCTCCAGGGCGCTTCCTGGCCAGCTCATCTCGCTGTGCTGCTGGCACATCTCGGTGTGTGATTGCGAGGGAAAGGCAGCTCTCCCTGCTTGCCAGGAGTCTGGGGACCCGTGTGCAGGGCCTGGCGCTCTCGCTGCCTGCTGCATGCAGGCAGGGCGTTGGCAGCTTGTGCTGGCGTATGAGCCGGGCAGGCTGAGCAGTGCAGCAGCGTGCTGAATCAGCCCTGCTGGCTCCAGAGAGGCTGTCCATGTAAGAAAGCCCCTGTCCTGAGCACTGCGGCGGTCACAAAACCAGCGTCAGCAGATTTGTGCCTCTATCCCCTTTTGCCCTGCCGCTCGGCAAGACCTGGCTGCCTGTTAGGACCCTGCGTTTTCCGCACTGGTCCTAGCCTGCCCTATGGGGTGCAGGTGCTGTGGTGAGCAAATTGCACGTGGGTTCCTGTTGGGAGCTGACGGCCGGCCAGGCTCATCGCCTCTTCTAACCCCACCTTCCTTTCCTGCAGACCTCCCTGAGGCGAAAGGCCTAGATCCCCAGGGAGATGGAGGAGGTGGTGGCGGCAGCAAGAGGAGAGGGAAGGAGGAGGATTTGGACTGGTGGCAGCACGTGCAGAAGGTCTGTAGCTCTGCTGGGCACGGTGATGGGACAGCGGCAGGGGACTGCTGTCCTCATTCTGGGAACCCGAGTCATTCCCAGCAGCCACGTGCCTGCAGCCACCTGGGACACGCTCAGTGTCCAGGTCAGGCACTCCCTACTTTCAGAGTTAAAATGACCCTGGGGTGCATGTGTATGCTGGCGGCTGAGGGTTGTCTCCAGATCACTCTGGCGTTGCTCTTCCTAACAGTCTGCGCCAGGGAAGGGACAGAGAAGGGCACATTCATCGCTGGTTTGGGACTCTAATGTTTCATGCCTGCATGTGTTTGAGGCTCTGCAGGGCACTGCTCAGACCATACGGCTCCAGAGCCTGGCACTAGAGGAACCTTCCTGTACCCCCATGCCCTGGCAGCCTGGTGCATGGTGGCAGGGAGGCCTGGGGAGCGGAGGTGTGCAGCTGGAGCGCTGTCGTGCTGTCTGTTGCTGTTGCTGAAACAACCCGCGGGGCCAGCGCAGCCTCCACACAACTTGGGACGGGCTCCGAGGTTGCTCTGACATGAGCCAGGAGATGCAACAGCCACAGGGTGTGGTGGTCCCCACCTTATGCCCTGTGCTGAGCTCATGCCAGCCTCTGACAAGGTCATTCCTGTGGTGCAGGGGCCCAGAGGCTGCTGTCTCTGCCAGACCATCCCTGTCCCACCCTTCCTGCTGTGTCTACTTAAGAGAGAGAAATTCACATGCACAGACTTAGCGTTAAAGCTGTGGGGTAACGGGGGACCCTGCGGAAAGGGAGCTCGTGGCAGTTTGGTTTCCAGCAGCACCCAGGCAGGTGAGAGGTGGAGCTGAGCAATGCTGGGAAATGGCTGTGGATAAATGCCCAGATGGGTCCTTGCTGCGTTGCACACGGACATACTCCGTCACATGCTGCCTATGTGGCTGTGGCTGAGGAAAGGCCAGAAGAGCAGGGGTGATTTAATCCAGAGAAGAGAGGACTGAGAGGGGATGTGGTTGCAGCCTTCAAATCCCTGAAGGGTGATTACCGAGAGGATGGAGATGGGGTTTTCTCTGCAAGGGATAGGACCAGAAGCAGTGGGCTCAGGCTGCAGCAGAGGAATTTGAAGCCGGGGATTCAGAGAAACTTTCTGACTCCGAACATGTTCAGGCATTGGAGCAGGCTGCCCGGAGAAGTGGTGGCATCTCCACCCCTGGAAGTCTTTATGAGCAGGTTGGGCAGACCCTCGGCAGGGAGGGTTTAGTCAGGGATGAAGCTGCCGTGCACAGGGGGCTGCACTAGATGACTGTGTGAGGTCCCTTCCAGCCGTGCTCTCCTGCGATCCTCTGGACATAGTAATGTGGGCTGCAGGCATGGGGGGAGCTGTGTGAGCCTGGGGTCCGGTCCAGGAGCGTGGCACAGAGCCTCATGCCAGCATTGCTGGTTGGACAAATGAGCTGCAACAGGCTGCTGTGTGATCCACGTGATCTCACTCTCCCATCTCTTGAGTTCTCAGGTATGTTCACGGGCTTACTGTGTTAATAAGGTGGTTGTTGCATCTGCTTGGCATGAGACGGGGTTTCCATATGGAACAAGGAGCTGACCCAGTGACTCGGGCTTTGCCTGAAGAGCCCTGAGCAGAGGCTCTCAATCTCTTCACCCTCCAGGTCCCCCTTGGAAAAAGCCAGCTCATAGTTGTCACTCATTTATTGATTACAGAACAACACTAGCCCAAGTCTTCTTTGCAAAGACCTCAGAAAGACCCCCCCAGGGTGGAAGGGTTTTGACACAGTGGATTCCTATGGGAAACCTCTAGGTTTATTGCGTGACTCCTGTTTGCACAGCTAAGAGTGCCAACATTGCGTGACACCCTGCGACACCCCTGAAAAGACCTCTTCTTGAGAGTCCCTGGGCGAGAAGTACACGTGGGTCTCTGCTGAACGCAGGTCCTTGCCAGCAGAGCTTTCTGGTGCTGGACTGCAGCGGCTTTTCCCAAGACGATGCAGTCGCTCTTGAGCTGGCTGCGGGGGCACGTTTAGAGGCGCTGGCTCGGATGAAGCCAGTCCAAGCCACAGTGACTGTGTGGGGCGTGCCACCCAGAGCCAGCCCCTCTGCTGCAGGGCGGCTTCACAGCACAACCTGCAGGCACCTCTTTCTCTCTTTCCTCCCATCTCAGTTCCCCTGGGAAGAGAGCCTGTGCTGCTTGGGGGCCGGCGCGGGACTCCTCTCCTTCTATTGGCAAGAGCACAGCCGAGAAATCAACTGGAAGCACTTTGTCTATGACTGCTTGCCCCAGGGGGCTGGTGAGAAAAGCTCTCGGGTGGGCCGGGGGGTGTCTGGGGGGGTGCTGGATGGGTTGCCAGCTTCCAGCTGGCACGTGAGACTATAATGTTGAGAAGATGTAGAGGAAGGATTGCAAAGGGCCCAGCTCAGGCAGCCTGGGCAGTTCCAGCAGCTGGTTCTGCAGGCTGGCTACGGTGCGCCTGGCACAGTGCAGAGCTTTGGGATCCAGCATTGTCCCAACAGGTGGGGCCCTTTAAGCCTGCTCATCCTGTGAGCGAGCATTCCCTTGCCCGTGCCCAAGAACTGGGGTCCTCGACCTGTCCTGCCCAAGGCACACGCTCTGCACCTGCCCTGGCACTGCTGCCCCCTGACCTGGCCTGGAGCAGGGGTGGCCAGTGCCCTCGGCAGCGTCCCATGGTGCTCATTCTTCCGACTCCTGTCCTGCAATGGGGGCTCTGGGGTAGTGCCAGGTCACAGCTGGCACAGCAGGCTGGGGGTGCAGAGAGCAGGGGCGGCCCTTTCGGTGGGCTTGGTTCCAGAAACTAGTGAAGGGTGGGCTCTGGCTGGTGCACGAACGGCTGCCCTGGGCCTGGCCAGAGGTGGGAGATGCAGACACATCATGCCTCTGCTTGCAGCACTGTTTGGCCAGAGTCCCTCGGAGCTGAGCTGACCCCAGGCGCTGACATCTCCAAGGTCTGCAACGAGGCCGCACTCATCGCTGCACATCACCGGAGTCACTGCGTGCACTAGAAGCACATTGCTCAAGAGAGTCGTCGGGGCCAAGCCTTGCACCACTCTCTGGGGGAAGGGCAAGGGTGGAGGCAGCTGTTTGCTGCATTGCCAGGCAGAGCCCAGTGGCCGGAGCAGCCGGCACCTTGTGAAGACCAGGACTCCCATCCCCATGGAGGCTGCTGAGTGCTGATCTGGAGCCCTGCCTCTCCTCCCAGGAGCCAGGGTGGAAGAGCACAGGCAGATGTGGGTGCACCTCTCCTGTCCCTGGGGGTGTCCTGCTGCCCTTGCCCCCTTGCTGGGAGGTGGGTAAGCCTCCTGGAGTGGGGCTCTGCAGCTGCTCCTCTCCCCTTCCCTTCCCTTCCCGAGCCGGCTGCCCTAGACAGCTCTTGGAGAGACTGCACCAGCACCCGCAGGCAGGGGACGCACCAGGAGACACCAGCCTGCCCCCAGGGGCCTGCAGGGCACAGGCACAAGGGGGGCCAGCGCCTGATCGGGGCCTGTGCCTCCCCTGCCTTGCTGCCCTCAGCTCCCATGGTGGCTGGCCTGCCCCAGCCCGTGGTGGGGTCCTGGTGCCTGGAGGATGGGGAGCATCTGGGGCTAGGAGGCCTGGAGGAGCCAGGCAAGCACAGAGCTTGGCAGAGCCCCAGCACTGCAGGGTGCGGCTGGGCAGGGCTCTGGGGCCTCTGCGGAGGGGCAGGGGCTTTGTGGTGGGGGGCGGTGGTATGTGAAGGGGTACCCCCTGCACCCCACGGCCTGGTGCAGTGAGGGGCCCCGGCTGTAGTGACTGGTGCCTCCGGTCTGAGTCCTGCTCTCGGTGCCCTGTTACTTGGGGATGGGATGGAAAGGAGCCTCGCACCCTGCCTGGCCTGGCCACAGCTCCTGCAGCCCGGTAACCACTTGCTCCCTGCAGCTCCCTGGGCCGTGTCCTGTCCAGAGGCAGCCTCACTCAGCCGCCGGCCCCTGCCGCGGCCACGAGAGCAGGAGCTCGCTGCTGTCCACGTGCCCCTGCCGTGCGGGTGCCTTACCGCCTCCTGCTCTGGGTCCCGGGAAACCTCCTGCTTCCCTGTCGGGAGTAGCAGGGCCCCGCTGAGCGGCCGCGTGCTGCCTAGGCTCGGTCCACCCCCGCCGGCACAGCCTTGCCCGGGTTTGCCACCCTCTGCACCTGTTGGCGTCCCACAGGACCGAGGCAGGGCTGCGAGTGCAGCTCCCGGGGCTTGTATTTATTTAGCGTATTTTCTGGCACATCCTCACTGCGGGAGCAGGGTGAGCGAGAGGGTGCAGAGCACAAAGACACGGACCCTGGTACCGTCTCTGGTCATGCAGCCCTCCGCACGGGCAGCCGGGCACGACCCGATAAAGCGAGCCCTCGCACGGGGGGACGCAGCATGTGCCTGGGCTGTGGTGGGAGGGGAGGGGGCGGCAGTCTGGGCGCAGCATGTCTGGGGTGGTGATGCGGTGCCATCCCTGATCCTGGGTTGCAGGGCTGTCTGCATCTCCCTGGGGAGCCTGCGCTCAGACCCCAATGGCCAGGGGAGCAATGCCGCCAGCTGCTGCAGCAGTGTGCCTGGGGGTGTTCCCTGGAGCAGGGTCAGGAGAGCTCAGCCCTGCTCCCGCTTGATGCCAAGAGCCGATGGGCACCCGCTGCCTCGGGCAGCCTATCTGGGTGCTGCCACAGCACACCTGGCTGCTGCAGGAGCCTGCCGGTTCTCCGCACGGCTCAAGGGACCTTTGCCAGCTGTTCCCTTGGGCACATCTGGGGTCAGCAGGAAGGATTGCAAGCCAGCGCCCAGGGCGGCACGGCCTGGTCCTGCTTCCAACCCCAGCCCCTTGGATGCTTGGGCCGCACCGCTGCTGTGGGGGCTCCTGCTGCTGGCATCGGCACCGCGGGCTGCAAACGGCGCCAAGGACAGCACGCGGGTGCGGCCAGGTGCACACCTTTACCGGTACAGGAAGCTGCTACATGACGGATGGAGGGTACAGTTCGAGGCGGGGGTCCGACAGGCCGTGGCCCGCCCAGAGCTGCCTCGAGACCGCGATAAAAACCACGGAGTCCGTTGTGCTGGGCAGTAATGGGCAGGCGCCGGGGCCCGTGCGGAGGCCATCACAGGAGGCTCCTGGCTCTCAGGAACGGGTCCCTGGCAGTGGACGAAGGCCACGGGTGCCGCGGGGCTTCAGACCCGTGGAGAGCGCTGGCCACCGCTGTCGGGAGCGGAGGGTTTCGGTGGAAGCTGGTAGCACTTGGCATAGCTCGTCTCAGCTGCCAATCGCCTGCGAAGCCCGGGGCTCGGACCGGCTGGCACCTGGCCACGACCTGCTCTGCGCCAGCTGGGACCTCGTGCCAGGCTCAGAGCCTGGCGGGACCCAGCGGCGACAGGGACTGGAGCTATATCCGTCAAGCCCCAGGCCCGGAGATGGAGAAGCAGCCAGGCCTGCTCCACCCAGCCTGCACGAACGTCGCCGCGGCTCTGGAGGCAGCGTTGGCATTTTTTGGTGCTCTGAGTAAGGGGGGACGGGCGTATGTCCAGTGAGGGACAGCGCGAGGGGCCTGGAGCTGGTGGGAGAGCGCCAGGCCTGGTAGCGCCCAATGGGAAGCGCCCAGCCGTGGGTCTGAGGGCAGGATCAGCCTGGCACGTGGAGGGGGTGGCAGCAAGGGATCGGGGCTGGGGATCTCCCCTTGGCCCCCAGCATCTGTGCAGATGCTGCAGTTCTGCCAAGGTAGCGCCAGCGGCCCCTAGCCAGTCCCCGCGGGGCAGGCTGCGGCACCTCGTCCCTGCAGGCGTTGTCGGGGATGAGCGGGAAGCCGGGGCGCGGCACGTCACCCCCTCTCCTGACCCCTTGCTGTCGCTTTGCTGCTGCCCAGCCAGCTCTGGTGCCATGTGCTGATCCCAGCCCGGGAGCGTGCTCGTGGAGAGCTGTGCTGGGATCCAGCTGCCCTCGCGTCCCTCTGAGGCCTCTCCTGTGGCCAGTGCCGGGGCCGTGCTCCTCTCCTGCTCGTGCCCTGCCCGGTGCGAGCAGAGCAGGCAGCAGAGGGGTAGAAAGTGCCAACAAACACGTCATCCTGGCCTGCCCTCCGGCCAGGCTGGACCCAGGCAATGCGGCGCCCAGGCGGCTGCAGGAGTCACTGGGCTCCAGCCCGGCCTCACTCGTCCTGGGGCCGCTCCACGGTCAGGAAGGTGTCGGCCTCACCAGCCTGCAGCTCCGAGTCGCTGAGGTGCTTCTTGTCCCGGCCCTGCTCCGCCTTGCTGCGCGTCCAGGACGGGGAGCGCAGGTACCCGGCCCGCGGGAGCGTGTGCGGCTGCAGTCCTGTGGGAGACACCCGTGTCGGTGCCTGCCAGCCCCTGCCCCGAGATGCCCCAGCAGCGGGGCCAGCGCACACCCCTGCGTGCAGTGTCACCGCCTGCCCGGATGGGAGCCCAGCTTTGCCAGGGGCTGGACTGCGCCCCCCCCCCCAGCAAAGGGATGGGGCAGGGGCGGCCCCTTGGCTCCTGTGACACAGGGGGTGCTTTCCCCTTTGCTTCTGTCCTGGCTCTGGCCACTTGGGCATTGCCCAGAAGAAGCTGCTTTCCCTCCCACCACGGCCCCAGTGCCTGGCCAGGTCCAGTTGGCCTGGAATTAGTGCCAGAAGGGACAGGTGAGCTCAACCCCGGCCTACCTGGTGCCAGGCCCACAATCCCGGAGCATGGGAACCAAACCCTCCTGCATCTGCCCCCAGGGCTGCAGCTGATGCCAGACCCTGGCTGTAGGGGCCGGGCCAGGGGACCCTCTGCATGGGGAGCAGCGGGGTGGGGCAGGGCGTGGGGCCGGGCACAGCACCCCCACGCACCCCTGTGCCATGGGGTCTCCACGGGAAAGCGTTGGCAGAGACACTCCTGCAATGGCCCTGTGCGTTCTGCAGGGGAAGGGGTTGCCCCCTCCAGCTGGGACGTGTAAGCAGGGGCACATGGCCAGATGCATGGGCATGCATGTGTGCAGGCGTGTCCACCTATAAGTGTGCATGCATGTCTGAGTGTGTGCGCTAGCCTGCATGTGTGCATGCATGTGTGTGCACGCGCATATAAGTGCAGTCACTTGCGTGGATGTGTGAAAGGGTGCATGTAAGAGTCTTGTCGAGTGGATGTGCGCG
>JAGPOW010002791.1:1849073-1864616 GCA_030014935.1 Caiman crocodilus | reverse complement strand
GTGTGTGTGTGTGTGTACGCGTGTGCGGTCATCCCCAGCCCAGGCACGCTCACCGCCAGGGGACTCGGCGACGTTCTCATCGTCGGAGTCGGCAAAGACCTCAGCGAGCTCCTGGTCCGACATGTCCGTCAGCTCGGTCAGGTCCAGCAGGTCGAAGTGCACCTCCAGTGAGGACACGCTGCTCAGCGGCTCTGCAAAGGGTGCCTGGCTCAGATACAGGGGCCAGCGTGCCCCCCACACCCCCCACCCAGGCTCCCACGGCTGGGGGCCAGCACCGGGGCATGCAGGAGCCCCTCTCCGAGAGGGCAAAGCCCCTCTTCCTTTTGGGCGGGGAGGGGCCTGACCGGGACCGGGCATCTCATACTCACGTCTCCTCTCAGCCACCTGCAGCAGGCCCGAGCTGGGGATGGGGATGCCGCCCTGCTCCTCGGCCGGGAGGTCCTCGCCTGGCCCAGGGGCTGGCACAGGCACCGGGATGGGGACGGCGGCCACTCGCTCTGGGGCTGGAGCCTCCCTAACAAGTTCTGCAAGGGCAAGCCCTGCTGCGTTAAAGCTGAGGCTGCACCCGGGGGGCTGCGTGGCAGGACCCCCTCGTCCGTCAAGCCCTGGTAGCAGCAGAGCCAGACTCCCCCCAGCTCCCTCTGGGTCCTCTGCCCAGGGCTGACCCAGCCCTGCTGAGAAGAGCCCTGAGCTCTGGGCAGGGGCCAGGGGGAGCTCCCAGCCCCAGCACTTGGAGCAGCTGCCCCCTCCCCATGACAGCTTCACCCCTGGCCCCTTGTCACTCGCAGCACCCTCCGTGAAAGCCAGGGCGGCTCCAGGGCGAGGGTCCTGCTCAGAGCTGCCGGCAGTGGGGCCGAGGCAGGCAGGGACCCTCTGTCTGCATCGGGGGCTGGGACTGGCGGGGCTCTGTAGCAGGCGGGGGAGCGAGCCCCCAGGCCGAGAGCAGCAGTGTCACCGAGGGACGCCTGGGGCAGGCCCAGGTGTGCAGACAGGCCGGTGGGGGGATGCAGATGGGTACCAGGGCCCGGTGCTCATGGTGGGGACCCTAAGGCCGCCGTGCCAGACGCCAGCCATCCCCGCCACTGGGCCTTTGTCCCCGCAGACAAAAGCGGAGCCTGTGCTGGGAGGCCAGGGACAAGGGGCGGCTTGTCTACGAGCACGGGAGATCGGGGGGCGCTGGGGCCAAGCCAGCCACGGCGTTGACGCTGCCCCCCACTCCCAGCCCCGCACACGGCTGCATGGGCCAGGGGGTCTCGCCGCGTGGCCGCAACGGGGCGCAGGCAATTGTGCACAGCCCGCATGGCTCGGGAGGGGGAGGGGAGCGGAATATTTTTAGCAGCCCAGACGATGAATAATTCACAGCCCGGCTGCCGTTGCGGGCAGCTCCGCGCGCAGCCGCCGGCGGCAGCGCAGACCCAACACCGGGGGCGGCTGGGTGCTCCCTGGCAGCGCGGCATGGCCCTCGCCTGGCCCGCGGGCCGCGGCCCTTGGCTCTCCAGGGGCATGCAGGGGGCCAGTCCTGCCAGGTGCCAGCCTGGGCCCCTCCAGCACAGGCACCGTCGGGGGCTCGAGGGTGGCATCCTGGCACAGGCAGGGGCTGTAAGGCTGGGTTGTTACAGCTCCCTAAGGCGTCTTTCAGCCTCCACAGTTTTATTCATAGGAAATCCTGATCCAGTTCTGGCTGCCAGTGCCTGGGAGCTTGGGGTCGGGGCCAGGCCGGCGCCAACACTGGACTCCTCATGTTTCTTTAACTCAAACACCTGAGCCGGAGAAAAGCTGTCCGGGCAGCAAGCTCCCCACCTCTCCCACGTGGGCCGCCCGATCCCTCCTGCTCTGCCACAGCCCCTGGCACCCCTGGGCGAGATGGGCTGGGCTGGGTCAGGCTCATGCCTGCCAGGACAGCCTTTCAGGCCTTCGCTGGCCATCTGCTCACATGCTCTGTCCTGTCCTCTCCTCTCGGGGCAAGGCAGCAGTCCCACAGGAGCAGCCGCTGGCCTGCGTGTGCCAGGAGGGTGATGGGGCACATGGGCAGGCCAGGAAATCCTGCTAGAGGCAAGGGGGAGCCTGGGGCAGGGTCAAGTCTGGCTCCTGCTGGCTGGGACGCGGCCCCCCCTCCCCAGCCGCTGGCTCAGAGCTCCTGGCAGGGGTGGGAGACGCGGACTTGGGGAGCAGACCTGGGAGCAAACGCTGCTGTGAGAGCCACAGCCATGGAGCCCCCTTCCCGCTGCCCGCTGTGCCCCAGCCCTCGTGGCACAGTGCCCCCTGCTCTCCTGCCCCGGCCGGAGGAGCGGGGCCGGGATCTCTGCTGTCTCCTCTTTGCTGACTCACGTTCACCTGCAGTCGAGGGCAGAGGAGGGAGCTGCGGTGGGACCGGACCTGCCCGCGCCCTTCCCTGGCTCTGCTGGGCCCCGCTCCCCTACAGCCCCTCCTTGGCACCAGGGCACGCCTGGGGCCCAACCCCGCAACACGCCCCTGCACCAGCGCAAGCAGCCTCCGGCCCAGGACCCCCACCCCTGCCCTGCCCCCAGGCACCCCCCATGACGCCCCGCACTGCCCCCCGCTTGTAACCCACTCAACCACAGCCCGGGGGGACACCCTCCCCCCAGCACGCCCGCCTGCCTGCACACCCCCCCGGGGGGTTCTGCTCACACACCCACCACCAGGACACCCCCTGCTCACACGCACACCTGCACCCCTGTGTAACACCCCCCTCCACACACGTATCTGCACCCCTGTGCAACACAGACACACCCCAGGACAGTGTAACGCCACGTCCACACCTCACACGCATGCACGCGGAGGACCACACACACACGTCCACACCCCCTCGGGTGCCCCCTGATCACACCCCCCCGCACGCCCACGGCCCTCGGACCCCCCTCTACACCCCGCACACCCAGCCAGCCCCTGGGACACCTCCGCCCCCCGCACACACGGGCCGGGCGCGGCGCGGCGCGGGCAGCCCGGGGACGCCGCAACTTTCCTTGCTGGGGGGCGGCCCCGCACTCACCTGGGGGAGCGGCCCCGCCGCGCGGCTCCATGCGGCCGGGTGCGGGACCGGGCTGCGCTCCGCGCTCAGCAGCCCGCAGCGGCCCGCCCCGCCCCGCCCGGCCGGGGCCCCGGAGCGCGCAGCCCCGCATCGCCCGGCCAGCCCCGCCTCGCCAATGCGGGGGGTGCGGGCGGGGCGCGGGGCGGGCCGTGGGGAGGAGACAGGCCCCCGCCCCCTCCCCGCATGCATGCGCCCCCCGGGCACCGGCGCGGGCTGGGGGTTCCCTGCAAACAAAGCCAGACCCGGCGGGGGTGGTCCTACGCCGGCCCCGCGCCCCCAGCCTCCTCGGGAGCCCGGGGCCTCGGCGCGGGGGTGGGGGGAGGTAGGCCACCTGCTCCCCTCCCTTTCCCAGAGGCCCGATCCCGGGAGGAAGGGGTCTGCCCGGCCACGCTGGCATCAGGCAGTGAAGGGGTTAAGCCCCCCTTGGGGTGCGGTCTCCAGGCCAAGGTCAAGGTGCTGGAGGAGGCTGCAGATGCTCCAGATGCAGGTGTCATGACAACAGGGAGCCATGGAAACGCCCAGCTCCCAGGGGACCCCAGCTCCGCGCTGCAGCTGCCAGGCTGCTCCCAGCCGTGCCAGGGCAGGAGTCCCTGGGAGCCTGCTTGCACCTCCCTGTGCCAGGCTGGGTGCCCAGATGGGGCGCCTTCTCAGGGGCCGGGGGCATGGCACACAGCAGCAGTACTGGGCAAAGGGGCAGTTGCTGCTGACTGCAGCATGGGCATCAGGGCAGGCCTGCGGGTGACATGCCCGCTGCCGTGCTGCATCCGGGGCAGCCAGATGTGGGCTGGGGTTACCCTGAGCTCGGTGCTGGGCCCTGCAGGGTGTAAGACCAGCACTCCTCTAGCAACCAGCCTGAGTTTGTGCCCACTGCCCTGGTGCAGAGCGGGCTCCAGGAGTCCAACTGCCCCGACAGCCCCAGGGCAGCATCCCAAAGCCTGTGCAAAGCTGTCAGGGCAGCCTGGGCCCAGAGCCACGGGCACCTCGCACAGGGCAGGAGGGCAGACTAGGGCCCTCCATCACAGGCAAAGCATGGGCTCCAGGGCCCCTGGATGTTACTGGCTGAGCCCTCACCCACCCCGCCGAGCTCCGGACTGCTCCTCACCCCTGGGGCCCTGACTGCCATCGCGGTACAGTTGTGTCAGGCCTCTGGCAGGCCTCAGCAGCGCCAGGGAGAGGCTGCAAGCTGAGCCCAGCCTGGACTCCGCTCCTGGGGCTACGGGCAGCCTGATCCGGCCCAGGGGCACGGCCCAGGCGGCTCCTGCTGCTCCCTGCCCTGCACCCCTTGGCCCCCTCAGCTGCTCCGGCTGCCCTCTGCCCCCAGCTGCCAGCTCCGTGCCCAGCCTCTCTTGTCCTCTCTGCCCCGTGCCAGGGTGCCCAGCCAGCCACATCCCTGCACCCTTACACCCCTACAGCCCGTGTCCTGTGCGAGGGGGTTGCATCCAGCCAAATCCCTGCACCCTTGCACCCTACGGCCCGTGCCAGAGGGTCGCATCCAGCCACATCCCTGCACCCTTACAGCCTGTGTCCTGTGCCAGGGGGTTGCATCCAGCCAAATCCCTGCACCCTTGCACCCTACGGCCCGTGCCAGAGGGTCGCATCCAGCCACATCCCTACACCCTTACACCCCTACGGCCCGTGCTCCGTGCCAAGAAGGTCGCATCCAGCCACATCCCTGCACCCTTACACCCCTACGGCCCGTGCCCCGTGCCAGAGGGTCGCATCCAGCCACATCCCCGCACCCCGAGACCTGGGGCGCTGCCCGGGCTCGGGCGGCGGGGCGGGGCTTGGGCGGCTGGTTGCTAGGGCGGTTGCCAGGCCCCGGCGGCG
Organism: Caiman crocodilus; assembly: GCA_030014935.1. Classification (NCBI taxonomy): domain Eukaryota; kingdom Metazoa; phylum Chordata; order Crocodylia; family Alligatoridae; genus Caiman; species Caiman crocodilus. Next base: position 1,859,740 of record JAGPOW010002791.1, on the reverse strand, counting down.
GTTGCCAGGGCCGCGCGAGGGTTGCTAGGGGCCCGCGGCTCTCTCTCGCGAGGCCGCCGCGGCGGTTGTCGGGACCGGGGGGCCGCAGCCATGGTAGGGCCCGGCCCGGCCCGGCCCGGCCCCGGCAGGCATGCAGCTCCGGGGCGCGGGCAGCCTGGGTGCAGGGGCCCCGGGGGCAGCGGAGTGTAGGGGGCTGCGGGGAGCCTGCCGGGAGCGGGGGCCCTGGGTGCAGGCTGCGGGTCTTCTGGGGGCTCCCGCGTGCAAGCTGGGTGCAGGGGGGGGGGCTCCTGGCTGGAGGTGGGAGGGGGCTTCCGGGTGCAGGCAGGGGGGTCTCCTGGGTGCAAGCTGGAGGTGGGGGGTTTCTGCGAGGCCTCCCTAATGCAAGCTGGGGGGTCTCCTGGGTGCAGGGGGCTGGGTCCAAGCTGGGGGTGGGGGGCATCCGCGGGGCCTCCTGAGTGCAAGCTGGGGGGTCTTGGGTGCAAGCTGGGGGGCCCCTGGGTGCTGGGTCAGGCTCGTCCCTGTCCCCAGGGCTGTGTGCTGGGCACAGCTCCAATACGACGGGGCTGCAGCTGCAGCAACAGCCCCCCCCACCCTAACCCTAACCCCCCCCCGGCCCCTGGGACAGTGCAGGGCAGGGAGAGGCAGTCGGGGCCCCTCAGCTCTGCCCAGCAAAGGACCCCCGGCAAGGAGACACCCACCGACATCTGCAGTCAGGACCCACCCACCCCCATCCACCGGCTCCCAGAGACTTGAGCGCTGCTGCCTCCCCCATGCACGCGGCTCAGCCCTGCGCGTTGTTCCCAGGCGCCCAAAAAGAAAGGCGGCAAGAAGGGCAAGGGGGGGAAGGCGGCGGCCGTGGTGGACGGCATGGCGCCCGAGGACATGAGCAAGGAGCAGGTGAGCTCCCTCCCCGCGCGCCCCGGGCCAGCCGGCAGCAAAGGGTGCTGACGAGCCTGGATACTGCTGCCCCCCCTGATGCCTCTCCCTGCCTGGGCCCCGCAGCTGGAGGAGCACATTGTGCGGCTGCGGGAGGAGCTGGACCGCGAGCGCGAGGAGCGCAACTACTTCCAGCTGGAGCGCGACAAGATCCACACCTTCTGGGACATCACGCGGCGGCACCTGGACGAGAAGAAGGCCGAGCTGCGCAACAAGGACCGCGAGATGGAGGAGGCTGAGGAGCGGCATCAGGTGGAGATCAAGGTGAGTGGGACCTGGGGTGGGCGTTAGGGCTGCAGCACCCGCTTGACTTGGGCATGTCCCCAGGTGCCCCCTGCCCCCAGCCTGTCCGGGGACTGACCCACCCCGCGCCCCCAGGTCTACAAGCAGAAGGTGAAGCACCTGCTGTACGAGCACCAGAACAACCTGACGGAGCTGCGGACCGAGGGCACCGTGTCCATGAAGCTGGCGCAGAAGGACCACCGGGCCCAGGAGCTGGAGCTGCGCCGGGACATGCGCTCCCTGAAGGTGGAGCTGAAGGAGCAGGAGCTGGCCAACGAGGTGGTGGTGAAAGGCCTGCACATGGTACGTGGTGCCTGGCGGGGTGGGGAGAGACCAAGCTCTGGGCTGCACGGTGTGGGGTGGATACCAGGATACCAACGATTAGCCCAGCCAAGGCTTTGTCTACCCAGGTCTTATAAACCTCCAAGGATGGAGAGTCCATCACCTTTCTGGGTACCCCGTTCCAGTCTTTTACTACCCTCCTAGTGAGAGAGTTTCTCCTAATATCCAACCTCAGCTTCCCTTGCTGTAGCCTGAGCCCATTGCTCCTTGTTCTGGCCTCTGTCCCCACCGAGCCCAGCCCAGCTCCATCCTCTTTGCACCCCCCTGCAGGGAGGTGAAGGCTGCTATCAAGTTCTCCCTCCGTTTTCTCTTCTCCAGACTAAATCAGCCCAGTTCCCCCAGCCTCTCCTCACCAGTCCTGTCCCCCAGCCCCCCAGCTATTTTCATTGCCCTCCACTGGACTCTCTCCAGTTTGTCCGCATCGTTTCTGTAGTGGGGGGGCCCAAAACGGGCCCCTTCTTCATTCTGGGACAGATGCGGTGGGTTTACCACTGCAGAGTCAGGTTCCAGGAACAGGCTGACGCATCACCAGCCCCCTGTGCCAGCTCATGCAGCATGGGCAATCCAGCCCTTGCCACTGATGCTGAGGGGTGTAGAGGCAGCTGGCATGACCAGGGCCTGGCAGGTCCCATACTCGCACCCCCAGGGCTGCTCTGGGATGCAGGTGTACTGAGGCCGAACTGATGAGGCCCTGCCAGGCGAGAGCTGGAGACCCCTGGTCCCTGGTGGAAAGCAACAGGGCTGTGCAGCATCCAAGGAGGGAGCATTGGGCGTGGGGGACGGGGCACTGGGCAGGCACTGGGTGCCGTGTATCCCAGGCAGCTGCAGATGGTGCCTCCAGGGGAGGAGGGTGCGGGGGCTGCCTGGGGCAGCCAAGCTCCCTCTGTGCCTGGGGGCCTGATCTGACGTGCCACCTGCCCCCGGCAGAAGCAGGAGGAAGAGATCACACGCCTGCGCTGTGACTTCGAAAGACAAGTGAAAGGTCAGGCGGGCATGGCCCGTGCCCCTCACACTCGGCGCACAGCCCCTGGCTGGCTGCAGGCCCTTCCCCTCCCTGCCCTCCCTCCCAGCCGTAGGGCTGAGACCTGCCTGGTGCTGCCTCCCTGCCAGAGCAGCTGGAGGGTGGGGGGCAGACCCTGCAGAGAGCGGCAGCTGTAGCCAGCGCTGTGTGAGCTGAGCTGAGCTCTCTCATCCCCCACCTCCAACCGTGGCACTGCCTCGCCAGTGGGCAGCTGGGTCTCACCGCAGGCAGCCGGTTGGGCTCTGCCCAGCAGCCCCGAGGTACTCACAGGTCACTGCCCTGCAGAGATCGAGGCCAAGTACGAGAAGAAGATGCGGCTGCTGCGGGAGGAGCTGGACCTGCGGCGCAAGACGGAGATCCACCAGATCGAGGAGCGCAAGAATGGGCAGATCAACACGCTGATGCAGAACCACGAGAAGGCCTTCAGTGACATCAAGAACTACTACAACGATGTCACCCTCAACAACCTGGCCCTCATCAACACCCTCAAGGTAGCGCCTGCCCTGTGCCCGTGTCTCTGCCCTCCACTGGGCAGACACAGCAGGGGGGTCACCCCAGGCCTGGAGCCTCGGGAGCAAGCACCTAGGAACAAGCTTTCTGGAAGGGAACCTGGGCTGAGGAAACTGGGGCTGGGAGTGGCGGGGCAGGCCTGAGGTCTCAAGCCATGCCCAGGGGACTGAGCCAGGGTGCGTGTTTGTGGTACAGGAGCAGATGGAAGAGATGAAGAAGAAGGAGGACCACCTGGAGAAGGAGATGGCAGAGGTGCTGCTGCAGAACCGGCGCCTGACAGAGCCCCTGCAGCGCGCCCGGGAGGAGGTGGCCGAGCTGCAGAAGAAGCTGGTGCACTATGAGAAGGACAAGGAGGTGCTGGCGGTGAGTCGGCTCTGCGGGCAGGCGGCAACCGCACGCCCCGACCCAGTCGCCTGGTGGGGGCCCCTGCTGCAAGCGGGGCTGCCAGGGTCCCTGGAGGACAGAGTTATAGAGAAGCAGGGCTGGAAGGGAGCTCCAGAGGTCACAGCTAGTCCAGCCCCTGCCTGAGGCAGCATCAGGCCTGTGCAAACCATCCCAGACACATCCATTGTCCAGTCACTTAGCAAAATTACAGTCACAACCACGAGACATGGTACCCGACCCTGCCATAGAGAAAGCAGGGGGTCATGGCAGCCAATGTCCTGCTTTCGTAAAAGACTAGTACATGCTCAAATGATCCCAGGCAGAAGCTGTGCTACAGAGCAAGGTGAGACCCCCCCCCTCCCCAAGTCCATATCAATGTGACCAGGGGGGAAATCTGTTCCTGACCCCACATATGGCATCAGTCTGACCAAGTGGAGGGGCGAGACCCTCTAGCCGGGGTCCTGCAGGGTTGTTCCCAGCAGGAGCATTGACAACCCAGTCCCCATCCACAGCCTGGGCCATAGACAGCACCCAGTGCTTCTGGTGGAGTCTTAAAAGCCCCCTGACACATGGAGCAGCCGAGGGCAAAATTCCCTCCTGACTCCATGTGGCAAGCAGCACAGCCCAGAAACCCCTGTAACAGAGCACAGGCATCGCTGCACCTAGGTTTTCTCCCAGCAGTGGCTGTCCAGCCTCTCCTTGACCCCCTCCGGTGACAGTCCACAGCTTCCCTGGGCATCCGTTCCACCGCCCCACTGGGAGGGAGGCAGGAGCAGACCCAGCCGCTCCCCCGAGCACCCTCCTAGGCCTCACGTGGCTTGTGCCAGTGGGGAGGATGGGCGTGGGTGCTGCCTGGCCAGGGCTGTGCCTCGCCCCCTCCCTGCAGCCCATGGCCCCCCAGGCACTGTCTGCTGTCCCCCACTCTGCAGAGCACGAAGGCCCGGCTCAAGGTCAGCCAGAAGGAGCTGAAGGACCTTCAGTGGGAGCACGAAGTGGTGGAGCAGAGGTTCAGCAAGGTGAGAGCCGTGGGGGGTGACGGGATCAGGGGGGCAGCCAGCACATCTCTGTCCTCGCCAGCTGGGATCCTGGAGTACACGAGCCGGGCTTGGCGCCGGGAGCAGGACAGGGCCATGCGGGGTCTGTCGCCTGTAGCTCCTGGCTGGCAGCAGCTGCAGCCTCTCACCCCCGGTCCCCTGCAGGCGGGTCTGGCTTCATGTGGGCTCTGGGCTGCCATTGCACTGCCCGCAGGCCTCCCCCCACCCCCTCTAACCCAGATACGCTCAGCGTGGCAGGCCAGCACCCATTGCACAGCACCCCCAGGAACACGATGATCGATTGACACCACAGCAACCGCGTGCTTCCTGTGTCCTAATTAGGACACTCATTAACCGGCTCCATGCCAGACCCCCCCTTGTCACGGCTGCTTGGAGCCACCCAGCCTGGCTGCTACGAGGCACGGCTGGTGGGGTGCAGTGCTGGGCCTCTCCCAGGGCCCTGGATTTGGTCACAGGGGACTCTTGAGGTCCCACCGGTGCCCTGCAGGATAGTGTCCTTCCCCAGGATGCCCCAGCCCAGCAGGAAGGTCCCTGGGGAGCGGAGTCCAGCACAGCCCTCCATCTCCCAGTGCACAGTAGTTCACCCTCTCTGCTGGGGGGGAGGTGGCGGTCAGGGCCCCTGGGCACCGCAGTGCTTGGGCTGGAAGGCTCTGGCTGGCCCACGGAGCAGGGCTATTGGCAGTGCTCCGGGCTGGATGGGGGAAGAACGGGAGCCAGGCTGCTCAGGATCCTGGCTGGGAGGGAGCACTGTGCCCAGCCCAGCCCCTGGCACGTGGGGTGCATCGCCCCTGTCCCCTGCAGTGCCCCCTCTGAGGAGTGCACCGGTGTCCCTGAGCAGGTGCAGGCGGAGCGGGACGAGCTGTACCGCAAGTTCATGCAGGCCATCAGCGAGGTGCAGCAGAAGACCGGCTTCAAGAACCTGCTGCTGGAGCGCAAGCTGCAGGCGCTCACCGGGCTGGTGGAGAAGAAGGAGGTGCAGCTCAACGAGGTCCTCTCGGCCGCCAACCTCGACCCCAGCGCCCTCTCCCTGGTCACGCGCAAGCTGGAGGTACCGTCCGGGGCCCGGGCCAGGCTTGCTGGGTGCAGCGCGGTTGCGGTCGCAACCACTGTAGGGGGGAGGAAGGAAGAGGGGCCTTTGGGGGCTGCGGGTGCTGGCCTGGCTGTGGCGGATGCGGTGCTGGGGAGCGGGGCCTCTGGGGGCTTTTCCTCTCAACCCTGGGGATTATCATGGCTGATGGACCTCGCTAGCAGCCCTGGAGTGAGTGGGGCTTCTCTTCTCCCCTCGCCTTTGTCCGTGACACTAAAAATACCCGCGCGGAGAGCCCCGTGTGGCTGGGGGCTCTGCGACCCCCGCGTTCCAGCGCTGGGGCAGTGTAACCAGAGAAGCTGCACGTGCTGCCTGGCTTTGCGCCGGCTCCAGGCCGGGCTGTGCTGGGATGCAGGAGACGCCGGCTGGGCTCCCAGCTGTGCTGTGGGCTCCCCTGGCCTGCCTGGGGCTTCCGGCCCTGCCCAAAATGGAGCCGGAGCTCTGGGGCCACATCCAGGGGCAGGTGTAGCGGCGCATTCCTGGGAGGCCGCCGAGGCGGGGGCTCCCCGCAGCTGCTGGGCACCGCCATGTTCCCGGGTTCAGCTGCTCCCCACAGCTGCCGGTCGTGGGTCCAGCCCTGGGTCCCTGCTTGAGGCTGGGTGGCTCCAGGCAGGGCCCAGTCAGCCGAGCTCATGGGACAGGATGGTGACGAAGCCACAGCAGGCACCGAGAGCCTGGGGCATCTGCCTGTCCCCATTCCTCTCTGTGGGAACAGCCTCCCACGGCTGCGTCCCGGGGCTCAGAGGTGCTGGGTGTTGCCCCAGCCGGCCCCACATCAGAGGGGGCAGGGAGGGCTTAGCTGAAGCTGGCAGCCAGGTACCAACGAGCCCGGTCTCCGCTGCTAGGACGTGCTGGAATCCAAGAACACCAGCATCAAGGAGCTGCAGTACGAGCTCGCCCGGGTCTGCAAGGTGAGGGAGCTGGGGCGGGTCTGGGGGAGGGCAGCACGTGCTCCGGGCCTCGTGGGGGCAGAGGGTGGATGGGCTTTGCTTGCTTGCCTCCTGGAGGGCTCCCCATAACCCTACCCCAGCCCCGCTCCTGCCGCCTCGGGGAGTCCCCAGCCCCCAAGGGCCCTGGGCTGCCGGCAGGTGGGCTGGAGCTGGCTCTGGGGCCAGGGAGAGTGAAATGCTGGGACCCGGCTCCGCTCCCTTCCAGGCGCACAACGACCTGCTGCGGACGTACGAGGCAAAGCTTGTGGCTTTCGGGATCCCGCTGGACAACCTGGGCTTCACGCCGCTGGAGACACCCCTGCTGGAGCAGGCACTGGGCCAGGGGCCTGCTGGACTGGTCGCCACCCCCACATAGCACCCCTGGGTGCACTGACCTTGCTACGCAGGCCACAGCTCCGTGGGCAGCACAGCTCCTGGCAGTGGCTCTGCCCCATGCCTGCGCTGCCGCAGGCACCGTGCTGGCCCAGGTGGGGAGTGGGGCTTCCCCAGCCCCCATTAAACAGCCGAGGAAGGTTGCAGAGCCAGATCCAGACTGGACCCTCCTTCAGCACAGCCAAGGCTGCTTTGGTGCCCTGCTCCGGGAACGCGCCGCCAGAGGCAGCAGGTGTAAGTGCTCCCAGGCCTGGGCAGGTGCAGCTGCCGGAGTGGGACCAGGACGGTGAACACGTCTCTCCCTGCACCCCCCCAGGGCAGGGGCAGCCATGGCACTGCTGGGGTTTGCTGTGGGGTCGACTGAGCCCCTGGCACCTCAGCCTGGCCGAGGCCAAGCTGTGAGCTCGACAGTCTGGGCCTGGCTCTGGTCTGCGCCTGGGTCCCGGCTTGCAGAGGGTGGGGAGGCACACGGCCACACAGACTGCTGGGCTGCAGCCCAGGGACCTCTCTGCAGCAGGGGCCAGAGCCAGCAACTGCAACAGGGCACAGCCTGCTGCAGCCGCCCCGGGAGCCCCGGTCTGGACTCTTCCCCTTCCCTACACCCCCCTCCTGTTGTGCCCCCTTGCCCTGCCCAGGCACCTGCGGGGCACGCAGGGGTTAACCATTCCCAGGCTGGGAGTGCTCCAGCAGATTGCCCCTCCTGCCCATGGGATGCTGCCGGCACCAGCTCCTGTCGCAGGGATGCTGGAAGGTAGCCTCGGGCTCCCAGCCCCACATCATCTCCGGTTGAGAACCTTGCAGCCCCCCAGCTCATGGCACCCGACCCCAGCTGCCCCCACTGCCTGCCCAGCCCCAGCCTGGGACCCTGCAAGCCTGTCAGCTGAGGACACCGCGGATGAGGCCCAGCCCACCCAGGCCCTGGGTTCTGAAGCCACCATTGCACCCGTGCAGTCCCCAAGGGGTTAATGTGCCCTGGGGTGGCTGGGGGCCTTGCTGTCCTCACTCCCCATCAGCTCTGGCCACCCAGGTGTGGCAGGGGCAGGGGCAGGAGCAGGTGGGCTGAAGCCCACACAGAGCGGCCCCCGCTTCTCCAGGCTGGCAGAGCCCTGGGGTCTCCGCAGGCAGACGGGTGGGGGACACAGCCCAGCGGGGCCTCAAGCCAGGGCGGGCAAAGTACCCTCCCCTGGAGCCAGCCCCACACCAATGCCCCCAGGTGGCATGGGACAGTCCCCAGCATAGTATCTAGGGTCAGAAGGGGCCTGGAGCAGGCCATCTAGTCTGCCCCCCCCCGCCAGTGGCAGGAACCAGTGCCAGGGTCACAGGACCCCAGCCAAGTACCTGTGTAAGGGACCGTGTGCTGCCTCAGTGTCCCCTTCTGTAGAATGGGGATAATGGGGGCGGGGGTTGCAGGTGGAGGGCTGCCCAGATCGCCCCGTCCTGGTGCCCCACAGCGAGGAGGCAATGGGGTGGGGGAAGGGAGCACGCCTTGCTGCTGCAACCTCCCCCAGTGCCAGGGCCCCTGGCAACCCCCCTCCCCCCCGCTGGCAGCCTGGATGCAGATGGCAGGCTGTTATGCAAAGCAGCTCATTAGGGGTTGGCGGAGCTGCTCCCGGCAGGGTGCCCCACTCCCCCCAGGCTGGCTGGCTCTTCCCCGGCTGTGCCAGGATCAGGCGTCCCCTACCTTGCACCACCCCCTGGGTCCCAGGGCATGCGGGAGGTGGAGGGAGCCTGTCCGGCTTCTGGGTCCAGGCTCTCCGGCACCGTGCGTGGGCCCAGGCATCTGGCACAGGGTGTCCTGGAGCAGCCCGGAGACACGAGGCCAGGACCAAGGGTCCAGGGGAAGCCATGGAGACCTGGCTGGACAGGTGAGCCCTAGGGCCCGGGCCCCTTGCTGCTAGGCCTGCTGGCTGGCTGGCTGCCGTACTGCAAGTCCCTGCCAAGCCCCCCAGGCCCTCGCATCCTCCTCTCCACCCCCCCAACCCTGCATATGTGGGGAAACTGAGGCAGGGAGGCCACTCATCCCCATGAAACTCAGCGAGGGCTGTCCTGCTCCCCCACAGCACCCAGCAGCTAGGACCCCCGCCTGGGCCCGGCTGGCAGGTAGCTTGACTGCAGCCACCTGCTCTGTGACCGGCACAGCGCTAAACCCCCCTCCTGTGACCTGCATTGCTCATAGTGCCCAGGGTCCCCTCCTCCACAGCTGAGCTGGTGCCCGCCCTGTGCCCTCCTGGGCATAGGGGCAGTCTGGCCGGGCAGCTGCTGGAGGACCAGCCTGTTTCCAGTGAATGCCAGCAGCAACCCCACTGCAGCATCAGGTAACCCCCTGCCCAAATACAGAGTGCCCCTGGCTAGAGGCCTGGCAGGCTCAGGGCAGGCTCCGGTGCAAACACTGCTCTGGGCCCTGGCAGGCTCGGGGAGCCGTCCCTATGCCCACCACAGCCATGGGGCAGCCCAGCCTGGCATGGGCTCTGCTGGAGGCCACGGCACCCAGCCACCCCATGCAGTGCTGGGAAGAGCTCTGACATGGAGCAGGTGTTTGCTGACTCTTGCCTCCCCGGGAAAGGAAGCTGGAGATTCAGGGGAAACCCAGCCCTGCCACCCTGGGGCCACATGCTCCCTGGCTGCGCTCTCCTGTGGGGCTGAGCCAAGCACAGGAGCCAGTGGGGCAAGGTCTGTCTGCATCCTGCCTGGTTCCTGGACCCCCTGGGTTGTTCCCAGCTGCTGGGGGCTGCCCGCTCCCCACCCCTGGCCTTGCTGGGCCCATCCAGGCTGCAGGCCCCAGAGTCCATCCGTGGCTTGACCAGCAGCCATGGCTTGACTGGGGTTGGGAAAACCTGGGCTAAAAGAGGGCAGCTGCCAGGGCAGAGCACTGCTGGGCTGAGCTGGCTGCTGGTTTCCAGTCTGGTTCCTGGGGGCGCAGGGTCCATGGCACTACCTGGCCTTTCCAGCAGAGGGAAAGGATCCTGCAAGCACCAGGTTTCCCCACCCTGGCTGGGTGAGGCCTGGCCAGGGGCAGGGGAGGGCAGCGGAGTGACTCAGCCCAGTCCCGTGGTGGTGGTTATCTGCGCGCTTTGTTCTCCAAGGCTGACGAGCCAAGGCTGGCCTCTGTACCCTGCCCCCCAGCCCAGGGGGAACGGGCCCTGCAAAACCACGCGTGGGCGGCCACGGGGGTTTGGGCACCACGGGCTGTGCTGGGGCTGCGGCCCTGGCATCCCTGGGGGAGCCCAGGAGCTGGGTGTGGGGGCGCCAGGGCAGTGTGTGCCCTTCTGGCCTGCAGGGTGGGAGCAGGATCTGGCCCGGTGCAGCAGCCCGTGGTGTTGTTTCGATAAATCCCCCGGCTAATCCCGGGGATCCGGCTGTCTCCGCACGGCCGTGCCGATGCCCTGGGCACTTCCGCTGTCTGAGCCCCCAGCACCACGGCTGCAGGGACGCGTGGCCTGGGTCCAGCTGAGCTATGGGGGGCCTGCCAGGGTCCTGGCCCAGCCCGACCCTCTGCCTTTGGGAGGAGGAACCGCCACCCTGAGCCCCTGCTGGCAGCAACCAAGGGCCCGCATCTCCGGATGGGAAACACGGGTGCGGGGGACCAGGGCTCGGGGGTGCCACTGCCTCCTCCGGCGCTGCAGCTCTGCACGATGCCGGCGACCGAGCCCGTGTGTGCGCGTGCACCGGCCTCCCACACCATGCACACGCGCGTGGAGTTGGGCGGCGTGGATGCCCGATTACCGTAT
>JAGPOW010002791.1:1837839-1848973 GCA_030014935.1 Caiman crocodilus | reverse complement strand
GGGCGGGGCGGGGCGGGACGGGGCGGCACCTGCCCGGGGTCGCCCGCCTCACCTGGCGCCGCCGCCTTAAACCCGGAGCCGCCGTGAGCCCCGCACCCGCCGCTTCGTCCGTCCCGTCCTGCTCGCCCGCCCGCATGGGGCTGCCGCGGGGCCGGGCCGGGCTCTGCTGCCTGCTGCTCCCGCTACTCCTGCTGCTGCAGGTACCGGGATCGGGGCTGGGGCTGGGGTTGGGGTGGGTCGGGGGGCGGACCGGACCGGACCGGACCGGACCGGACCGGACCGGACCCGCAGTGCTGACCCCTCTCCGTCCCGCAGCTGAGCCGGGAGCGCAGCGCAGCGGCCGGACCGTGCCCGCCGGACCCCCGCGCCCCGCGCCGGCACCAGGAGCGCGGCCGAGGTAGGTGCGGGGTCGGGGCCGCGTGTGTGCAGCGCCCGGGGCCGGGACCTGCGGCCATGGGCGTCGGAGGCTTGTGGGTGCCCCCTCATCGAGTCTGCACCTGGTAGCCGGTCTTGGGGCAGGCCTGGGGGGTTGGAGGGGTAGCGGGTCTCACGGCCCCGCAGTCTGCCCTGCCCCGTCTTGCTGCCTCATGCCCCTGTCCAACTGCTCTGGGAGCGTGGGTCAGGTGCCCAGCCAAGCGGATCCTAATGGTTTCACTTGGCACAGCCCCACATTGTGCTGGGAACAGAGGCCTGTCTGTCTGGCTCCGTCCTGCCCAGGCTTGGCCCCCCTCTGAAACAGTGTGGGTGGGAGGGTGGAGCTGCTGCCCCCGGGACAGGCTCGAGGCTGGGAGCAGAGAGGGGGGGGTCGCCTGCAGGCTGAGCGGTGTCTAGAGCCCTGGTAGCTTGTGGGTCCCAGAGCTGCCCTGCCAGCCCCCTGCTCCCCTCCTTGGAGAGCAGCTGCCACACTGGGGCTGGCACTGGTGCCCAGGCCTTCATGCGCTGCAGGATGGGGGAGTTGCTTGTTCTCCTCCTCCTCCCCGGGCCTCTTGGGCAGCCTGACCTTCGAGTGGAGGTGCGGCCGGCTGCACATTCCAGACCTGGTGGCAGGGGAGGGGCCGGGAAGGAGCAGCCCCTCACCCCCTTGCACAGCTCGCCTGGCTTCAGGTTACTCCTTGGGGCAGGGCCATGGCGCTGAAAGCAGGCAGGTGGAGGGGGATTAAGTACCTTGGAGTGGCATGGAGAGCGCCGGCAAGATTCCTCAGGCCGAGAGCAGCCCAGATCAGATGTGTGGTCCCCAAGCCGCTCGCCGGGGTAGCGAGGTCGGAGGCCTAACCCCTTGCTGGGAGCGCGGGGCTTGTGCTGAGTTGGAGGGGGGGGCCGTGCTAGCTCTAGGTGGGATCTAGGAGCTGCACGGGGCCTGATGGGCCCCAGGTGGGCGAGGTCCAGGAACCTGAGCGATGGCTGGGCCAGCCCGTCCAGGAGTATATGAGCAGCTGCCTGGTGCTTCCCTGCATCGCCAGCCCTTGTTTACACCGGCCGCATCCTGGGGGATACAGCTATTTCCAGTAACCGCGGCTGCAGAGATCTAGGCCTCGCTAATGGCTGCGGAGCTCCCCGCACCCTTGGTCCTAAGTGCTTCCAGGCAGCCGGGATGGGCTGACCCGAGCGTGGGGGCTGTGCAGCGGACTCGGTTTGCTCCACGCAGGCTGTACCTATTCACTCTCCGTCCTAGAGCGGGCAATGCATTAGCCACGGCCTGTGACCCTGGGAGGGGAGCGTGTGCTAATGAGCAGCCAGGATGGCTGGGGCTGGGCGCTGTGCCACCGCTCTTCCCTGCTGGCTGGAGCGGGGCTGTACCCAGCGTGGGGCAGCTGTGCTTGCCCCAGAGTAGTGTGCGTGCCGGCTGTGATCAAGTGCCCCCACCACCTCCTGCTACCCCTCGAGCCCCCTGCTCGCCAGCCTGCAGCTCTTTCCAGTGCGGTGGTCATGGCGGGTGCTGACACGGGCAAATCTACTCCAGCACGGGGGGCAGGGAAGCATCTGGCACAGCCGTCCAAGGACAAGGATTGTGTGGGGAGCCCTGTCCTGGGCACTTGCCAGAACCTTTTGTCTGGTGCTGGCTGGGACACTAGAAGGGCTGGCTGCTAGGCCAGGCAGTGCCCACCCCCGACCTGGAGCAGGGATGGTGGGAGCTTGGGGTGGCTCAGACCGGCTCCCTTTATCTGGGCTTTTAAAATCCCAGGGTGGGACCCTGACCCATGGAGCATGCCCCATCCTGCTGCATCAGAGGCTAGTGCCAGTCCAGCAGATGTGAGCAGCCAGTCCTGGCACCCACGGGAGACCCGAGCGGGCTCTGGGCCTGGGATTTCCCAGGGCCTGGGCTCATGGGAACAGCCCTGGGAAGCGGGGCTTGGTGTGGGCTGTGCTGAGGATTAGTGTCTCGAGGTACTTGTACCTGTCAGGGATGTGAGAGAGGCCCAGGCACGCAGGACCTTGGCAGAGCAGCTAGTTGCTGCTCGACAGCTTTCTGCTGTGCTGTGCGAGCCATGGGCTGCAGTCCAGCAGTGCCATGGGTGGTGTGTGGGGGCTGTGGGCACGATGGGATTAACGATGGATTGGGCCAGCTCGAGGTAGCAAGGGAGGAGCGGGAAGTGAGCTGGCTCTGGATCAGGGGCCCTGTAACAACACGCATACCAGGGGCCAGGACTCATCCCTGTCTAGGAAGCTGGGGTGAGTCATGAAGCAGAGAGCCTAGGTCTCTAGCCTGGGGCAGGTCCCCAAGCTAGCAGGCTTCCTAGCACTGCTCCTGCTCATACATGGGCATCTACCACTAAGGATCGCCTGTACCGCCCCATGGCTCGGTCACCGGGCTTCCTGCCCCCGCACCGAGCTGGAGGTTGGGGACAGGCCCCTGCCCAAATGAGGCAGTGGCTGAGCTTGGCTCTGGGCAGGCGGTGGCTGGGGACCTCTGCCCTGCCTGGGGAGATAAACCTCAAGCTCTGCCATTTCCTGGCTGGGATCCAGCTGGTGACTCTCTTTATTTTGTCATGGGGCTTGCCTGGCGTGGACCACAAATAGGCAGGGTTGGGGAGAGGCTGTGGCCTGGGCAGGCTTTGCAGATCTGTAAATGGATAATCCACTTCCCACCCCCACCCCCTGAGCAGGTGCTGCTGCCAGCTTAATTGAGTAGCAAATGCCTGGCAGCAGGTGAACCATATCCAGCCAGGCTAAGCCTTGCTCGGCACATCTGGCATCTTCCTTGCTCCTGTCCACGAGCACGGGGGCAGGGCTGCAACAGCTGCAATTGGGGGACCGCCGCTGCAAATGCTCCCAGCTGGGGCTAACACCTGCATCTTCCCCACCCCAGTGCAGTCCCAGGACAATGCAGGATGGCAGCTGGTGCCATTCGAGCCCACGGACACCAGCTTGCGGGTGCTACCGGAGGGGACGGTCACGGACTCCTGGGACTCCGCTGGCAAGGAAACCCCGGCCCTGGTTCCCATGCACAGCCTGCAGCACCGCTCCTGGCAGGTAACACCAGCCCCTGGGGTACATGGAGGACTGCCTCTGGCAACCACTGGGCCTCGGGGGAAGGCAGGGCAGCCTTGGCATTGCTGCTCCTAATGGGGTGGGCTGCCAGGGGCTTGGTCCCCCATGGGGGCAGGGAGCATAGTGCCCAGGTTGGTCCCCAGCCCTGCCCACAGGCCGCAGCATTAGAGGGCTGCCAGGAGATGCCACCAATGCCCTGTGCACGCCTGCCCGTCTCTGACCCCTCTGTCTCGGCAGGAGCCTGCCCCAAGTGAGCAAGCGGAGGTGCGGCTCTTCCCGCAATCCAGGCCTGGCTTGAAGAGGCAGAAGAGGGACTGGGTCGTCCCTCCAATCCGAGTCCCTGAGAACGAGCGCGGTCCGTTCCCCAAGACCCTGGTGCAGGTACGGTGGGGTTGGGGCAGGAGGGTGCCAGCACCTTTGGGTGCTGCCCGGCTCTAATGAGCCTCATGCTCTAGGCCAGACTCCTTCTGTAATGGCACCTTGTGTAGATTGAGCCTGGAATCCAGCTAGTCCTCTAAGGGTAGCAATCGATGTCTAGTTGGCAGCTGGCTTCAAGCGGAGTGCCCCGGGGGTCAGTCCTGGAGCAGGTTATGCCATCTTCCAGGCTGTTGATGAAGCTGCTGAACAACTTGCAGAGGGTGCCCCTCTTTTGCAGATAATGCTAAACTGATGGGAGTAGTAGATCTGCTGGAAGGCTGGGCTGGGATTTAGGAAGATGGAGACAAACTGGAGGCTTGCGCCAAAAGGAACCTCCTGGGGTTCAACGAGGACTAGAGCAAAGTCCTGCCCTCGGAGCAGGGGACAGTTTCATCCCAGTGCGGGCTGGGGGTGACTGGCTGAGTGGCAGCTCTGCAGAAAGGGGCCTGGGGGCTGCAGGGGACAAGCTGAATATGAGCCAGCAGTGCCCTTGTTGCCAAGGAAGCTAATGACATCCTGGGCTGCGTTAGTGGGAGCGTGGCCAGCAGGCTGAGGAAGAGATCACTTCCTTCCTTCGTCCCCCACTACACGGAGGATGTGGGCAAGCTGGAGAGAGTCCAGAGGAAGGCAACGAAAATGGTTTGGGGGCTGGGGGACAGGACTGGTTGAGGGGCTGAGGGACAGGGGCTGATTGAGTCTGGAGAAGAGAAAATGGGGGATTGAACAGCAACCTTCAACTCCCCAAAGGGTGGGTCTAAGGAGGATGGAGGCAGCAAGGAAAGCTGAGGTTGGGTATTGGGAAAACCTTTCTTGCTAAAAGGGTGGTAAAAAGGGGCTACCCAGAGGTGGTGCAGTCCCCATCCTTGGAGGCTTTGAAGACTTGGGCAGACAAAGCCTTGGCTGGGGTGTAGTTGGGACTAACCCTGCTCTGAGCAGGGGGGGTTGGACCAGATGTGCTCTCCTGGAGTCCCTTCCTACGATCTCCATGGGGCACAGCGCCAGCTGCACACTTACAGGGCTCTACCGATAAGGCTGTGGGAGGGACTCTGTCCCCGTTGCTGGCACTGACATCTGCTTGGCTTCCCCCAGATCAAATCCAACAGGGACAAGGAAACGAAGATCATCTACAGCATCACGGGGATGGGTGCGGACAAGCCCCCCGAGGGCATCTTCATCATCGAGAAGGAGACGGGCTGGATGAAGGTGACGCAGCCCCTGGACAGGGAGAACATTGACAAATACCACGTAAGTCCCTGGCCAGGGCTGAGCAGAGATGTATTGGTTTTGTGGGGGGAAGAGGGGTCCCAGGCCAGTGCCCTGAGCCGTCTCGTCTGCCTCCAGCTCTCCTCCCACGCGGTGTCGGAGAACGGCAAGCCGGTGGAGGAGCCGATGGACATTATCATCACAGTGACCGACCAGAATGACAACAAGCCCCAGTTCACCCAGGAGGTCTTCAAGGGCTCTGTCCAGGAAGGCACCCTGCCAGGTGAGGTGGGGAACAACCTGCGCCCCAGGCTGCCCCAGCATCCCTTGGTGGGATGGGACTGGGTGCAGACTGGCCCAGCCCCACAGCCAGGGACTTCAGTGCCTGATGCACAGCTTGCATTGCAAGCATCTCAGTCAGCTGAAATGAAAGCGTGATGCTGAAGGCTAGCCAAAACGCTCTCATTGCGAGTAGGCCGCGTCTGACCCAGCTCATCTCGACCTCGGTCAGCGGCGTCCTGCAGGGTTCGGTTCTTGGCCTCGCGCTCTCTAACGCTTTTGTTATCAATAATTTAACGATGGCTGTGGAAAGCACGCTGGCCAGGCTTGCAGTTGATAGTTTATGGAGAAAAGCAGTTGCACTGGGGCGGGGGGAGGATGCGAATCCAAGTAGACCTGGACAAGCTGGAAAGGTGAGCAGAGTGGACCCAGATACAACTCGGTAAGGACAAATGCAGAGTGCTTCGTCTGGGGAGAAGTAACCAGCAACATGAATATGGGTTAGGAGGAGATGTCCTGCCCAGCACGATGGCTGAAAGGGACCTCGGGGGTTATGAGCACGAGCGGCCAGCACGCCGCTGTAGTCTACAGCGCTAATAGCATATTGGGATGCATTAGCCAGTGCAGCATCGTGAGGTGGGCTAAGGGAGGAATATTTCCTCTCTCCTTGGCACTGGTGAGAGCCCAGCGGCAGGACTGTGCCCAGTTCTGGGCACTGCACTTCAAAAAGTATGTGGAGACTCTCGAAGGGGCCCAGAGAAGAGCCGCAAGGATGAGGAAGGGCCTGGAGGACAAACCTTATGAGGAAAGACTAAGGGATGGGGGATTATTCGGCCTGGGAAGAGAAGACTAAGGGGGACTTGGTGACCATGTAGAAGTATGTAAGGGGTGAATATCTGGTGCTGGGAGAAACTGCTTACTAGGATGGGCAAGGAGCAATGGCCATAAGCTGGTAGAGGATGGTTTTGGGCTGGATGTAAAGAGCTTCTTTACAGTAAAGGTGACCAGAATGGGGAATTGACTTCCCAAGGAGGTGGGGTGCAGTCCCCAACCCTGACAGTCCCTCCAGAAAGATGGGCTGGGATCATTTGATCTCAGAAATATTTCTGCTCAGAGCAGGGGGGTTGGATGCATCTCTTTGAGGTCCTGTCCGGCCCTTCATTTCTATTAAATGCAGCCCAGCTGGGGAGCTAGCTTGGTCCCACAAGCCACTAGGGTCTGATGCCAGCTTAATGCACCCGTGGCATGGTGTGGCGGAGAGCACGGGTCCGTGGCTCTGCAGCTGCTGGAAGGGGGCCAGTGCTGGCTCCTTGTCTGTCCCGCCTGGCCTCCCCCCCACGGGCAGAGCGGGGGATGCCAGCTGCAGCCTCCTGCCCTGTGCTTCCCTGGCAGGAACCCCCGTGATGCAGGTGAACGCCACGGATGCGGATGATGCCGTGGAGACCTACAACGGGGTCATCAAGTACTCCATCCTGAGCCAGGAGCCCCTGGAGCCCCATGCCCAGATGTTCACCATCAACGGGGCCACGGGTGTGATCAGTGTGATAGCCAGCGGGCTGGACAGGGAGGTGAGCGGGGGCCGGTGCTGGGAACGTGGTGGCAAAGCTGGGGCAGGTGCGGCGTTCCCTAGGGACTGCAACAATGATGTGGCCGCGGTGCGCACGGAGCAGGGCCTGGCTCCGAGCAAGGACCACGTGGGGCTCCCGCCAGTGCCTCCTGCCCCAGCTGGAGGGCTGCACTGGTCCCTGGGTCTGTGAGAGGGCAGTGCGTTGGGGCTGGGGTCTGTCCCGGTGCACGTGCTAGCCTCTCCCTTGCAGCTCCCGGGGGGAGGATGGGAAGCGGTGTGACGGGGTGCTGCTCCAGTCTGGCACCCACGACATGCCCTCTCCCCAGAGGGTGCGGGAGTACACGCTGACCGTGCAGGCTGCTGACATGGATGGGGAAGGCTTGACCACCACGGCCACAGCCCTGATCGAGATTACTGACATCAACGACAATGCCCCCACGTTTGACCCCAAGATGGTACGTGGCCCGTCTTTTATCCCTGCGGTGCCTCTCTGCGGAGGGGCTGACGGGGGTCAGCTCTGCCCCTGCTGTAGGGTTACGGGGGGGGGGACGGGGTGCTGACACCGGTGCTGCTCTACGCAGTATGTGGCGGAGGTGCCGGAGAACGTGGCAGGGTACGAGGTGCAGCGGCTGATGGTGGTGGACATGGATGCAAAGGGCACGCCGGCCTGGCGCGCCGTGTACTCCATTGTGCGCGGCAATGAAGGTGGTGCCTTCGCCATCTCCACCGACCCCGAGAGCAATGAGGGCATCTTGCAGACTGCAAAGGCAAGTGTGAACAGGGCAGGGACCATGGGGACAGCAGCAGTGCCCTCGAGGCCGAGTCCCAGGCACAGCACTTACCCCCATGAGGACCCCGTGGGTCTCATTGCTGCCCTCTCAACCCTCCAGGGCTTGGACTACGAGGCCAGGCAGCAGTTCACCCTGTACGTGGCTGTGGCCAACGAGGACCCCCTGATGGTGAAGCTCCCGACATCCACAGCCACAGTGGTGGTGACTGTGCAGGATGTCAATGAGGCCCCCATCTTCAGCCCGCCCGTGAAGATGGCCCAGGTGCTAGAGGACGTGCCCGTGGGCCAGACCATCGCCACCTACGCTGCCCAGGACCCCGACAGCTCCCAGAGCCAGAAGATCAAGTGAGCAACTCTGGGCTGGAAGCCAGGGCGCGGGCTGGCGGCACGGCTTAGTGCCTGAATGGCTGTGCTGACCCATGCAAAATGGGCCGGAGGGGAGCTGGGTCTGTGCTGGGCAGGGGTGTCCAGCCCTCCCCACCCTTGGCACTGGGCCATGGACCGCCACGGTCCCCGTCCCATGATGACGCCTCCCTCCAGGTACTCCATCGGCAGCGACCCCGCGGGCTGGCTGGCCATTGACCCGGACCATGGCATCGTGACGGTGAAGGAGCCCCTGGACCGGGAGTCGGTGTTCGTGCAGGACAGCACCTACACGGCCATTGTGCTGGCCGCGGATGATGGTGAGAGCTGGGCTGTGGAGGCCGAGCACTGGGCACGCGTCCCGCTGCCAGCGTCCGCCGGTGAAAAGCCTCTTTGTTCCCCGGGCAGCACGCAGATGCCGGCACCCCATGTGAGGGACACGTGTGCTGTGGCTGGGTCCCTCCAGGCTGTCATGAGATGCATCCTGGGCTTGTGAAGTGCTTCTGTGCAGCGAGGGGTGGAGCGGGCCTTTCCCAGATCCCCCACGGGCCTGGGTGGGGGCTGGGAGATCCGTGCACGCAGGGGGCTTGGGCATCTCTGCTCTGCGCTGCCCAAAGGATGCCAGGCTGGTGCCTGGGATGGGGCGTCGCAGCCCCATCCCTTGCAGGAGTGTCGTGTGCCTCCAGTACCCTCCTCCCCTGCCAGGCACGCCGCCCGCTACCGGCACGGGCACCCTGCTCCTGACCCTGCTGGACGTGAACGACAACGGGCCGGAGCCGGAGCCGCGCGACTTTGTCGTGTGCAACCGCAACCCAGAGCCACAGGTCTTGAGCATTGTGGACAAGGACCTGCCCCCCAACACGGGGCCCTTCCAGGCCGAGCTGAGCCACGGCTCTGGAGCGAGCTGGGCAGTGGAGATGAACAGTAAAGGTACCAGTGACTCTACCGGGGAGGGTCCGGGCAGCTGGCCCCAGGGCAGGCAGGGAGCTGGGGGGCAGCACCCGGCGGCTGACCACCGTCTGGGCACAGGGGATGCTGTGATCGTGCGGCTGACGGAGCCGCTGAAGCAGGACACGTACAAGGTCTTCCTGCGGCTGGTGGACAACCAGGGCAAGGACCAGCTGACGGTGCTGCAAGCCAAGGTGTGCGAGTGTGAGGGGCACACGGAGGAGGGATGCCCTCACACGGAGGCGGTTTTCTCGGGCGTCCCCATCATCCTGGCCATCCTGGGAGCCCTTCTGGTCCTGCTGGGTGAGTGTGTGGCCTGGGCCAGACCCTGTGGGAGTCCCCAGGCTTGCACACAGGCGGGCCCCTTGCAAAGCCTCTCCTGCGGAGCGCAACTCTGTGCTGGGGGAGGAAGGGGCCTCCTGCAACTTGGAGCCCCCTCCATCCTCGTGTAGGGGCCCTGGCGCGGCCCTGGCTGGGAGACGGGGTGGTGGGAGCCTGGCTGAGCCCCCCCACCCCATCTCCCCAGTCATCCTGCTGCTGCTGCTCCTGGTGCGGAGGAGGAGGAAGGCGGGGAAGGAGCCCCTGCTGCTCCCGGAGGACGACACGCGGGACAACATCTTCTACTACGGAGAAGAGGGTGGGGGCGAGGAGGACCAGGTGGGCATGGGCTGGGGCGGTAGGGCAGGGTGGGAGGGGAGCAGTGGGGCTCCGGGCACTGACCCCATGCTGCACCTACCCCCCCCCTCCCCAGGACTACGACCTTAGCCAGCTGCACCGGGGCCTGGATGCCCGCCCCGAGGTCATCCTCCGCAATGACGTGGCGCCCACCTTCGTGCCAACCCCACAGTACCGGCCGCGCCCCGCCAACCCCAACGAGATTGGCAACTTCATCGACGAGGTGAGGGGGGGGGGGACATGCTTGCTGGCCTGAGCCCGAGACATGGTGTTGGGGCCAGCTCTGTCCTTGCAGGGCCTGGTCCATGCCTGGGTTGGGGGCTTGCCCTCCACTCCAGTGTCATCTTGTGGCTTTTGGAGACAAAGGGTCGACTCTTCTGGGTGCTTCCAGCCTGGCTGAGGATGTGGCTCAGTGCTGTGTAGTCGGGGGGGCCCCCATGCTCGGCTGCCCGGGGTGGGGGGGCAGGTCCTGGTGCCACAATGAGGGGGCCATGCAGGGCTCGGTGCAGAAGCACTACTCTGGCTCCAAGGCCCCGTCCTCTTGACCCAAAGCTCTTGGTCTCATGAGGGTGGGGGCTCCAGTCTCTGCCCGCTCAAGCTGGGTGTCCGGATGTCTCTGGGCTCCAAGCTTGAGCCACCTCCGAGGCCCGCGTGGGACGGGCTGCACCAGGGCAGGGAGGAAGATGCTCACCCGCTGTCTCCTCCCGGCCCCAGAACCTGAAGGCGGCCGACACGGACCCCACGGCACCGCCCTACGACTCCCTGCTCGTGTTCGACTACGAGGGCAGCGGCTCCGAGGCCGCCTCGCTCAGCTCCCTCAACTCCCTCGGCTCCGACCGCGACCAGGACTACGACTACCTGCACGACTGGGGCAGCCGCTTCAAGAAGCTGGCCGACATGTACGGGGGCGGCGAGGACTGAGGGCCCCGCGTGTGCCTTGCACGGAGCAGCGCGGGTGGAAGCTGGACACCAGCCCCACGCAGCTGGGTCCCTGTGCAGGAGACCCTGCGGGGGGTCTGTCGTCCCAGACCCTCGCAGGGCTGAACCCACTGCTTCTCTGACCTGTAGCCCTTTGCCTTAAGCTGCTGGTGCCTTCTGGACGTGCAGACGCACGGACCCGTCCCCTGTGGAGCCAGGAGCCCGTATCCCCCCATGGTCTGCGGCTCTTGGCTTCTCAGCCTGGGCCAGCTGGCTCCCCATGCCGGTAGCTGGGGCTGTGCTCAAACTGGCCTTGCACATGCTGCTGCCAACTCGATCCAACCATTCCCCGCAGCATCCGATAGCTGCTGCCTCCTTTTTTTGTACCTCCCCATGGCTATCGCTTCACTCCCCTCACTTGTACGATTATCCCCAGCGCAATGTGGGCGCTGCTTGGCCAGGATGGTCCTACTGTGTTAGTTTTA
>JAGPOW010002791.1:1800039-1837739 GCA_030014935.1 Caiman crocodilus | reverse complement strand
CCTTCCCCTTCCCCTTTCACTTCCCTGGCTCCTGCTCCTGCCCTGGGGCCAGCTCGAAGGCCTGGTGGCTCCTGAGGTTGGGGCCCGGGGCCTGCAGCTGCTGGTGGTTGCTGGCTGCTTTCTATGCTGAGGGCCCTGGTCCCACTTCCCAGTTATGGGTGTCCCTAGTGCACGGGGTCGAGCATCGGCACTTTGTTGGGGTCTTCCCCAGGGGGGCTGCAAAGCCAATGCACCCAAACAGCACCCCGGGACATGGCACCCTTGACTGCGAAACCTGCCTGGTGCCACAGCCCTGCTGATGGGGGGCAGCCGGAGCCCCTGTGCCTGGGGCAGCCTCCTAAGACCACAAGAGCAGCCACGTTTGGGGCAGGGCAGACGTCTGTCACGTCTGGTCTCAAGAGAGTCTGCCGCCACCTACAAGTTTATCGGGGTGACCACCAGGGCCTGGGGGAACACTTGTTCACCGGAGCGCCCCAAGGGATGACGAGGTTGAACGGTCACGAACTCCTGCGAGACCGATTCAGGCTGGACATACGGAAGAATTTCTTCACTGTCCGAGCCCCCCAGGTCTGGAACGGCCTGCGCCAGGGTGGGTCCAGCACCCACATTGAACGCCCAAGAAAAACCCGGATGCTTATGGTGCTGGGATCCTGTGACCCCCGCTGAGTTCTGCCTTCGGGCGGGGGGCTGGACTCGATGGTCGTCCCAGGTCCCTTCCAGCCCTGACGTCTATGAAATCCATGGGGGTCACCCCGGGCAGGATCAAACCCCGTGCCTACACCCTGCCCCGCGGCTCCAGGAGGGTGCCGGTCTGCGGGTGCGGAGGGAGGGGCAGCCCCCCCGGCCGGATGCGGGGCAGGAGGAGGAGGGGGAGGAATCCCGCACACGCATCGGGCATGGGCGAGACCCGGGGGAGGCGGAGCCCCCCGCCCGCAGCCCCGGGGACCTCCCCCGGGCCCGGCCCGACCCACCTGCGGGGCGGAGCCGGGGCCGCTCACCTGCCCGCACCGCGCCCGCCCGGCCCGTACTCTGCATCCATGGGGCCGCCCGGCGCCGCGCTCTGCCTCCTGCTGCTGCTGCAGGTGAGACCCCGGCCCGGCCCCCGACCCCCACCCCGACCCCGACCCCCACCCCCACCCGGCTCACCCTGTCTCCCCGCCAGGCCGGCCCGGGGCTGTGCGAGGACGCGCGCTGCCAGCCCGGCTTCAGCGCCCAGACCTTCACCTTCGCCGTGCACCGGCACAGCCTGGCCAGGGGCAGCGTCCTGGGCTCAGGTGAGCGCTGCGCCGCGGGTCGCCGAGGGGACCCCAACCCCCGTGCCCAGCGCCTGAGACCCCCAGTGCCCCCTCTTGCCCTGGGACCCCTAATGCCCCCGTGCTCAGTGCTCTGAGGCCCCTAGTCCCCCTGTGCCCCCTGCCCAAGTGGCCCCCTGCTCAGCGCCCTGAGACCCTTCCTTAATCCCTCCGTGCCCTGGGACCCCTAGTCCCCTGCGTCCCATGCCCCAGCACCCCCATGTCCAGCACCCCGAGACCCTTAATCCCTCCGTGCCCTGGGACCCCTAGTCCCCCGCGTCCCATGCTCCAGGACCCCCCAGACCCCCTGTGCCCCTCCCCGTCTGGATCCCGTGTGGTCCTGGTGCCATGTCCCGGGGGGGCGGCAGGTGCTGAAAGGCCCCAAGAGAGGGGCTGGCTGTCTGGCCGCTGGCAGGGAAAGGCGAAGAGCAGCACAAAGCCCCTTCCCACCTGCCCTTTCCCCGCGGCGGCGGCGGTGGCGGTGGCGGGGCTGGGAGGAGGGAGCAGGCTTGTTCCGACTCGCAGCGCGGGGGGGGGGGTGTGGCTCCGGTTGACTGTTGATCTCTGACAACCCGGCTTTGATGGATCGCACCAGGCACGGCTGGTGCCATCTCCCCGCCCGCGGCTCGCCCTGCACTGGGGTGGTGGTGCAAACAGGAAGCTGGAGGGCAGCGCGCTGCGGCCCCGGGCTGCGCGCGGGAGTGCCTGGGCACTTGGTTCTGGCGGGCGAGGAGCAAATCCAAGCGCTGGGCAGAGCTGGTCCAGGGGTGCTTTTGTCTGGGGCAGGGTGGGGGTAGCTCTCTCCCCTGGCACTGCACAAATGCCTGGCACTGTCTTGATGGTGGTGTTCGCAGCAAGTGCAGGGCCTCTCTGTCCTCTGCCGGGCGCCCCGGCTGCCCTGACTGAGGCAGATGTAAATCTGGGGTGTCCCCAACCCCAAGCTCCTAGGGGCATGGGTCCCCAGCTGCTTGGGGGGTGCTGTGTTGGTCTCCTGGTCCCCACCTTAGGGTCATGGTTTTGGGGATTCCCTGAGAGGGGCTGATGCCAGGGCAGCAGGAGCTGCCAGCCCACGGGGTCTGGCTATGTGGAGGAGTCGCTGCAGGGCATGCGAGGGCGTGGAAGCTGTGCCGCGGGAGCTGTCTGTGTGTGCGCTCCTGCCCCAGAGCAGAGCAGGGCCCCCCCACCTGCCGTGGGGCGAGAGCACATGCATGGGCCATTCCCCAAGGTAGTCGCAGCACGATGTCTAGGCTGCAAGAAGGCTGAAGCTGTTCCCACCCTGGGTTGGCACATAAGCTGGGCTTCCCTTTGCCAGCCAGGGGCTTTCTCCTGGCTGGCAGGGAGCAATGGGGTCTGTCTGGGGAGGGCTGGTTGGAGGCAGCCGACCAGACGGGTCTTGTGCATCCTCTCAGCGATGGCAGAGCACTGTCCCCAGGGCCCGCAGGAGCAGCAGGGGTGGCTGGAGAAGTGCATGGTCTGTGCTGGGCTCCAAAGACCTGCCTGCTGGCTCCGGAGCCCCAGAGCCAGAGGGGCGCTGATGCAGCTTGTGATTTGGGCTGTACCCGCTGCGCTGCCCGGGGTGGCTCGTCGTCCGTGACTGCTAGCGGCTGTTGCTGGCTGGTGGGGTGTGGGTGCTGTGTCCAGACGAGCCAGCCTGCTGCGCTTGCTGCAGTTGCACCAGCCTGCTGCGTGCAGCCTGCCTCAGCCCCTCGCAGGGGCACGTCCCTCCCTGGTTCACATGCCAGTGGTCGTGGGAGCCGGGCTGCGGCCTGAGTTAGCAGTGACGCTTCCTCTTTTCCTTGGCATTTGTGCTGTAGCTGGGGGAGGGAGCTGGCGTGGGGCGGCTGGTGCTGGGATCGCAATGCATGGCGTGTGGGGGGGTCCTGGCCTGTGCTGGGGCTTTCGGGAGGTTGCGATGGAAGTGCTGTTTGCTCCTGGTTAATGGGTGACGAGGCTGGTGGCAACAACACAGCTGCTGCGAGGCTGCTCTGGCTCCGTCCTGTCTGAGGGGGAACACGCTAGCGCTCGGAGGCGGCCAGTGGAGGAGTCGCAGAGAGAAGCATGGGGAAACTCGTGGCACCCGCGCCTTCCTGGCAGCTCGTGGTGCAGGGCAGCGTCTCCAAAGCAGCTGGGACACTTGGTTCTGGTTCCTGCCTGATCACGAGTTGCCCGGGGGTCCTGCCTGACGCTAGCACGGCCGGTGGTTTCCCCGCTGGCCCGAGCAACCTTTCTGTGCAACTACCCTGGTTCCATGAGCGGGAATTCCCCAGGTTCCCAGCCTCGCTGCTTTCCGTTTCAAAAGTTTGGTGGGGTGGGCGCGGGGACCGAGAGCAGAGACATGGCCCTAGGTCTCCTCCTTGCCCTCTGCCCGTGCTCGAGGCCCTGGAGCCAGCTTGACCCTCTGCAGAGGCTCAGCCCAGGGGCAGGAGGGTCCCCGTGCAAAGCACTCCCACCCCTGGGGCCAGGAGCCTGTTGGCTGCAGACCAGAGTAGCCCAGCAGGTGCCGGTGCCCCAAAGAGCCCGGGGCACTTCACAGGGCTGTGCGGGGCAGCGTAGACAGCGTCCGCCTGGGGCTGCAGCCGGAGGCAGCTCCATGCTGGTGAGACGTAGCCTGGAGGGAGCCCTCGTGGCCCTGTCCCGGTTACTTGTAGGGCCTCAGCTGCCCACAACCAGCGGAAGAGCTGGTCCCCGGGGGCAGGAGGCTGGAGACCGCCTCGCCGGGCCGGCCGTGCCGGGGTGCTGACAGGGCACAAGGCTTCTGGTGTGATAATCCGCAGTGACAGGGAGGCAGAACTGGCTTGTAATTAGGGGATTAGCGCCCAGGCAGGCCCCTCCCATGGACCCGTCGGGATTTTTTTTAAATCAAATGTTTCTGGGCCAAATTAGTTCTGAATTTTGACTGAGCAGAGTTCAAGTCCATGCGGCAATATCTCCGGGAAGCCTCCTCCCTTCCAGACTCTTCTTCAGTCTGGGGCTTCCGAAGTTCCCATGTCCATGGCAGGCATCCCTACGTGCAAGCCCAGAGGCTGAGGTGCCCCCGGTCTTGCGTGCCTTGAGCTGAACGGCTGAAGGAGCCGGGGGAAAGCTCGGGAGCAGTCCCCCCCCCCCCCCGCCCATCAATGGCTCCCGTCGGAGGCGTTATAGACTCGCGGGGTCAGCCTGCCGGCAGTGCGTGGGACAGGCCTTGACCTCTCCCCGCGCTCGAGTCCCTTCACGGCTGAGAGGATGGTGTCTCCCAGGCAGGTCTGGCTAGGCCTGTGCGTGGGGGCAGGAGGAAAACCCGGGCACGAGGGGCTGTCCTGGACCCGCTGGGAACACTTAGTGCCTGAGCAGGGCTGCTCCTGGGCAGCGGCCGGATGCTTTGGACTGGACCCAAAACCCTCCCTGCAGACCCGTTGCTGGAGGATTCCCCTCGGAGGGCTGGCTGGAGCTGCCCCGGATGTATTAATTGTGCGGAGGAAAGCCTCCCGCTGCGTGACTCCCCGTGGGCATCAGCAGCTGCTCGCTTTCCTCGAGGCATTCCCGGGAGCGCCCGCGCCTCCATCCCCAGCTTGCTGGGGGGAGCTGCCGTATGGGGAGGGGATGAGCTGGGAGCCAAGCATTCCCAACCACTGTCTGCCTGTGGTGCCTTGGGCAAATCCCTGTGCACCCGTGCTGGGACTTGTAGGTTGGGGCAACAGCTAGCACCAAGGGCGCTGGGAGTGAGCTGTAGGCAGGCTAGCCGGCCACAGGCAAGGGGGCGAAGCCCTGCCTCCACCCGAGAGTGGCCTCAGGTGCAGGGGGAGGTAATCCTATGCACCCCGCTGGAAGAGGATTTCTAGCTCATCTGGTCCCTCCACGGTGGGTCCATTGTGCTGAGCCCCACAGCCCCACCCAGCACGGCCCCGGCCACTCCTGCAGCCTGGCAAGGCTTTGGCTGGCGTCCCAGAGCTCAGCGCCGTGCCCGGCGTGTTCCCAGCCTGGCTGGGGGTGGCACAGCCGCTGTGTACACACGCGGGTGACTGGCGTCTGAGTCAGCGCTCGGGAGAAACTCGCCCAGCCAGTCTGGAGCGGGGCGAAACTCCGCAGTGACATCACCAGCCCTGCCCTGCGCACATGGGAGTGGGCCTGCTGGGGGGGCACGCCGGCCCGGCTGCCCCCTGCACCCGGGTCCTGTGCTCCAGGCCTCTGCTCCCACCTGGGCTGGGGTGGCAAAGCCGGGCAGCTGGCAGGAACCCGGGAGGGCAGGGGAGGAAGTGCCTTTTCCTGCTCCCAGGGCTGGGCTGGAGGCGGCTGTGTCTCCTGCCCAGCCAGGAGCTGGAGTGATCGCACCGAGTCCTGATCCCTGGGCACCAGTGTCCGAGCGGAGCTCTGCACCCGCACCCTCCCCTTCGCGCTGAAACCCCCCGTGGCACACGACGGCTTCGGCCGTGGGGGTACGAGGTCAGAGTCTTAAAGCGCTGGCGATCCTTTTCAGACTCTGGCTGGCTGGGATGGCGATTGGGTCTGACATGGGGGCAGGGACATGCTTGCAGCATCCCAGGGCTGGGGTCTCAGCACCTTCCCCTGCAGCTCGTACTGCGGCTGGAGTCGACAAGGGGGGCCCTGCAGGGAAACTGAGGCAGCCCCACATGCGAGCTGTCGGCATCCAGCAGTCAGGAAGACCAGTGTCTTCCTTCACCCCTGCCCCGGTCGGTGCAAGTGAGGCTATGGGGTTGGCTCTGCTGGTCAGGGTGCAGGGGGCTGGCTCGGAGCATGGCACCGGCTGCGGAGAAAATGTGCCCCAGGAGGTGCCGGAGCCTCCGCACTTCAAAGGCCGTCACTGTGAACGTACCCGGCACCAGGTGTATTGCAGCCATCGCCCGTTGCGAGGCTGAGCCATCAGCTCTCAGGTCCCATCACTTACGCGTGGCCCAAGAGCCTTGCGCCCATGGCAGAAAGAGGCTGTGGGTCCAGCTGCCTGGGGACGGTGTCCACGCACCCACTTAGTTCCCTGGATCACTGAGGCCCTGGCAGCTGGGTGCAGGAGCTGGGTGGGGATGGGGTCACTTGTGGCCTTGCCTGATGCATTTCAGTTTTAAATTCCACCTGCTGCGGGGAACCCGATCCTGTCTCTGCCTCCTGCCAGGCAGCCAGCTCCCCCAGGCAACGGGAAAGTCCTGGCTCCTCCTTGGAGCCCTTGGGAAAGGTGAAAGGTCTCCAGGTACTTTCCAAAAGAGCTGGGTCTGGGGCGGTGCAGGCGGATGCAGTGAAACCTCGGCACCCCTGAGAAGCTGCTCAGCTGGGAGCTGCTGCCACGAGAGCCCAGGGCTTCGGGGATGAACGTGCAGCTCCCCCGGGCTGCAGCCAGGCAGGGACCCCGGAGGGACACGCTCTTGGCTGGGACGCCAGAAAGCAGGGGGTGGAAGGAGACTTGGCTGGAAGGAAGGACAGGGTAGAAAGTGAAAGCTTTCGTGGCGAGGGGATTGTACAAAGGACTCCTGCATGTTCCTGGCAGGACAGGTGCGTGCAGCGAGGCGAGGCGTGATGTATCCCTGTGCTGCTCTGGCCTGGCAGAGGCAGCTGAGCTCTGCTGTCTGCCCACGCCCTGCCCCTGGCGCAGACACCACCCCGGAGAGGCACCGCCCTGGACGGTGGCACCCGGCTTGGTCTCCTGTTACACCGAGAGGCTGTTGGTTGTGTTAGTCCGATACCAAACTTGGGCTCAAGAAAGCTCGTGCTTTAGATCCATACCTGATGTCGCTGGTCTCTAAAGGGGCACCTCTGCCCTGCCTTCAGTCTGGAGGCCCAGAATGGTGCAAACCTCCCTTGCCTCCTGCTGCATAGCCACGGCCCTTCCCTCCCGGAGCGCAGCCTGCCTCTCTGCCCCGGCTGAGATCGAGCATGGCTGGGGGCATCCAAAATCCCGGAGGCCTGGGACTTGCATGAAGGCTGCCTGCCTGGATCTGGGGAGCCCCTGAACCCCCAGGTCTGTAGTCCTGGCAGGGTGCTGGCCCGGTTGAGTCCTACAACCCATGGATTTTTGTAGGCTCAGTTTTTGAGCTTTGCTCAGTTGCATTTGGTACTAATTGGGACTTGGATTAAAGAAGAAAAAAAAAGATCTCCCTGCCTCAGGAGGGGGCATAGGGCTGCCCGGCTCTGCCCAGGACAGCCTGCTGGACGCGGCTGGGCCCCCCCTTGCAGGAGGCTTCATTGAAGCTGGGGGAGGCACAGGCCAAGAGGGTGTGAGAGCCGCGCTCATCATACCCATTTATACATCCATAGTGCCTTCACACCTTGAATACTGCGCCCAGTTCTGGTGCCCGCACCTCAGCAAGGACGTAGAAGGACTCGAGGAGGTCTGGAGATGGGCAACTGGATGAGGGGTACGGAGGGGTTTCCATGCAAGGAGAGACTGGAGGGGCCAGGCCAGGTCAGCTTAGCAGAGGAGACATGAGAAGGGTTTACAGAATACTAACTGGTGAAGGGAAAGTCCATAGGGATTTCTTATAGACTCTCACAAGGCAAGTACCAGGGGTCACAAACTGAAATAAGTAAGCAGTCGGTTCAAAACGAACACCAGGAAGCTCCTTTCCACCCACGGGCCACTAAAGCGTGGGAGTTACAGCCGCTGGCTGTGGTGGACACTGGGAGCTCAGCCAGATCCACCGAGGGAGTGGACGTGCTTGGAGGAAAGGGGCTGAGCAGGGAGCGAGGGGCACAGCCCTTGAGTCGGAGCTTCCCCGACCTGGAGACGGCGAGGGAGAGGGACCATGGAAAACCCGTGGTCAGACCCAGATCGTTCTCCCTTCCAGCTTTCATTTTCTGCCCGTGTGACAGGAAACCGAGCACAACAGACGCGGGGTCTTTCCCAGTCGATAGCAGTCCTGGAAGCCAGTGCTTCCGAGGCCCTGCACGGCTCCAAGTACCCCAAGTTAGCGGGGGACAGACCGCTGCCGACTGGGCCCGGTGGCCACAGGACCCTAGGTTTGCTCCCTCTCAGCTGTGAGCCTCCGGTCTCCCCCTGCCCAGCCCCAGACCGGGGCAGGGATTGTAGCAGCCTGCGGAGGGGGGCTGGACGTCTGGGGACCGGGCAGCGTTTGTTCAGTGCTTGCTGCAACCTGCTCCTTGTAGCAGCACGGAGCTGACTCGGGAAGCCTTGAGCCACGCGGTGCCACGTCGGCACGCACCTGCCTCTGCCGCTGGGGCAGATGGCTGGGATTTCACTGCCCTGGAAAGAGGGGCCGTGGCTGCACGCGGTGCAGAAGTGGCTCTCGCCTGTGGAGCGGCTCCAGGCTGGCACCGCGGTGGCACTGGGGTTCCCGCTGCCCCCTTTGCTGGGCCACGGAGAGGCCTTGAGCAATGCACAGAGCATGGGGAAGGCGAGGCCAGGGTGGGGGGCGTTGCAGCTGCCCAGTGCTTCCCACCCTCTGCAAGCAGCTCCTAACTGGGAGGAGTGGGTGAGAGCTGCGTGTCGCCACGTGGCCATGACGAAACGAGGACGCTGAACCGTGGCATGTACCAGGGGCGTCAGCTGCTCTCCCACCTGGGCACCCCCACACCTGTGGGTCCCCACGCATCCCCTCTAACAGCCCCAGGTGAGCCCTGCCGCCCCTTCCCAGCTGCAACCCGGGGGAGCGGCTGTGACGCACACGACGTCTCTGGAAAGGAGGCAGATGGACTGGAAAACCCCGTGCTCCCTTGCGGTCTCTGGCTTGGGGGCTCCTGGGATTGCATGGGCCTGGCGGCCGTTCCCTGCTGCCTGCCTCCTGGGAAATGCTCAGGGCTGCCTCGCCGCACGGCTCCTGGTGACGGCACTACTCGGGCGGCAGCGCGGCCCCGGGCTAGCGGGCACAGATCTGAGTGGCCGAGGTGGGGGACACCGTGAAGCAGGGGGCAGCCGGTCTAGCGCGAGCTGCCTGGTCGTCCGTGCTGGGGGTGGCTCTGGGGAAGGGGACAAGGGGTTCCCGCCAGGAGAGGGGCTCAGGGTGCAAGCCCCAGGGAGCTGGGAGGGAGCCCCCGAAAGCCAGATGGAGCCGGCTGGGCACCCGGGAAATTGCCCCCAGCCCCCTGCGGTCCGTGGGAGGTGGCAACAAGCAGCTCTGCCGGGCCTGTGCAGAGCAGTGGAGCCGAACGGCCGTGCCTGCGCTCAGCGAGGCCCCAGGCTCCTGCTCCGCCGACAGAACCGGTTTGCAGCCAGGCAGGAGCATTCATGCAGCATCGCCAAACTGGTTTTCAAACCAGTGCAGGGCCGGCGTGTGTGGATGTGCCTGAGCGTGTCCTCTCCAGGCCCCCCTTCCTGCCTGGCTCCAGTTCGTGGACTGGGCTGTGTCTGCAGCTGTTGCACTCGTTCTTCTCCATGACGTTAAACCCACCTAGCCCCATAACCCTGCTCTGCTTTGGCTCAGGACCTCCCAGCTCAGCTCCGCTCCCGGCTTGTGACTGGCCTTTGGAGCGAGCTGCTTGCTCTGGTGCCCCGGCCTGTGCCGCGGCCGCACCGATGGCCAGCGTGGACTTCCCTTCGGGTCCACGGGCCATGCAGCACGCTGGGGCTAGCCCGGTCTGCAATGACGGTGGTAGGGGACCCGTGGGCAGGACACGTCTGCAGTGCTGCACTGGGACCAGGAGCCTGGGACGATGCCTTCGAGGCTTTGGGACCGGGCAGCAGGGAGGGAAACCACTCTGCTCTGGGTCTGACGCTTCCTGTCCTTGCCGTTCAGCCCAGTTTGTGCAGACACACGAGCTGCCCCGGGGAGGCATCGGATGCCCTTGCTTCAGCTGATTTGGGGGCAGTGCCCCTGCCTCGGCCGTGTGTCCACAAGGCGTGGGACGTGGCACGAGCCCGACTGCAAGGTGTCACAGCCCCAGACACGCTATGATCGTGGCCTTGGTGGGCGCAGACCCCCCTGGCCGCTGACGCGGGGCTCTTGCACCAGCCCCCAACTTTCTTGCGGTGGAGCCATTTTGAAGCAGCCCGGAGCTGCCTGGTGCTCTTTGCTCTGGGCGGGCGCCGGGAAGCTCGGCTTGTTTGTTTTGGAAAGGGCGCCGGCTGGGCCGGGGCGGCAGGGCCCTCTGCCGGCAGCAGGCGAGCCCGGAGGGGAGCGGGACGTGCCGGAGACCAGCCCGGGGCAGGGCAGGGGGTGGAAGTCAGGGATTCCTGGCTGCAGGATCTGAGCTGATCGTGGGAGGTGGGTTTTATCTCCGTGGCACGTGCCTAGTGCCGCGTTGTCCTCTGTGCTGCGCTGAGCTGGCGCCCATGCCCCTTCCCACTTGCAGCCCTCCATCACCTTCCTGCTGCTCTGCAGCCCAGGCGCCTTCCCCTCCGGGCTGTGAACCAAAGCAGCCTGGATGAGCGGCATTAATGTCTCTGGTACTGGCAGGTTTGGTCTGGGACCCCAGTACACCTGTCCCTAACCCCGCTCTGCTCCCCTCCCCGGCAGTGAGCTTCAAGGACTGCCCGGAGAGACGGCGGACGGTTTATTCCCCGAGTGACAAGCGGTTCCGGGTGCAGTCGGATGGCGTCGTCGAGGTGAAACGTGCTGTGCGCCTCCACGACCATGAAATCAGCTTCCACGTGCACGCCTGGGACTCCACAGGCCACAAGCACGTGGCCAGGGTCGTCATCCAGAGGGAGCAGGGCCGGCACGGCCACCACGTGGTACGGGGACATCTTGCTGCACCACAGCGCTGTGCTGGGAGTAGGCCCCTTCCCCACGTTGACCCAGAGGAGATGGCTTGGGGCATTCCCTTCTGGGCAGAGAGCACGCCCCTGCTCCCCTTGCGGCTGCTCCCAGAGCCCCATCGCCATGGGCAGCTGGAAGAGTGCCCCCCAGCCCCTTTACTGGGGCACCCCAACACCCTTAATGCCCCCTTTCCTGTGCTCTGGGTGCAAGCCCAGGGCTGCCAGGCAGCTGGCATGCCCACCCTCCTGCCTCATCCCTCTGGACTGGAAGCTGGAAGTGCCTTGCGGTTCCCATCACGCCGAGTCAAGCATTACATGAGTAAAAGCTTTCGGCTAATGCATCCGTGAGCCATTAGCAGGCGTCGGAGGCAGAGCCCAGATCTCTGAGCCGCTTGCACGCCCTCCTGCCTTGTAGCCGCTAGTACAAGGGCCCCGTCTCAGTGTGGCTGGTCTCTCTATAGGACGCTGTGCCGGGTGTTCGGACAGACGTGCTGACCTTCCCGAAGTCCCATCCTGGCTTGAAGAGGCAGAAGAGGGACTGGGTCATCCCGCCCATCAACTGCCCGGAGAATGAGCGGGGCCCCTTCCCCAAGCAGCTGGTCCAGGTACGGAGGAGTCTTCGTCTCGGTGCTGGGTTTGGCCCGGGGCTGGACCCGGTCTGGGGGGCTATTGGGTGGGAGAGGGCTGAGGGGGAGGCTGGGAGCTGGGAGGGCGGCATGGGGGTGTGGAAGGTGTCCTAGGTGGACACCGTGGCTGAGGGCTCCCAGCTGGGACTGGGACGGTGAGGAGCTGCTTTGTGGGACCCTCCGCCCTGGGACAGGCCGCGTGCATGTTCCCTGGCTGACCCTGCCACTGCTTCTCTCCCAGATCAAATCCAACAAGGACAAAGAGACCAAGGTTTTCTACAGCATCGTGGGGCCCGGCGCGGACGAGCCCCCCGTGGACACCTTCAGAATCGAGCGGGAGACGGGCTGGCTCCTAGTGATGAAGCCGCTGGACAGGGAGAATATCCCCAAGTACACCGTGAGTCCGGGTGCTGCGGGGCAAGGGGGTGGCAAGCTTCCACATCCCACTGTCTGGCTGCTTGCATCCGAGCCTGGGGCCGGGGGAGCCGGTGGAGGTTTCTTGGGGATGGGTCTTGCCCACTCCTGCACTGGCTCTTTCCCCGAGACCTGTTCCTGAATGAGGTGTGGGAGCTTTGTCCCCATCAGAATCGGGCTCTGGGAGTGTTGCAGCTGGCTTCTGCATTTGCCGGCTGCCTTGGCAGTGCCCTGGGTTCGTGCATGGGGCTGCACTGTGAAGAGCCTGGGCTTCCCCAGCTCTGAGCCCGTTGCCTGGCAGAGTGGAGAAACTCCAGGCTCGTGGCAGCATCGTGGGTTGAGGGAGAGGGCAGGCGGACAATGAGCTGATGCCCCGCGGCCCTGTGCTCTTCCCAGCTCTTCTCTCATGCCGTGTCTGCCAACGGGCAAAGTGTGGAAGACCCCATGGAGATCATCATCACGGTGACGGACCAGAATGACAACAAGCCCCAGTTCACCCAGGAAGTCTTCACAGGCAGCATCGAGGAAGGAGCCAAGCCAGGTAACTGAGCCAGCGGCCGGCTCAAGCCCGGGCTGAGGGGTGCCGTCCCAGACCTACATCTTGGGGATGTTCCCATGAAACTGGGTGATAAGGCCTGACTTGAGTACCAGAAGGACCTGACTTGGAGTGGCACAAGGCCTCGAGGGGCAGCACTGGGGCTGTAGATGCCAGGGAAGGGGCACTCCCCATCACTGGAGGGGGCCAAGGGGAAGGCGATCTAGGTGCAGCGATGCCTGTGCTCCGCTATGGATATTTCCCAGGCTTCTGGGCTTTGCTGGTTGCCCCCCACCTCCCTTTCTGCTCCATGTGTCGGGGTTTTAAGCCTCCCTTAGAGGTGCTGGATGCATCCCAGGATGGGCTGCAGCTGGAGCTAGGGCTGGGCTGTGCCAATGCTCCCCTTGGGACTCAACCCTGGAGGGTCCTGGCTAGAGGGTCTTGCCCCTGCGTTCAGGGTCAGACCGATGCCATGTTCGGGGTCCAGAGGGAGTCTCACCCCCTGGCCACTTTGGTCCTGGCTGCCTTCCTCTGTAGCAGAGGCACGGCCTCTGCCCGGGATCTTTTGAGCGTATATTAACAACCTCTGCAGAAACAGGATGTTGGCTGCTGCAGTCTCCCTGCTTCACCTGGGGCAGGTCCAGTGTCATGTCAGGGTTGACGGGAGTTTGACAGAGATTTAGATGGTGGATTTGTCTGGGGTGGTTTGCACAGAGCTGATGCTGCTTCAGGCAGGCGTTGGCCTGGATGTGACTTCTGGGTGTCCTGTCCAGCCCCGCGTCGGAGCCCTGGGAGGGCTCCAGGCTAAGGGACGCTCTGTGTGGGCAGGCGCCGGGGGCCAGGAGAGGAGAGCTTGGTCTGACACGCGAGGCAGGCTCAGAAGGAGCGCACAGGGCAGGGCTGGGTGGAAATGCCCTGCTGGCTGCTTGCTTCCCTGCAGGGCTGTTCCCCACCATGCCACCCCACTTCAGATGCATCCCTGTGTTAACGAGCATCCTTGCTTTCCCACGCATGTTCAGGAACCTCCGTGATGCAGGTGACTGCCACAGATGCGGACGATGCCGTGAACACCTACAACGGGGTCGTGGTGTACTCCATCGTGGACCAGGAGCCCAAAACCCCCCACAGCCAAATGTTCACCATCAACAAGGACAATGGCATCATCAGCGTGATTGGGACGGGGCTGGACAGAGAGGTGAGGGCCCTGCAGAGCGGGGAGGATGCGTGGGTGCCCTGCGGTCCAGGCGGTGGCCAGTGCATCTGCTTGCCATGATGGCTGGGTCTTGTGGGGAGGGGGCAGGCCCCGGGCCTCATGTCAGTGCTCAGGGGCTGCTCTGGTGGCAACGAACCCATCTACCATTCCTGCAGGGCCATGGCCCTGCTTCCTGATGCTAACCCCACTGTG
This sequence comes from Caiman crocodilus, assembly GCA_030014935.1. Taxonomy (NCBI): domain Eukaryota; kingdom Metazoa; phylum Chordata; order Crocodylia; family Alligatoridae; genus Caiman; species Caiman crocodilus. The sequence continues at coordinate 1,823,830 of JAGPOW010002791.1, read as the reverse complement.
ACCTTGCTTGCAGAAAACCCCCGAGTACACGCTGATTCTCCAGGCAGCTGACATGGAAGGCAGTGGCTCGATCACCACCGGGACAGCCGTGATCGAGGTCATTGACACCAACGACAACGCCCCTGTCTTCCAGCCAGCCACAGTAAGTGGCCACCAGCCTGCTTCCCGTTCGCTGCATTGCCCCATGCTGCTTCTGTCTGGGGACTCTGCTGATGCTGGCTGGGCGGTGATTTGCAATGTGTAGCCTCGTTTGTAATGGAAGGGTTGCGCATCTGGTCGTCTCCAGGCCAGGCAGGCGTTTAGTGAGGAAGCTGAGGGCTGGAGATGCCCTACATGCCCACTGTGGGAAGCTTTCTGAATTGTGCCCTGTTAAACATCAGTGACAGATGCACAGCAGCTCCCTCCCGAAGAAGCTTGGTGTGGCTGTGTGACCCAAGGCCCTGGTCAGCCGGCCCTCTCATGGCTGTGGAGCAGTGACCTGGGCCGACTGAGCTGAGGCTGGATGGATGCCATTCATCCCTGCTGGGTTCTGTGCCTGCCAAGGCTATTATGGGATAAGGGTGGCAGGGACTGGGGTGTCCCATCCCTGGAGCCGGGGGCTGTCCATCGCCACTGCATGGTGCACCATGTTGTGCTGCCTCTGGGAGCCACAAATGCAGAACCCAGTGTTGGGTCCTTTGGGAGCTGATCAGTCCCACGTGCTGCTGCTGTGAGGGGCTCTGTCCCATCCTCAAGGGCTGGAGGCTACAGGTTTTGGCTTTGAATGAGTTTTCTGGAGCCAGGAGAAGTCCAGACTAGGCCTGCTGCTGTGAGCCAGCCCAGCTGCAGGAGCTGCCTGGTGCCATCCAGCCTGCATCTCGTTTTGCAGTACGAAGCCACCGTGCCCGAGAACAAAGTGGGCTTTCTGGTGGCCCGGTTGACGGTGGTGGACGAGGACAGCCGAGACTCGAAAGCCTGGAGGGCCGTGTACCAGTTCCAGAAGGGGAACGAGAACGGCGACTTCGTCATCACCACAGACCCGAACAACAACGACGGTGTCCTGAAAACAGCCAAGGTGAGTTGCACGCTCCCGGCCCATGCTCCACCTCGCTGGCTGTCCCGGAGCAGCACATAGCAGACAGCCTCCAAAGCAGGGAGCCTTCTGGAGACCCCAGTCTCCTCTTCTCCACAGAAGCCAGGTCCCAATCCCGTGTCACGTGGCAAGAGCAGGGAGAATGTGGGGCAGTCCCATGTTAGCCCAGAGCTATGCTGTGCATCAGCGAGTACCGCGGTACTCCAGGGCACCATGAGATCTTTGTAAGGGTGTTGTGCAACCCCTGGTAGGCCCCTTACCAGCTTAATCTGTCCCTGGATGGGGCTGAGTGCCTTGACAGAGCTCAGGGCATATTTCCCTGCACGCCCCGGCCTGGTTGCTCCCTTGCTGATGTTTGTTGCAGGGTCTGGTGATGAGAACGGGATGCTGAGCAGCCTGTGGTTTGCCCCTGGCCTTGCTGCAGATCTTCCAGGCTTCCCTGTCATCAGCCCATTGGGGTGCTGCCTTGGGGAGGGTGGGCACCAGCCCTCTGAGCACAGGCAGTACTTGGGTTTCTGGTGGAAGATGCCAGGGGAGGTGATGTGCCTTTGGGGATCTGCGACCTAAGCTTATGAAGAGTAGAGCTGCTCTGGGTGGAGCCTTGCCTGGCATCCAGCCAGACCGTGAGGGCAGCCCGGGGCTCAAGACCATTTCCCTCCTCTCTGTACTGGCCAGGGCTTGGATTTTGAGAGCCAGAAACGCATGGTCCTATACGTCACAGTCATAAATGAGAGCCCCTTCGTTGTGAATCTCCCGACTTCCACCGCCACCATCACCATCGATGTGCAGGATCTAAATGAAGCTCCCATCTTCATCCCACCCGTCAAAATGGTGGACATACCTGAGGACACCCCCATAGGACAGGAAATCACCTCCTATACGGCGCAGGACCCGGACAAGAGCCAGCCGCAGACGATCACGTAAGATGGATGGGCCCCGGCGGTGATGTTCAAGTGGCCGGGTTAGCACCAGAGGGAGCAGGGCCAGCACGGCCACCACGTGGTACAGGGACAAAAGGAAGGTGTTTTTGCACAGCATGTAATTAAGCTTTGCCGCTAATTGCGGCAACAGGCGGTAGAGGCTGTTTGGTTAGCCAGGGTCATGGGGGCTGGACAGACAGAGGGGGAGTAGATCTGTCCGGGGAAGTCGGGGAGCTTGCGTGCACCTGGGACTGCTGCTGACCAGGACAGCAGGAGGGGGAAGCTCACCGTGCATGCCATCTACAAGACCAGACGCTGGGCTAGCTGGGCCCTCTGTCCAGCAGCTCCTAGGTTCTCCCCCATCTCCGTTGTTTGCTCCCGTGAGGAGAATGAAGGGCTGAGTGTCCAGGCAGTTTAGGGCTGAACTGCACCCACAAACTGCTCTGGCTTTGCATGGGCTGGGGCTGCACAAGAACAAGCCACTGCTCTGTGTCCTGTGCCCTATGCAGCCTGACACGGCTCAGCAGAACTGCCCCAAACCCACGCTGAGCTGGAACTGGGGCTGTCTCCAGTCCCCTGCCTGGGTCTCTTCCCTTCACCCTTCCCCCTAGCTGGAGGCTGACATAGGGTTGGCTGCAGTCTGCAAGGGGAGGCAGGCCAGGCAAGCTCCTAATGCATCTGGAGTCCCCTCCCACCACCCCAATCCCTTCCTAGTCCTTCTGCTCTAAGACCAGCTCCCTGCCCACACAGGTACAGCTTGGTAAACTCCCCCTTGGGCTGGCTGGAGATTGACCCGCGAAACGGCATCATCACTGCAGTCAAGCAGCTGGACAGGGAGTCCAGCTCCATCGTCAACAGCACCTACAAGGCCATCGTGCTGGCTGTGGACAATGGTAAGCCAGGCTCTCTCCTCTGGGAGCAGTTTGGTTCGGGGTACAAGGGCACTTCCCCACTTCCTTCCCTCCCCTTCGTGCAGCAGCCATGTAAGAGCTCAGGGCAGCACACGCTGCAGTCTGGAGCAGGAAAAGGGAGAATTGTGTGTCCAGCACAATGTCCACTGCCCTCCTGGGATGGGGAAGGTAGCTACAGCCTGCAGTCAGAGCAGAGACATAACTCAGAGCTGCAGGCTTGAGCAGTGTAATGCTCCCTGGTGCTCTGTGAGGATCACTGACCTGAACACTGCCCCTCCAAAAGCACATCTCCCTGTGGTTGTCAGGCAGTGAAAACAGATGTGGGAGGCAGCTCAGGGGTCAAAGAGCAGACAGATGTGGCTTTTGCACTTCCCTCTGGCTGAAACGGCACCCTCTGTCCATCAGGCTCTCCACAGACCACCGGCACAGGAACCCTGATCCTGACTCTCCTGGATGTGAACGACAACGGGCCGGTGCCAGATCCACGGGAGTTTGACATTTGCAACCGGAACCCCACGGTGCAAATGCTGCACATCGTGGACAAGGACCTGCCCCCAAACACATTCCCCTTCTCGGTAGAGCTGACGCACGGCTCCAGTGCCAACTGGACCGTGGCTCTGAGTCCACAGGGTAAGTGGCTGCAGCATATGGCACATGCCTCTTGGCTGTTCTGTCCCAGGACATGGGTCCAGGCCATGGCTCTTCTGTGGGTCTGTCCAGGCTGACAGTGCAGGGCCGACCCTGGGGCAGGCACTGTTTCTTCACTAAGCTGCAGAAAAGAGGCTTGCTTGGGTTTGCCAAATGCTCTAGCTGCCCACATGCCCATGGCTTCCATCACCCGTGGGGCTGGGGCTTTATTGCTGATCCACCCAGCCACAGAGAGGGCCTTTGCACACCCTGGGCAGCTGACTTGTCCCAGGCAGGACTCAGAGGCCAGGCAAGGCCAGCAGTCCCCTATGAACCAAAGCGGCTGATGGAGGCGAAGGCTCTCAGAGCGAGACTGCTGGGACCCCAGTACCTTGCTGCAGCTGGCCTTGGGGTGGGGAAAAGGGCTCAAGCTTTCCCCTGGTGCTGGCAGGGCAACTGCAACCTGTCCAGCTGGAAGTGGCCATCCTGGTGCTGCTTTGGGGAGGTGCTGTCTTCCCTCTGCTCCAGCCAAAGCAGCCCACACTGATGCTATCCCGCATGTCATGGCTTTCCTGCAGGACCCTGCAGCAGTGCTGTACACTGCCCGGGGCCTGCAACCCTCTGCCTCCAACATCCTAGCGGCTTCCAGGTGTGTGTCTGGCTCCTAACCCTAAACCCTGCTCTTGCCCCCAGGGGAAGACCTGGCCCTCAGGCTTCACAAGCAGCTGGAGCCCGGGGAGTACAACATCTTCCTGCAGCTGACGGACAGCCAGGGCCAGTCCCAGACAACCATTGTCAAAGCCCGTGTGTGCGACTGTGATGGGGACTTCAAGCAGTGTGACCGCCGGGGCTACTATGTCGCGGGTGGCCTGGGCATCCCTGCCATCCTGGGCATCCTTGGGGGAATCCTTGCTCTGCTGAGTGAGTACCGTGTGTGAGACGACACCATGCCCCGTAGCTAGGCTGGTAGTGCTTCGGAGAGGGGCAGGCCTTTAGCTCTGGCTTGCGACGTGCATGCATTTGCAGCTAAGACTGAGTGGGGCATCTGAATCCCAAGAGCCTGCACGTGGGATGCTTGCCAATAGATTTGGGAGTATCTGAAGTCCCAGGGGAGAGCCTGCGACAGAGGAAGCTCACTGGTTGTAGCGTCATACGTGGCATTTAAAACAATTGAGCTGTGCCTGCTCAATCGATATGGTTTTTGGAACAATTGAGTTCTGCTCCGTCGATATGATTTGGTGTTGCTTGAACCTGGAACGTGAAATATATTAATTTAAAAAAAAAATGTGCACGCATTTGTAGCTGAGGCCTAGCAGGCTCTGAGCTGCAGCCGGGAGGCAGGGGTCTCCCCGGCTGGAGCCACGTGTGAGGGGCCGTGAGCTGCATGAGCTGGCATTGCTAGCACCTGAAGGAGCCTCTCTTGCTTCCTCTGTCTTCCAGTCCTGCTGCTTCTGCTGCTGCTCTTTGTCAGGAGAAGGACGGTGCAAAAAGAGCCCTTGCTTCTGCCGGAGGATGATACCAGGGACAACGTCTATCAATATGATGAGGAGGGTGGGGGAGAAGAAGACCAGGTGAGCCCAGGGGCCTGTCTCCTGCTTTAGGAGGATCCCGGTCTGAGGGGACAGAGCAGTGTCTTTGCGTGGCCCCTGCTGCTTCCCTGCAAGCTCGGTCCTGCCGGAGCAGCCATGTGCAGTGCCATCCTCTCGAGGCAACATGCCCTCTCGAGCAAGCTGGCAACAAGGCTTGAGAGTGCCAGGCAGCCCACGCAACACTGGCAGTGCTATTCTGCAAGGGGTCCTAGCCCTAGTACAACCCTGCTCTGAGCAAGGAGCAGCTCCTGGTGACCTCTGTCCCCTTCCCCTCCACAGGACTATGACCTGAGCCAGCTGCGTCGAGGCTTGGACGCACGGCCTGAAGTGGTCCGCAATGACGTGGCGCCACCCCTTATGGCAGCCCCGCAGTACCGCCCGCGGCCCGCCAACCCCGACGAGATCGGCAATTTCATTGACGAGGTGAGGATGGTGCTGGGCTCCCTGGGACTATGACTTCAAAGGGTTGTCCCAGCTTTCCTGGTGGGGGATGCTCTCAAGTCACTGCAAAACCCCTCTTCCCCTTCCAGAACCTGAAGGCGGCCGACACGGACCCCACGGCACCGCCCTATGACTCCTTGCTGGTCTTCGACTACGAGGGCAGCGGCTCCGAGGCTGCCTCGCTCAGCTCCCTCAACTCCCTCGGCTCTGACCGTGACCAAGACTATGACTACCTGCACGACTGGGGTGGCCGTTTCAAGAAGCTGGCCGACATGTACGGGGGCGGCGAGGAGGATGAGGAGGAGTAGCTGCCTTGTGAGGGCACAGATACGTGTTGGTTGCTTTGACCCCTTAAGTTTAGCCCCGCTTGGGCACTGTTCTCCCTGAGCTGGGGGTGGATGACTGAAATTCCCTTTCCATAGCCCATGCTAGCACCCTCAAATTAGCCGTTTCTCTGCTGTGGTCTAAGTTCCTGGCATCCCAGCTAAGGCTGTCCAGGTTCATCAGGGAAAAAGAGTTCTGGTGCAGGTGCATCTAGGCTGGGGTGCACCCAGCATCTTGGCGGCAGTCTGTCAGGGGTAAAAAGGTCTTGTCCACTGCTTTGCTCCCTGTATGTGCTGCCCCATCTGGACTGAAGGTAGAGCAATGCATGCATGGATAGGTCGTGTCCACAGGCCGGTCCTCTGTGTTTTAGCAGGTCTGGGCTGCATTCTAGGAGCACAGGTGACTGGCCTCTGTCTCCCCTCTTCTGGCTCCTGTCCCTGGACTGGGAGCTTCTGACTGTTTCGGCTGTCCATGTTTGGACCAGGTCTTTCCAAACCCCCTCCAGCCCTGGGCTCACACGTGCACCTGTGTGCATGGCAGAGATGTGTTGTCTGGCTGCAGGCTCTGTGCAGTGTGGCAGGTGGAAGCACTTACTGCTGCATCACTGTCTCCTGTCTGCCTAGCCTTTCTCGCTGCCCACATTTAGGGACAGGAGCCTGCCCCACTCTTGACCACTTCCCTCACCTCATGTCACAACAGGGTAACTGTCTCCATCCCCTTCAGAATACCTCAATCCAAAGGGAAGAAGTGTCAGAGCAAATTTGCTGTGGGGCTGGCCATGCCTGCAGGCTGCCTAGATGCTAACAAACTCAGCTGGAGGTAGACTGCCTTGTACCTTCTGGGTGGGCAGCTAGCACGGAGCTGAGATGCAGGGAACATTGCCAGAGATACTGAATTTTCAGGTGCCATTTGCTTTTAATCTTGCCTTGATTCAGTTCCATTAACCGAGGTGCGCTTTGACATTTAGCACTGTGAACTGAAATGACCAAAGATGCTATTATTCTTCCCACTGAGCAAGCACAATCGTGAGAGCTTTGTGACTGGGGTGAACTTTGCCCTGGGACAGCCTCAAGGAACTAGCAGCAGATAGGTCCCCTCTCATGTGGGGAGTCTCTGCTGACAGCTGTCCAAGTGCCTCTGTGCTGCGTAGAGGTCAGCATGTCCTTATGCGTGTGTTACGTGCCTGGTTTTCTCTTGTGCCTCCTCCCCTGCCCCTAAAATATTGGATTGTAAGCCAAACTGCATTGAAGCATGGCTGATGCCTTCACCCCTGCCTGCAGCTGAGGGCTATGCTATCCTTTCCAGCCTCCGTTCATGACTCAGAAGCAACACATCATCCTGATGCTTGGTACCTAGACAACTCTGTGTCCCGGACGAATAGGTACCATATGAAAAAGTGACCGTCTCCGCCCAGAGCCATGCTGTATCTCTGTAGAAAATTGTACCTGTGCTTGCATGGGAGAGAGGTGCTCTGTTATTACAGGGATTTTTCCACTTGCATAGCATTTTAGTAGGGTGCCTTTATTCGATATAATAGATGCCAGCAGATTTCTATTTTTCCATCATACCAGATCATAACATTCCTTCCTTCTGCATGTTGTCTGATTGTATCATATTTTCCATGTAGTTACGGTGCATTTAATGACCTTTAAAAAAGCCAATGACTTTACCTGGGTTCTCAACTGTATATTTATCAGCCTTCATATTTTGTATTTGTCTGTGAAAGGGAATGCAGGTATGATGCACATCAGGGGATAAGCAATGGCTAGGTGTTTAATTTGATTATCTGTTTTTATAAAATTTTAATAAATTTGTTTTTAAGAAAGTCTGCCTTTGTTGCTTCCTTTAAGGCTCACAGCCCATGTGCTGCCTCCGCTGCCCTTGGTTAAGCAGATGTATTTTCATTGAGCTTTTTTAAGTTCAGTGCTGGAAGTCAAGGCTGTCCCCGGAGAACAAGGCTGCAATTTCTCAGATCGAGCCCAACTGGTTCCCTTGGTGAAGCACAAAAGCTCAAAGCTTTCTGCATCCTCTTCTTGTTTTAATGACAACACAGAAATAGCTTTCAGAACAACCATGTCCCGGGGAGACCAATCCCGTGTGTCATGCATGGAGCTGGTGCAAGCTCAAAGCTGTCACTGAGGACTAGAAAAGAATCTTGCCCTGACTTGTTCTTGCCTAAAAATCTAGTAAAGGGACCCACCTAGGGCCTGCTCAGTGCACATTAGGTTCATGAAGAGGTAGAACTAGAAAAGGGAGCTCTGGGGGAAGTACAGAACAGCCCAGGTACCAGCCAAGACTTCAGGGAAAGGCCCCCTTTCCTCTCCACTAGAGCAGGTTGGCTGCCTGTCTCTGTTAGCTGTGTTCATCTGAAGCCAGTCAGAAAGCAGGGTAGGCCTGCACCTTTATAGGCTAACTGCATGACATCTATACGGGGAGTGCGAGCTTTTGTGAACCCAAGTTCAGTTCCTCAGTATGGGGATACCCACAAACCCTCCTAGGGGGGATGAAGCTTCTCCCAGCACTTCAGTCTTTACCCACCGGAACAATTACTTTAATTGAACCATCCTGTTGCCTTTGTAACGCTGCATCTGGCAGCCTACAGAAGATATGGAGCTGCCCATCGTCAGAAGCATGTCTACCATGCCTTGCAGAACTGCTGGAAATTGGAGTTTGCAGGTCACTTTTTTTTCTGAACCCAAATGCTGGAGCTGACTGCATGAGGTAAGCGATTCCTGTGTACTTGTTTGTGCTTGGGGGAAGCTGGACAGCAGCCCTTGAGCTGCACCTGGAACCGGGAGGGAACGCTTCTAGGAGACGTGCTGAGCCTCCACATGTAGCTGCTCCCAAATGCACGTGGGGCTGTGAACCCTGTCCCTTCTGCTGTGATGTGGGTCAGAAGCTGGAGAGAACTGCTTACTCCAGTTACATCGGAGGTGGAACGGCTCCATGCAATGTCAGACAATGGCCTAGGCTGGGGAAGAGATGCCGTATGCAGTAGGAAGTGGTCTAGGGCCGGGAGGTGGATGCCCAGCTCCCCTAAGTTCCTGGGCTGTGAATGACTACGGGTCAGCATCTCCAGGGGTACCACCTCCAAAACACTGCACCTGCAGGGCCCTGGGAGAGCTCTCTGCTCATCCTCTGACAGCAGAAAGCAGCTCCTTCGTCCTTTGTGGTGATCCCTCTCGGTGTTGGGTGATTCTGGATCCTTTTACTGGGTTTCTGATCACACCGGGTGCTAAAGGACACCAAAGGAGAGGCAGTTTCTGTCCCCTGTGCCAGGCATCCAGGTAACTGGATAGAAATAATCATTTCCTTAGTGATATCCACATCTGGATACACAGGGAGCTGGAGCATCTAGCATGATGCACCTCTCCTTTCTCCAAAATGCCATGACTAGCAGGGACTTGCTCTTGTCTTTTGTACCTGCGACTGACTGGTTCTGCAACCATTCCTGGGTTTTACTGGAAGAAAGTCTTTGCTGGCAGAAAGAATAACGCTGATCGTTACTGACAGAGACACCTGGTGTTTGTAGGAGCTCTGACTGCTTTCAAAACCGGCCTTCAGTCAATGGAGACTAATAACATATTGTTTACACTGCTGTAAGTGGGCAGCTACACAAGGGATATAAAGGGATCTGGCCTGATATTCTGGGTACTGATTTATCAGCTGCGTCAAGGACAAACATGTGTCCTGTTTGTCTAATAATAAGTAAAGAGTTGAACTGAACGGAATTGACTGCAAGAAAAGGCATGATATTGCCTGTTATCAGACACTTCCTCTGCCTGACGAAGGCTGTGCGTACGTGAAAGCTTGCAAAGAAGAATTTTTCCCAGAAGATATCAGATTTACTCAACAAACCGTGTGTACCTGTGTCCTTAGACCAAAACGGCTACAACCTATGCCTGTTATCAGACTGATAGACGTGGGGCTCCTGATGCCCCATTCGCCAGCACACGGGAGACGTCCCTTGATCAAGGAAATGTCGGGAACGGATAAGGTGTCCCATGATTTGCATTGCACCTGGACATCCAGCGGCTCAGGTTCATGCTCTCGGAGGGTGCGGTACTTTTTGAGCCCTTACTGACTCTGCTTTGGTGCCACCAAGTGTTGAAATGCTGCACCGCCGTCCCCTCGGCCCCGTGGAAACTGCTTGTGGTGAGTTACCTGGAGGAGAAAGACTGGAGGTGTAGCCAGGCTGGATTGGGATCCGGCCGATAGCCTCGAACGGCAGCAACGGGCTAACCGCATATGCTGGTAGTGACTGCTACACCGATTTCTGCTCTGAGCTGGGAGCGTGCCTGTGGGATATTGTGGCCCGCGAGTCCTAGGTGATGACAGGACGACTAGGAGCCACGCATGGGAAGTGTGACCCGAAGCTGGAAGGAGAGGCAGGGCAGAGGTGGTGCCGCTGGACACGGCTGCGTACAATTCCAGCTCCGTGTTAAATGCAGACGGATTTGCGCCAGCCCCGGGAAACACCAGCTCCGCCGTTGCTGCTTCTCTGGAGCAATTCTGCTGCTGCAGGGCGTCTGGGCCGCAGCACGGCAAGGTGCCTTCATCCCTCGGGGAGCCCGTCTGCAAGCTCTGGGGTTATCGGGCGAACCAGGCTGGCGGGGCTGGCACGGCACCAAGCAGCACCCGGCTGAGAATCCCTGCTGGAGCCTACGTCCTCGGAGGGGTGAAGAGCGGCCGGCCTGCTTGTCCTAGCTGAGCGAAGGTGGACGGGGATACGAACACGCTCCATGACTGCAGCACGAGGGTGAACGCTGGGGAAGGCCCAGGCCCGCTGCACCCCCAGCCTGGCCTGGCCTGACCCTCCCAAGATGGCGGCGAGCCCATGCCTATACAGTATAGGGCTGACTCTCCCAAGATGGCGGCAGGCTGATACCGATGCGGCTGACCTCCCCAAGATGGCGTCCAGCTTCGGTCGACCTCCTCAAGATGGCGGCCGGGCGGCAGCCCCGCGCAGGCGCGGTGCGGTGGGCAGTCATGGCCGCGAGTTTGAACCTGGAGCGGTTGACCCAGGCGCTGGAGCTGCTGCTGAGGAGGCCCGCGGGCATCGGTGAGAGGGGAGGGCGGGCTGAGGCCACGTCCCCACAGATGTATGGTGCATGGCTGAGGCCATCCCACCCCAGGTGCAAGGCTGGGTGCATGCCCTCCCAGAGCATGACGAGGCCATTCCCCCCCTGGTGGTAGGGCTAGGAGCTGTGCCGGGCCCCGATGCGCGGGGCTGATCCGCTAGACGAGACGCGGCGTTCCCCTCCTGCCCTCATGACCGCGAGGTGCCGGGAGCAGCTGGACAGAGTCCACGTACAGGAGACGAGGCTCGTTTTTCTTTCCAGCAGCGGATCCGAGCGCCCTCCCGGCAGCGAAACGCGCGGCTCTGCTGGAAACATTGAGGTCCAACCTGGCTGCCGCGGAGGAGGCGTTTGAGCGGGACGCGGCGTGGAGCGAGCTGCGGCGCGTGCGGGCTGACGTGGCGAGCCGGGCGACGGGGCTGGGCGGTTCTGCTGACGTGACCTGGAGCTTTGCTTCCCAAGTGCTGTTGTTGCTGCTGTGCCTGAAAGAGTGCATGGTCCTCCTGGCTGCCACTTACCGCCCGGCTCCCCCGAATCTCCGGACAGCTGAGACGGCTCCTGCCCTGAGCCCTGACACCCTCAGCATTTCCCAGCAGAGGACCGTGCAGTCAGCGCTGCAATTTGTAGTGACCCTGGGCCTCTGTCCGTACCTCTTACCGGGCGTCGGAGTGCCCCTGCAGCACCGGACGGAGTTCAGCGCCGTCGTCCGAGACGCGGTGTCGCTTGACGCTGCCCCCAGCGCCACGCTGCGGCTCTACGCCAGCTGTACGGTGCTGCTGGAGGTGGCCCAGCACCCATCCTTGGGCAGCCTCCTCCTTACCTGCCATCTCGGGGACCTCCTCGCAGGTCTGTGCCAGCTGGGGTTTGGCCCGACTGAAGGGAAAGGCGAGGAAGCGAGGCCACCGGAGGAGCCCAAGGTGCGTGTCCCAACTAGAATCTCCTGCCTAAACTGTGTACGCAGCCTCCATCTCTCTGGCAGAGGAGAAGCCCTTGGACCACTCTGTGATAGATCGGAGGGTCCCAGCTGCATGGTAGAGACCGATCCTATTCTTTCATCCACGTGGGCCACATCTGCAAGGCTTCTACCACCACCTGCTAGGCCCAGGGATAATGCAGGATGGGGACTCTAACCAGGGTGACATGCAGGGCTAGCGACTTGCCAGATCCTTCCCTTTCCCATTCCACTAGCTTCTGGGTATTATGAATCCAGCTGGAGAAGCCAGGACTGCCCATCACCTCTGGCCATTGGCTGTGTCAGAGCCTGGGGCTTGCATTGGTGTAGGTTCCCTTTAGCTGCCTCCTCTCCTGGCTCCTCTTCACAGATTGCGTTGAAGGACCTACCCTGAAATAGTCATGAGAAGCCTCATGTGTTTCAGCAACAGCTCAGCGGGCAGGGGACAGCATTTGCTGTGAAAGGCTCCTGGCTGCTGTACGCAGGGTCAGTACCTCTGTGTGCACGCAGGTGTGTGCTCCTGTGCTTGAGTTGAGCTTTCCTAGGAGAACAGGGTCTGTGAATCTATCAGGATAACCCTAGAGCTGTTCTTTCTGTTAACTTGTCTTTGAGGTCCGATCTATGCTGCAGTAGGTTAGTGAGATCAGCTGCAGCGGGTCTGTGTCTAGGGGCGAAGTTTTGTCCACGTGGAGGCTGGGAGTACCTGTGGAGTACATGGGGTTAGAAAGTAAGAGGCTCAGATTGCCTCAAATGCACTACACTCAGTGTCTGGTGCTGAGAAGGGAACTTTGCCTTCCCCAGTGGAGCACAGGCATCGCTGTGGGCAGGTAGAGACCATCTCGGGGGGGCGGGTGGTATCCTGCATTTACCCACACCAGAGTTTCTTTACACTTTGCTGTCCTTTGTCAGAGATGAGGCACTGTGCCCGGGTGCGCCTGCGCCTAGCAGTTTGCAGCACTGTTGCTCCTGAACAGCTTTTGTTTACATTTGCCTTAATGAGGAAGCTGTTCTGGACGGGGTTTGGAAGGGCGAATTAACGAGGCTGAGAAGCTGGCTCCTGGCAGCGCGGCTTACCTGGATAGATGCTCAACAGGCTTCTTGCACGGTGCTGCTGGTTCACGAGGGGGCGCCAGCATCCAGCAAAACACACACTCTGCGCTGCTTTTCCCACCTAGATGGATATGTCAGCATGGGGACCTGTGGTTTTTTCCAGGGCCTTACAGAAGAGAAGCGAACCCACTGCAGAAAGGCCTTGCAGAACGTCTTGGATCGAGTCTACCAACCCCTTGTAGTTCGGGAGCTGCTCATTCTTCAGGGTGGATCCAGACAGGTACCTGGGCTGCAGCTGGCTCTGTTGTGGTTAGAGGTGGAGTCTGGCTGAGATGGCTGTTTGCTGCATATGTGTTCCAGCGAGACAAGCTGGACTGCGATGTGCTGGGTGGTTGAATCACCGTGAGCCGGGGAAGCTGCCAGGAAGGAGCCGTGGGGTTGGAACCTAAGCTGTCAGGCTGTTTGGAAGATCTCGTATTATTTTACTCAAGCTGTGTGGCAGGGAGGGATCACAGCGATGGCAGCAACCTATCCTGGCTGCAGTGTTCTGTCATGCAGAGTGGAGCCGCGGTAGGGGAATTGATGCTGTGTCCCAATCATGCACTGGTGACCGATTCCTCCACCCTGCCGTTGGCTTTTCTCTGTGCCCTGGATACTAAGTCATGGACTAGGGCAAAAAATGACGTCTGTGTTATGGCTGAGAGTGTAAAAGACCCAAGCATGCAGTCAGTTGTGATGCCCACAGCAGCAGTGATGCTCGCACTGAGCACCAATCTAATGGGGGATCCCGGAGGCAGTAAAGTAGCAATAAACATGCCGGGTGGGCTGCCTGCCACAAGACAGAGCTCTGCTACCACTGGGAGAGCTGCAGTTTGCACTGTCTCTCTTCTTGTGCATTTGGGTCCTTGGTTACTGTACAGCAATTCTCAGCTCTCGGCCGACTGCCTTGGTGCGCTGTCCTGCCCAGAGCTGCGTGTGTAGTGCAGCTTCTCATACTCTGACTAGTCTGTACAAGTGCCTGGCGGTGCCTGGTTTGTTACGTAGCAGTCGGCCGGGCCTGCCCTAGACTGGAGCTCCCAGGGTGTGTGCACGTCCTCGGTGGGCTGCTCTCCCTGCCAGGGGTGCAGCAGTTTGGTGTTGCTCACACTTCAGGACTGGCTTCCTGGGCAGGGTCTTATGTCTTGGAGCTCCATTTCACTGTGCCAAACCGCCCTTGCCTGGTCTGTAGTCGTGCTAGGGGTGAGTTGAGATGTACTGCCCTTTACAGGTTTGTTTCCAAGAGCCAAACGGGGCATGTTTGACCTGCTTTTGGTTTGTTCCCAGCCTCTTGGAAAAGACTTTCCTGGCAGTAAGTGACAAAAGGCATTGCAGCTAGACACTTGTCTTTCCTCCTGTAAGCCAAGAGAGGTACTGTGTTAGTCTAAAGTCAGGCAGAAGACAGGGTAGAAATGCACCTTCTAGACTAACAGAATCAAAGATGCATAAGCTTTTGGGGGCAGCTGCTCACTGGCATATGATGAAGTAAGCTCTTGCTTGTGAAAGCATGTGCATCTCTGATTCAGTTAGGCAGTCTGTAAGGTGCATCTCTACCCTATCTTTTCCTCCCATGGTGCTGTTGAAATGAGGTCACGGCTGCTGGTGGAGCAGAGGGTTGTCAGCTTGAGCGGGCCAAGGGAATTCAGTAAACAGAGGCGTGGTGCTATCATGGAGCGGAGGTCTGAGCCTGGGTCTCAGCACCCCAGTGCATGGCATTGTGCTCCCTGTGCACAACACAAGGTTGTCTCCAAAAGTGGGGCTATATTTTCAGACTTGCAGTCAATGCTGCTAGATTTATGAGTTGAGATTTCCACTGAGGTGTTCCCTTTGTTAGCCTAATGCCGGGGAACATAGAAGGACGCACTCGCCAGGCTATGCTTGCCTCTGGGCTACAGATGGAGATCTGTAAAAGGTTCTTCACTTCCTAGAGTCCTTAGGAGGTTGGAATGAGCTTCTGTGCAGCACCAACTCTGTAGCATTATGCTGATCCTTCCACTCGATGGGCTAGTGTCATCCCAGGGTGTTAGCTCTGAGCTGCTGCCGTGGAGGGAAGGCAGCTGCTCATTAAAGAGAGCTGTCACTCAGCCCTCTGCTCCCTGTCCCTCTGGAGTGCTGGGATAAAAGCAGCATGAAAGAACCATCTATTGAGGCATGCGAGGTGTCAGATCTCATTAAAGAAAGCAGCTGGACTCTTCTCAGCATGCTGAGTAGCCTGCAATGCCAGTGGCCTTGAATCTGCAAGGATTTGCTCTTATTGAAACTTCCTTCCTCCACAAATACCCTTTTTATTTCATTTGGCTGTGTAATGTGGAAGGGAGGGCTGCCTTGTTAGGAGGGAGGGAATACGATACAAAGAAAAAGAGGGTAGCCTCACTCACATCAGTATTTTGGGTGATGTTAGTATTGCGGGTGGTAGAGGAGATGCTATCTGTGCTGGGGGGATGGCACGCCTGCAGGCTGAAGCTGCGATGCAGCTTTTCCTGTCCTGGCCACAGAGCCAACATAGTCTGAGCTGTCACCTCAGAACTGCCATGTCCAGCAATAGCCAGAGCTGGGATTGCACTGCCCTTGCGTGCATAAAACCTTGATTCATCCTGAGAACCTTCTGTCTCTTGGTAACGAGCCTGTCAGAGCTGCTGCATGACCCCAGGAGACTTTAATTAAGGAAATAGTTCTGTGTGGAGAGGAGGCTCCTGGGATCCACATCCCATCTAATTAAACCCTAATTATCTTTGTGCCACTGGGTGGTGAAGTGAGTGATTGAAAATCCTCCAGCTCCTCTTCCCACTATCACAGATAAATTAAGGTTCTTTAGGGCAGGGAGTGTGCTTTACTACCAGGAGTGCTTGCACAGCTCTGGTGTGGTACCTGGGCTTCCTAACCTGCCTGTTTCCATGTCCTGACAGAGCCTGCACTCCCCTGGAAAGGAGGCACAGCGGCCCCTGGCCCAGGCCCCTGCCTGGCTTCGGCACCTCTGTGGACAGCTGCTCTCAGAGAGGCTGATGAGACCCAGCGGGGTTCAGGCTGTGGTTCGAGGCATCCTGGAAGGAGCAGGCAGTAAGTAGGAAGGGTGGCTGAAAATCCTCTCACTTGAAAAATAAGCAAAATGAGAAGCAAAGACAAAAGCCCCCCACCATGCTTATCTTCCGGCCTGGCCAGTCAGGGAGGCCACTTGTTTCTTAGACCAGACAGACATACCAGTTGTGGGGCAGCACATGCATCCTAAAGCCCCTTACAAACAGTTTAATGTTCTATGGATGGCTCTTGTCAAAAGCTTTGAGATTCCTGCCTTCTCTGGTTCTTCACTCTCGGGTCTCTGAGTAGAGAGGTTGATCGCTGTTTCCTTCTTGGTGTTGGGCAGCAGTGATCCCTTCCCCCAGGAGGTAGGTCTGTCTCCTGAAAGTTGCTTGGACTGAGGAGACTAAAAACAAATGTCTGCCTTTTGGTCTTATCTGCTCCTTTGGCACTGGAGCCAGATGGTTATTTGGCATCTGAGTCTAACTGGGGCCTCTGTTTCGCTCTCCTTTTTCTTCAGCTGGGGCCGCAGGTGGCAGCAATGCTGAAGCTGCAGCTGCAGACTGGAGGAAATGCGACATGATTGCCAGGATCTTGGCTTCTTGTCCCCAGCAGTCCCTGTCCCTTGAGGATTACTACAGACAGGTGTGCCCTCAGGTATGCTTCTCATTCCCTGCCTTACCAAGTCACATCAGTGCTGTCCATGATAGTCAACTTAGTCCTAATACTGCAGTACAAAGTGGCTTCGCTCCATGGTCAAGGAACAGTGTGTAGCACGGCTCAGCTGCAGGTACAATCCGATGTGAACGGGCTTGGCCAAGATGGAGGAGCATATTGCTGGCAGTCTGTAAGGAGAGACATCCCTCTCTGTGTGCACTCCACAGCAGCTCCTCTGCATTTCCCTGCAGTGCAGAGCCCCACATTTGGGTATTTTTTATTAGG
This sequence comes from Caiman crocodilus, assembly GCA_030014935.1. Classification (NCBI taxonomy): domain Eukaryota; kingdom Metazoa; phylum Chordata; order Crocodylia; family Alligatoridae; genus Caiman; species Caiman crocodilus. The sequence goes on along the minus strand of JAGPOW010002791.1, from coordinate 1,806,873 downwards.
ATCTTTAATTGCTGGCATGTTTATGGAATTATTGGTGATATACAATACTGTGCCACCAATAAGGCTGTTGGTCCCATTTACTTTTACACCTAGCATAAAGCAGAAGGGGGGATAACAATGGAGAGGAGATGAAACAGGTAGAAATTAATCTGGAAGATAAGGTTGGGGAGGGGGACTCTGGGGGAAGGGGCTGTGACCAGCCTCCTGTAGTAACCGCTCTTCCTCGATGCACCCGCATGATCAGACCAGCATTGTTCCCAATATGAGAGAGGCCCTTTCCCTGCCGTGCATTGAAATGAGTAGTTCAGCCTACTTCAGTCATCAGCCTAGATCTTTTTTCTAATACTGAAGAACCAGCCCCTCGGCTGCTGCCAGCCCTGGGCTTTAAGAAATGCCCCTTGGGGGAGCTATGGCATACTCCCAGCCTTATTGGTGGCACAGTATTGTATATCACCAATAATTCCATAAACATGCAGGTAAGCCCTCAAATTGCTGCAGGCACCATGGCCCTAATTGATCCTAGCAGAACTCCCCTTTCCCACCCTCGGCTGCAGGGTATATCAGGAAGGAGACCTGTCTCCTCCTAGGCTTGACACCCAATCGAGCCCATGCTTGTAGTGTTCCTCAGCCACCTTCTGTTGAGTGGATGCTGACTGTGCTCTAGTCTTGTTCTGGTCTAGTGTTGCTGCCCTGGCACAGTTTGCTAACATGCACTTTTCCTTCCAGATTCTAGACTTGCTGCACATTTGGGAGAAACTGACAGCTCGCCAGTTCCAAAGAGTTGCCACCACTACCCTTCTCACCATGGTGAGGGAGCACCCTCAGCTGGCAGAACAATATCTGCTCCGGCCCATGCTAGAGCCCCTTTTCCGATGCTCTGATAGAGCAGGTAAGAGCCTGTTGCTGTTGGCTTCATGGGCGGCAGCAGACCAGGCCAAATCCCATGCCTGACTGTCTTTTCTTTCCATCCTTTGTTCCCTGAACCAGTCATCTTCAAGCTGCAGGGTATATTACCCATCTTCCTTTGAGGATTCACTGTAATTGGCCCTCGAGCGCTCACTGCAGCCATGGACTGGACATGTAGAAAAAGTTGCTAGTCCAGGAGGTCTTTGTTTCTGTGACATGCTCAGAGCTCGGCTGTGCTTGGTTGGGCAAAGCGGGGAATAGAACAGCTGCTGTGGTTGGACTGGAGATTTATTCCTGACTCCTATTCCCATCCCCCAGGTATCTCTGTTCTCAGAGGTTGGAGGAATGGGTCTGTTTCCTGGGTGTCAGCTGTGTACCTATGTAGGAGGCTGGTTATCACTACAGGGGCAGGAGGAGGAGAAGAGTTGGTTTGTCATGGCAGATGTGGAGGTAGAAATTCCCTCCCTGGACCAAGTCACCTGCTCTGTTTCCTGGTAGAGAGTGGCTCCCTGCTTTGCTATGTCTTCCACTGCTCGACTTGAACACGGGAAACTGGCAGTGAGGCTTCCACCAGCTGAGAAGACGTTGCCATTCAGTTTGCTGGGTTCTCAGCCGGGGAATGCTGGCAGCCTGCCACAAACCTAATAGCTTTCCAGGCAGCTCTTCTCTAAGTGCGAGTGCAGAATACTGATGAGTCGGTAGTCTTTCAGGCCTGCCACAATGGTGTCTGATGCTGGTGTGCTGGGGCCTACTGAGTTTTTTGCATTTTTGCTCCCCTCCATTTGGTCTGCTCCCTGATCTCATGCATTTCCCATGACTGCAGTACCAAACTGCCGTGAGACGTGTCAGCATTGCCCGCCTTTGGGCAGGGGGCAGTGGAGGGTTGATGCTCCTGCTCTGTCTGCTTTCAGAGATGGCAGTGGAAGACTTACCTGCAGGGACCGTGTTGGTGAAAGAGGCAGAGCTCAGCAGGTGCGTGGAAGATGTGTTCAAGGTAAGGTGGAAGAGGTGGGTCTGGAGTCGTTTGCCTGAGGGTAGCTAAGGAAACTGTTTCAGGAGTTGGTCTTCAAGTTTGGGACCTGGTGGGCTCCTTGGAGTGGAGGCTCTTGACTCGGGGAAACGCTGCAGTGCAGACTTGATGCTGTGATGAGGCCTGGAGTTGTGTACCCTGTATCCCCTGCAGAATACTGCCCCATCGAGTCTGCTGATGGGAACCTCCATGACCCTTCCAAGCACTCATGCCCATACTGTCACCAGGAGAAGACACCAAGCCCCTTCAGCACATGAGTACCTACTGCTCTGCTCTTTTCCCAGGAGCCAGTTTCATCCTGGAACCACCAAGAAAATAAAACTGGCTTTGTTCTCTGGAGCGAATCCAGGCAGCAGGTCATAAGCACAGAGAGATTGTGCCATCCTTAGGCGAGGTGTAACTAGACTTTTCAAACCAGTCCTACATCATCCCAGGCTTTACCCAGGTGGTATTTGGTGATGGTGTCAGTAGAGCTCTAGAGAGTCCAAGAGCTAAGTGAGCTTGCAAAGCAGCTCTGATCTAATGCAATGAGCAAGAAGCAGCTTGACCTGGAGGGATGGGTCAGAAGGAGTGGTTTGCTGCTCAGCTGAATCATCTTGAGTAAGTGCATTCCCATGCCCACCTCTGCTTTGCAGCCTCAGTGGGTGAGGATGCTTTTACCCACCAGCCTTGCAGAGTGTTTAGGCACCCAGTTGGCAATGGCAGAGCACTTCTGCACCCAGAAAATGCGTGGTGTTGATAGGGGACCTGGACTTCATACCCAGTTCTGTCAATTCCTCGCTAGGATCACAGTCATAAATTGAAGAGATGTTCAGGGTCAGAAGGGACCTCAGTAGATCATTGAGTCCATCCCCTTGCCCTAGGCGGGAAAGGGTGCTGGGGTCTGATGACCCCAGCTAGGTGCTTGTCTAGTCTCCTCTTAAACTCCAGAAATTCCCTCCTTGGACCAAATCACCTGCTTTGTTTCTTGGTAGAGAGTGGCTCCCCGCTTTGCCATGTCTTCCGCTGCTCAACTTGAATACTGGAAACTGGCAGTCAGGCTTCCACCAGCTGAGCAGACCATGCCATTTAGTCCTCTGGGTTCTCAGCTGGGGAATGCTGGTGTTCACCATACAGCCCTGGTGGAGCGTGAGTGGATGGCAAGGTCCTTTTTGCCCACAGCTCATAGTGGATGGTGATGCATCTTTTAATGTCAGCGAATAAAACGCCTGTGGCTTGTAGTTAAGGGACACAGTTTGCTTGTTTCCTAAGGACTGGTGACCTGTTCCTGGTAGGGAAAGTGGGATTGGAGGATGTTGCATGTTCAGAAGAGAAGAGATGGAAGGGTCTGAACAAAAGCAGCCTCCTGCCTTCCTGTGGATGAGACTGGGACACATGCGTTTGCTTGGATGGGGTGTCGGGGGCACCAAACGCGCAGAGGGCAGGGCAGCCGTTTACAGATGCCTTTGGAGCAGACGTTGAATGTAAAATGTAACAGAACCGTAGAGGGCAGCAGTTATCTTAACTGCGAGGCTCTAGCAGCCCCAGCAGTTACACTCTTCCTCTGTTCTGTATCTGGAGGGTGGGGGGAGAAATGTCACAAAAGAGACACTGTTCCTGGTAGTGCCCAGCATTGCACTGGTATGTCCCCCAGGCAGGAAATGACCCATAGCTTGGAGGGAGGAATTCAGCCAGGGACGTGTTAGCTGACGATGTGTCTCAGGGCTGCAGGTGAGCCAGGCTGGGAGAACAAATGGGGGCAGCAGCAGTTTCAACATGCAGGTGAGGCCATTGTCTGCTCCACCTCCTCAGCCAACACCTGCCTCATCCCAGCACTGCCCCCAGGCAGCACACGCTCAAATTCCCCCTTGCAGTCACAGGTAAACACAGTGAATTTGCCTCCTGGTCTCTTCAGCGTGCTCCAAATGCACAGTGAAAGCCTGGGCTGCTCCTTGCTTTTTTTCCAGCTGCCAGCTACTGGGGCAGAGGTGGCTCAGGGTCACGGCCAGCTGACCACTGCCCAGAGGCCTGCGGGGAACCAGAGTTTCTGTCCAGTCCTTCTGGTGCAGGTGTATGCTCCTCTCGCTGAGCCTGCTGGCAGTTTCGAGTGCCCAGGACTGTGCAGGCTGCAGGGTCAGCTTTTGCTTGTTCCTGACAATGTTTGCTGCTCAATTCAGCAGAGAGGAGTGGGGGTGCGGAGAAACGGGGGCAAATTTAGCTCTTTCTTAGCTGGATGAGCAGAGCTTCAAAGCTTCCTTGGCTGTTTGCTGTCTGGTAGCTTTTCTCGGCATGAAACTCAGGGAGTTCACACACCAGCTGTCTTGGTGATTTAATCCTGGGAGCACCTTCCTGCAGAAAGTGGTGGATTTCCCATCACTTGGGGCTTTGAATGGGGTCTGGACAACACTTTTTAGCAGATCTGCAGATGCTGTGGGCTGGGTGCAGGAATCCCTGAGTACAGGTTTCTGGCTGGCAGTAGGGAATAGGTCAGAGCAGGGGACTTGGTGATGATCTTTCTAGTCTGATAGCCTGGAAAAGTGATCTGCCCTGGAAAAGGAACAGCAAGCCTTTGAAGTGGCTTAGCTTCAGGCTGCTAGTGAAGGGCTGTTCTGTCTGCCCAGAAGGGCTTCTTTTGTTCTATGACTCGAGCTCCTTTTGTTTCGTGACTTGATCCTTCCTGTGCTCACTGGGGGCTTTCCCAATTCTGCCTTTCCCAGAAGATGCACGGAGCCTCACCTTTACTGCATGACCTACCCACAGCTCAGCAGGGCACAAGTGCAGCTGCAGGGCTTTCACTTCTGGGATGTGCACTCTGTTTGGGACAGGGTGTGTGCGGCAACACTGAAGAAATAGGATGGAAAAAGCATGGGTTTCCCTGTGCTCCCCCTGCTTTCCCTGTGGCAGGTTCAGTTGTGTTGTGGTGTCAGGGTTGATGGTTGTTTTACTAAGAGGTTAGATAGGGGCAGGCAATAATTTGGGATGGAGGGCCAGTTAAGGAGTTTGGGCAGGCTGTGGGGGGAGAGGGGGTCCTGACCTGGCTTGGCACATGGGAGTGGGGAGGCAATCGATCCTACCCAGGCCTGTCCACTGCCACACTCAGCCCTGCTGGTGCTGGATGGAGCAGGTGGGGTCTCCATGGACGCTAGTCTGGGACCCCCAAGGGCAAGGCACACTCACCTGGGTGGATGGGATGGGCAGTGGGCAGAGAGTGGCATCTGGGAGTGGGGTGGGTAGGTGGGGCTGCTGGGAAGTTGAGTCCAGCTGCCACACCAACCCCACGCTGCCACTCACCCAGGGGTGGTGGGACTGGCTGCACATGCCACAGCCGGGCCTGCCCCATGTGTTTGGGCCAGGTGGGGCCAAGGGATCTGCCATGGGCCAGATAAATCCCTGATCTCACCCAGGGGAGGGCAAAATACGGCTCATGGGCCAGATCTGGCCCACCAAGGGATTCTATCTGGGATGATTTGGATAGGGATGATCTTGCCTCAGGCAGGGAGTTGGAGTAGACCTTTGGAGCTTCCTTCCAGCCCTGCTTCTCCATGATTTCATCTCTGCTGCTAGTGGTCATCTTTCTCCAGCTGGTAGAGGACAGAGGTTACCAGGAAAATGCCTTCTAGCTTCTGAATCCTGTTAGATTCCCTTGAAACAAATCCTGCTGCACTCTTTAATGCAAGATGGGTGCATCCCGCACGCGCAGGTTCAGTTCTGAGTCTGGAGTTGACTGCAGCGAGTTTCAGAGGCCAACACCTTCCTCTGCCCTGTGCATGACCAGTAGCCTTTTCAGCAGTGATTGCCCATTGTTCAGCATTATCCCTGAACAGCATAGTTTACTGGCCTGTTTCGAGAGACACCATTGCTGAATGTAGATCCACTCATAGAACAAGTGCCAGTCCGGTCTCCAAACAGATTTACAGCGCCTGGGCTGACTGCTGCTGAGGCTGGGAAACTGCTGAGACGTAGCCGCTTTCCTGCTTCACAGCACATGCATGATTAGATGGGGAGGGGCTAGAGGGCTGTGAAAATCATGAGCCTTCTGCCCTAGTGGGGCTCTTGCTGTCGGGAGCTGTGGTAAGTGGCTGTCAAGTGTCAAGGCAGAAGCCATAGAGGGCAGGGCGGACAAGGCAAGCTCAGCACCTTCTGCAGAGCTCCTTCCAGCCGTGATGTATGTATTGTTCCTGCAGCTGCTGCTCTTGGGCCGTTCCAGCTCAGAGGCACCGACCCCTTCTGCGATGAATTGCATCCTTGATGATAGCAGAGGGCAGGGGGTGCCTGGGCCCTCTTCACCCACGCCTGCCAGCCCGCTGGTACCCAGAGAAGCACTTGGGGATGAATGCTTGCACTCAGCCTGAGCTGCAACCTCAGAGTTGCCATACATAAACCAGAGCCTGGGTCAAGAGCTGCCATGTGTGCCAGCTGCACCTCCCTGCTACGGGGGCAGTGGTATGTGGTCCCCAGCTATAGCAAACAGCCGTTGCCAGCACCCGGCTCATATGCTTGGCCCCACAGGGTGAGGTGGAGGGGAATCGTCTGCTGCACAGCCCTGGGCTCTGGGCCACCGGGGCAACATTTGGAGCCGGCGTGATTGGCTCCTTGGCAGGCACTGAGGCAACCTGAGCTCTTAACCGCTGCAATTGTTGCAGTGTGCTGGGTAGTACCGGCCTGTTGTAACGAGCTGGCAGGCAGGGGCCGGCCTCGGAGGCCGCTCTGTGGCTGGCGCCCATTGTGAGGAAGCCTCTGGAGCACAGGGTGGGTCCCTGGCTAATGGCAGTGCGCTTTAATCCTGACAACGGGGAGATTAGCAGGGAGACTTCAGCTGGCAGACATGCTTTTTTTTTGCCTAGCAATTGTCATTTGATGCTGGGAGTGGAAAACTCCACTTGGGGCTTCAGCAGGGAGGCTTTGTGTGCCGAAGGTGC
>JAGPOW010002791.1:1772580-1797211 GCA_030014935.1 Caiman crocodilus | reverse complement strand
GGGGGGGGTCACACAAAGTACAGCCAGTGCCACGCTTAGCACAGTTTGCTGGTTCAGGTATGCGGAGTGCTGCCACGTTCCTTCCATGTGGAGTGCACACAGGCGATCACACCAAACCCCAGCAGGCATGGTTTCACCTGCCCAGCAAATAACACTGCATGCTGACAGAGCCACAAGGCAAGAAAGCGGAGCAGACCTTACCCTGGCACAGCTACGAGACCACCATTCACATGGGGCTTCTCTTCATATGTGGGGCAACCCTTTGTCCTGAGACTGGAGGCGGGGAGCAGAAAATGTGTTTCTAAATAGCTTGTTCAAATTCCAGCTGGCCTGGAGCATCGGCATATCCTCGCTGTCTTGTGGCTGCCTGCTGGCACAATGAAGTTCCTAGTGGAATGGTGGCACTGTCAAATGGGCATGTTGGTCACATGCTACCGGGGTAGTCTGCCGGTGTAACCCTTCTCTATAGGCAATAGCTCTTTGGAGGCTCTGGTGCTGTGAGACCAGAGACCTTTAGCAACTCTAAAATCTGTGCCAAAGAAAGTTGTTTTTTTGTCGGGGGAATGGGGTGTAAATGTGAGCTGGAATGATGGCGTGAATGGAGTGCAGGTGCCTGACCCAGGAGTGGGCAGGCCAGAGGTTGTGGGAGTGCAGGTTTACTTAAATGATAGCCCAGTTCTGTGCGCTGCTTTCGTTTGGTTTAGATTGAACCCAAACGGCCCTAAGTGAGAGTGTTTGCCCCAGTTGCATTATGTTATCACAAAAGCACCTTTACCTCAAGGCAGTGCAAGTCTGCAGTGAGCAAGTCTTGTGAGCTCCCTGTAATTGTATCCCTGCTTTTGGGGAAGAGGAAACTGTTTTGGGCTGCTGCATTCATTCTCTAATGCTCACCCAGCTCTCTGCGGAGCCGTCAGGTTACATGCATATTTAGTGCCGGTAGAGTCTGCCCTTGTAAGCCCAGAGCGCTGTCCTTTCAACTTCATCACGTGGCTTAGCAATAGTTCATCTGCTCCCTGAGGCTGCCCCTGCCCTGGGAGCAACTCCTGCTCCTGGCTTCTGTGAAGCCATGAAGTGTATTAGCCCCCCCAGCATTGTGTGGGTGGGCTGGGTGGGTGAGAAGGAAACAGGAGACGGAGATGGACAGATAAGCAGAGCAAACCTGGAGCTCTTCTGCTCCATACAAAGGACCTGGCTAAGTCTCATTAGCACCTGAAACGTCAGGGTAAATGAGATGGAATAGCAAGATGCCAAACACCATTAACTGGGGGGAGTTTAGGCAGGCAAGCTTCTTGGAGAAGATATGATGTCTTTTATTAGACCAACTGAGTAGCTGGGAAAAAGTTCCTAGCAAGCTGTCAGACAAAATCACCCTTCTTCAGGCATAGGAAGTCTCTGCTGTTCTGAGACACCAAGGAATGAGAGAAGCTTAAAGTTAAAGTATGACAGGATATCGGTGAGAGTGTAAATAGGTAGAGTGCAGGGGGAGCATGTGCTTCAGCAGCTGGTGAACACAACAGAGAACTCCTGAATGTCCTATCGTCCATGCCAAATTCCAGCTGGGAAAAACATCCATCTCCCAGCTCAGGCACAGTTTCTGTTGGCTGCAGAGTCCTTGCCCCCCTGTCCTGAGCTCCTGTGTGGCACTGCTGTGTGGAGGCACCTGCATCTCTGCATCCCCTCCTTTTACTCCCAGAAAGAGGGCAGCCAGGGACCTGTTACTCAGTGTGGGGTGAAGGAAGGGCTGGATGCATCTTGTCACTCTAAGTCATTGGGGGTGGAAGGTCCTTGGGAGGTACCAGACCTGGAGCCGATGTTGCTGCAGGCTGGCTCTGGGTGGGCTCCTGTCAGGGTGAAATGTTGCCTTTGTTCCAGTGACGAGGATGAAGTGCTCTACCAGAAGCTGTCCTGGGAGCAGTGGCAGCTGGAAACCTTGGTGGACCTGCTGTCTCACTGCCAGAAGAGTGGCTTAGCAGGAGACTTCTTCCTCCGCTGCTTACAGGTGAGGGGCTGCCTTTGCTGGGAGCCAGGCTCCCGGAAGCGTCTTGCATTCCAAGGGGGTTAACGTTCAGAGGCCGGACGGATCCTGGCTGCAGGTGGGAGCGAGGCAGAGAGGAGACTTTGCTCAAATCCCCTGAGGACAGTGAGGAAGGACCCACCGCAGGTGGAGGGGGGGTAGCTGTACTCCTCTCCCTTCTCTGCACCAGGGCTGAGCAGGCTAGGGTGTTGGCTCCAAGGAGAAGTGTGGAGCCTTCCAGCCAAGAAAGGGTTAACCCTTGTTCTCCCTTGGCCTGTTTTGGCAACAGGAACATGTCTGGAGCGTAATGGTGGGTTTCAGGTCTGCAGTAATCCCCCCCCAGCCAGACTGCCACTGCCTTGGCTTTTGGGGAAGCAGGAAGCGGGCACTTCCCAACTCCCCCGTTCACTTTGATCCTGCAGCTTGGCATCCAGCCCAGCCATGTCCAGGCCCCCCTTGGGTTGTGCTCCCCCTTCACCAGTAGGCAGGTAGAGCCTGTTCCTTGCCCCGCATGCACCCGTTGGGGTTGGACCATTTTTCCCTGGTACTTTGGCCAGTGCAAAGAGCTCCAGGCTCCTTTACCTGGGGCTCTGTAAATGGCCTCACATGCTGTGTGGGTGTGAAGGGGCACTGCTGTGTGAAACAAGCAGCGCGGACAGTGGGGGCCTAGTGAGGAACCCAGTGCAAGACACCTCAGCACTTAAGGATGTGGCTTGGGAAGAGCCCCAAACGAAGATCCTGGACAGGATGAGACTGGTGGGGAGAGGCAGGAGACTGGGTAGCTGCTTATGGCAATAGGACTGTCCTATAGGGATGCTGCTCAAGGGTGAGTAGTTGTAGTTGTTGGCTATTGATGTAGGTCTGGATGAGGGAGCCGCCAGCAGTGCTATAGGGCTGTGATTTTTCTGCTGCCCCTAGAGCAGAATTCTTCTGTGTTGCTTCACCTCGGTCTCTGCCCTCCTGGCAGGAGCTGACTTGCGTGGCTGCAGAGGATAAGGCTGGTCTGGACCCTACTCTTCTCTCCTGTGAGAGCCTCCTGGAGCTGGAGCAGCATCGTGAGCAGCACCTTGTGGGGGAGAAGAAGCAGCTGCTTGTCCTGCAGCTGGTGGCCATGCTGTGCGAGAGCATCTCGGACACCGTGTTCACGAATGTGGTGCAGGTGGGTGGTAGGCATGGCAGGGGCAGTGATGCTTCACACTGGGGGTGCTGTGTAGGTCTCTCTGTCTCTGACACAGCTGTAAGAAAGGATCAAGGGACCCAGCTGATCAAGCTCTACTGGTTTATTGATTAAACTGTAGAGCAGTGAACATGAGCTAGTGTTCCCAGTCCCCAGGAACGACATGGCCTGCTTAGCTAGGAGATGGAGGCAGTTCAGTCCACACTGTAGTACACCCATCATTGTATCCCACTCAGGAGAATCTTCCACTCATTAATCCAAAGCTTGGGTCTGTTCCTGTTGATTTCTTACCTCTTTTTGAATTAAACCTTTTGGAAGCTTAGCAGAGCTCAAAGATATCTGTCCCAGACCAGCTCTGGTGCAGATGGAGTACATATTCGTGGGTACCTGGAGCTCTTACCCTGGCTGGGGCTCACAGTTAGAACTTAACTCCACTGCAGAACATTCTGGGAGTCCAGGATGTTGGCTAACAGGCCTCTGGCCTTTGCCCTTGGTCAGTATGCTGGAGGACAGCTTTGGTAAATTGTATGCAACTGGCAGATGTCACCAGATCCAGATGCATTTCAGTGGGTTGATAGGAATGCCACCTGCCTCTCCGGGCCCTCACTCCCAAGGTCAGTGCATCCTCCAGTCTGTCTGAATGAGGCTAGGAGAATTGAGATCATCTATTTCCTGCGGACAAGCCTTGTTACCTTGCATTGCATGGCAGGGACTCAAGCTCATGAAATAGACTAGATGGTGCTCAGGGTGGGTGGAGATTTCACAGAAGACCAAGGTGGTCTGTTAATAGCAGACTTCAGCTCCCTGACAGGTGGTTCCAAAGATGAAGCTGGACTGTCCTCAGTGGTGGCAGATGGCAGAACAAGGGGCAATGGGCTCAAGTTGCATCAAGGGAAATTTAGATTAGCTATTCGGGAAAACTTCCTTATCAAGCAGGTAGTGAAGCACTGGAACAGGTTACCCAGAGAGGTGGTGTAGTGTCCATCCTTGGAGGTTTTGAAGACCCAGGTAGATAGAGCCCTTGCTGGGATGATGTGGTTTGGGATGGTCTTACCTGAAGCAGGGGGTTGGACTAGATGTGGTCGCCTGAGGTTCCTTGCAGCCCTCATGTTCTATGATGCTATGCAGTACATAGGTTTGAGGGAGCCTCTGTCCTATTTCAGGGCTGCAGACTAAACGTTGCCTCGATTAAGGGTTGTTCCAAAGAGCATCATTTACCTGTGACGACCCTCCACCCCCAATACTCCCTGGTGCCAGCAGCCCCATAATGCTGGGGTGCAGCAGCAGTTAAACAAGTCTTCTCAAAGCTGTGGTTCTCCCCTTGGCTGGTGAAGGCAGCAAACCACAAAAGCCACGTTAATCTGGGGCTCTCAGAGCAATGCAGGAAGCTGTGGGGGGCCAAAGGTTTGGCTGCCAAAGGAAGCCAGTCTGGCACACACACTGGTTGTCTTAATTGCAAAACACACCAGAAAGGGATGTCTGCCTGTGTTCTTGGCTGCAGACCCTGCCTGGCCTGAGAGGTGTCACCTCTGGCTTTGTCCCCCTCTCTGGGCAGCAGGGGTGTTCTTTGAACTGATGAGATGTGCCTATTATTGGTCACATCTGGAAACTTTGTGGAGTGTTTCTGGAAAGGACTGATCCCTCTTTATTCAAACTGCTCACAGCTGTGCTAGGTGCATGTCCTGCAGACAGTGAAGCAGCCTGGTCACCTGGGAGAGCTCACACTCCAGCAAGGCAGGTTACAGACGAGGCAGGATAAATCGTTTTTTTTTTAAATGGTCATGTTAGAGCCCTACCGAGTCGATGCTTTGCCGTTTTGCGTGTATCCAGCCATCAGGGCTTTGACTGACTGGTGTGGTGATTAATCATTCTCTGCGCCTTCTAATTATTCCTCCGTGAGGCGTTGTTCTCCCCAGTGCTTCCCCAGTGGTTGTAGCACTTAACCCTTGCCCTTTCCTTTGCTCCCTCTTTAATATTTCAAACCTCAGACCTTCCCCAGGGTGTTTGCTGGAACCCTAACACCTGTGCCTGCCAGACCCCATCCCCTTCCCACCTCCTTCCTCCCCCTGCACAGACCTCTTGCCACCTGCACCAGCTGAGAGCTTGCTAGGGGCAGGCCAGCCCTTGGCGGGAGGGAACCGGTGTGCCCCTGCCCCCAGGCCTTTTCCTAGGCTGCTCCCTGCAGACCCAGCAGGGAGCTTTTGCTCTCCAAGAGCTTGTTAATGAATGTAATGAGCTGAATTTAATAACCTGATCCTCCAGGGTTGTGAAGGGCTGCAGTGGAGAGAGGGAGCCTGGAATCCGCAAGCCTCTGCAGTAGCCAGGCCACAGTTGGGCTTGTCGCCCAGTCTGTCAGCATGTTCATCACTGAAGGGTTTCCAGAGAAGCCGTGTGTTAGCGTGTGTGTGACCAGGCCGGGGAGTGGAGGGGGTTGGTTAGTGTTGTATTTTCAATATCTGGTTTCAGACATATCCATTTTCTGCCTTAATTGCAAAAGGCAGCGGGAGCTGGGGCTGGCTGGCTTGGCGGCTGCTGCCTCGCATACCTGCTGCTGAAAGCCGGCTCTTTGTGTTAGGACATACAATGCTCAGACCATTGGAGAGTGATGTTGCTGAAGCGCTTTGGGTAGCAGAGTACCCATGGGCCAAGGGCACTTGTATCTCCAGAAATGCTGCCCGTGCTGAAAACTGCCCTTGGACACTCCAGCTTCCTTGTGCAACCACATGAGCCTGGAAAGATATTAGCCCCAGCCCATGCCAGCCCCGTGCTGCGCTGCAGCACTTTGGCACAGGAGCTGCCCATTTCTTCCTGTGGCCAGCACCGAGTGGTTCCTCAGCGCCAGATGTAATTCAGAGCTCTGCGTGCACAGTGGATACAGCACTGCTTCTGGCTTCTGTAGCAGTGGCTTATGGGCATGTCTGCAGAGCGATGCTTTGGGGTGTAGATCCCCTAGACCAGAATCAGGATGGCTGCATTGGCTAAGACCTCTGCCCAGCCAGTGTTCTCTCTGCAGGGCAAGTCAGTCCAGTTGGAGCACTGTGCTGATGTGCTTGTCCTGGTCCCCGAGTAAGCTTGGGGCTCTCTGTGCAGCTCTGCATCATGCTGTGCCAACATACCCTGCACCTCTGGTAATGTGCAAGGGGCATTGCAAGAGGAGACTGACAGCGCCTTGCCCTAAGGAGAAGGGCACAGGACCTGCATGTTTCTGGCTGGACTGACATGACTTGTGTTTCTCTCCCCTCCCTCCCTCTGGCAGGTGGTGCAGTTCGTGGCCACAACGCTGCAGCGGGCATGTGCAAGCCTCGCCCAGGATTCTGTTGGCACTGTGGAAGCGCAGACGCTGAGCATGGCGATGGGGCTGGTGGCTGCCATGTTGGGTGGGGCCATGCAGGTAAGCCAGACGCAGCAGGCCATGTCTGTGCCACCTGAGCATGTGAAGGGGCTCAGGGCTCCTGTCAGCAGCAGTGCAGGCTGCTCTGAACAGGCAAAGGGGCAGTGCTAGAATTCCTGGAGCTGGCCCTTCGCCCAGAGTCGGATCACATTGACATACTGGAGATGCTAGAGACCTGTAGCGCCTACTTCCCAGTGGGAAGACATGTCTTGCCTTAGCTGGAATGGCTTTAAGCTTATAGTCTGGTTACCAAGATGCTTCTGTTCTTCCCATGTCTTCTCTTTTATTTTCTTGGACATATGACATGATAGTGATTCATGCTGGTGTGTTGGTCAGCCCTTCCTGCTGTGTCACAGTGGCCAGGGATGAATTTCCTCGCTGCACTCTAGCCAAGGGACCTTGTGATTTCAATAGTGAGCTACAATTGCTTGTCAAGAAGCATTGATGTCTGTCCTGGAGGAGCTTTCATCCTGCAAGTTGGTCTTGGAACTACTTGTATCTTGGCTTTGTTCCTGAGCCTCGTCCTTTTTCATGGGACCCAAGGTCCTACTGTAACACAGGGTCTAGTCACCGCACAGTAAGCCAGGTTATAAGCTTGGACAAGAAGCAGCTTGGCTGCAAACATAAATTCCAAGAGCAGCTCTTGTTTGGATCTGTTCTGTGCATGCAGTGAAAGGGGAAAAGAGCTTGATGACTTGTGATGAACTGTGGGAGCTCTGACTCTGGGGAGAGGCAAAAAAAGATCCTCCTTGACAGCACACTTCTAGTTCTACAAAGAGTTGAAGCTGTTTTGTGGATCTTGTAGGGCATTCTGGTGACGTGTGGCTGATCGTGGAATGTGTGCAGTGTCCACAACATCCTGGAGAAAGTGGTTTCTAAAGGAGAGAGTGAGCAGGGAGCTGTTATTCATGTAGGCCCAGAGTACAGGCACTCACTGAGCTCATCAGGAGACAGACTTAAATCAAAAAAGGGGCAGTACTTTTCTACACGGCGCATAGTAAAATCGCCACAGGAGATTATGGAAGCGGAGAGTATAATGGGTCAAAAAGGGATCAGGTAGATTCATGGCATACATGACCATTGTGAGCTGTTGAATAGAAAAATTGGGCATCTCCTTTAACATTCCTGAACCAATGACGGTTGGGGCCAGAGAGAGTCTGAAAAGGGATAGCTCACACGAGACACATCCTGTTCATATCATCTCCTGCTAAACCATCTATTGCTGCCGCTGTCAGAGACCGCATCCTGCGCAAAGGCCTAGGGAATGGGCCTGTGCCTAGCTAAGTGCTTGCAAGTCATAAGTTGGCAACTCAAGTCTTCTGTGCCACCCTAGCTGTGTCTTGCTGCCCAGATGTGGTGAGCCCAGGCCTGATCTGTGCTCTTCCTCAGATGCAAACTGCTCCATGTTTCTAGCTTTGACACCCCCCCACCCCGCCCCGTGGGACATCTTGTAAGGACAATGCCATGTTCTTTGTGCACCACTGAAAAGCCACGTGCATGAAATGTAGATAGTAAACAGAGGTCCTGCAACTTGCTGTGCATCACGTGCGTGTTGGAGGCTGAGGGGGCACGGTGTTGTTGGCCAGCCAGGTTTACAGCTCGGTTCCTTTTCCAGTTTTGCCTCATTTCCCTATGTTGCACTCAACTCATCCAGCTGCTGGTGAACAAAGGGAATTCACTGTAGCTATTGGCAGGTTAAATGACTAGGAACAGCAGAAGAAAAGTCCTTTATCTTTGCAAACCAGCCAAAACATGCTAGTGTTTTGCAAGTCTTAAAGAATGAAAGAAACCTGCATGGGTCTCACTGTCTTAGGTGTTTAAAGCAGGAGAAAACTTGTTTGAGGCTGCCCCGGTCAGGAATAGCCTATGATGGGCTCATTAACGACCTTGTCCTGAGGACCCAGTGCACAAAGGGCAGGATAAGCCCCTTCTCCACCCTCTGCAGAACCTCAGCACTGTAGGTGTGAGTGGGGCTTTGGGTGTAACCAGTGACTTTTCACTTGGGATGTAGAGTTCAACCCACTGCCAGATGTGGGGCTGGGAAGGAATTTTGCCCAGGGCTTGACAGACAGGGCTTCACCTTCCTCTGACCCAGTGCTGGGAATGTCCCATTAGGATAAGGTGGGTGGCTCCCACATGATTGACTTTTGTTCTCTCTGCTGTAAAACTTGCCAGCCATGAAAGTCCCAGCAAGAGCTGACTCTTCCCCTTCCTCAGCCTGACTCCTGCCCCTGGCAAGGCTTGCTCCTGGCTGTACTCTGCTTTGCCCTTCCCCCCCTGGGCCTGACATAAAGATCAGAGCCAAGCAATTGAGTCAGGACCTTGAAAGTAGTTCCACTCTTGTGCATCTTTTTAATAGCACCCCTCCTAGTCTCATTAAGCAATGGTTAATGGAAACAGCGTAACTTTTCCAGGTCAATTGCATGAGAGAGGTTTTGGGGCCAGATGGCAGTTGTCTGTAATGGATCGCCACACCTGGCCATCTTGGTTAGAATTACTAAGTGTTTTGCATAATTGTGCACAAACAACCTCAGGCTGGAGGGCCAAGTCCTTGCGTTCCCAGTCCCTGAAATGGAGGTGGGTAAGAGCTCTCTTCCTCCTCAGTTGCTGGCAGATGCAGGACACTGGGACAAGTTGCTGCAGCGTCTGATGGAATTTTTATCCACGAGGATAAATTACAGAGACGTCCTTGTGTAACTCGGATGTCAGTTAACACTTGCTCCCACTGTGCCCAACAAGACCGTGACAATGGGGAGGTTTCAGTTTTTGTGCTGCGCCTGCTGGAGCTGTGTCAGAGCTGGGCTGTCATGGTCGAGGCTGCTGTCCAAGTGTGGGAACAAGCTGAAAACATCGCCTTATCCTCTGCCCCTCTTTCTCCCCCATGGAAATTTGGGATGAGTGTGCATCAAATGGGAAAGCTCAGTGGTGCCACAGAGTGAGTGGCTCCCCGCTGCTGGAGAGAGCTGTTGGAGTCCCCCTGTTAGCACTGCCTCTGTCACTTCATCCTAGCTACTCGCTGGCCTGCCTGGGGAGTTGTGGTCTTGCAGTGGCAGCAGAGCTTCCTGGGTGTGCAGCACAGGGGTCCCAGCTGTTGCCCACCATAGTGTTGGACAGGCCTCTAAACTGCTCTGTAGGTCGGTCTTTTAAGCTGGAGTCCTGGATAGTGTTTCTCTATTGAGATGGGCCTAAAACTTCAGCATTGGTGATGCCGGAGAGAAAACCTGCTTGCCAGCTGCTTGCATGTGGAGTCACGGGGGGCTGGGCAGCGGCGTTTCCTTTCCTGAGGAGCAGCAGATGGCATCTGGACCCTTGCAGAGATACCAGAAGGGAGGTTATCACATTTAGGTTGGTCAGACAGACACCTCCCATTGATGCAGGCTCTTGTGCCTCCTGGGAGTCCAGGCTGGTGGAGGGGCTGGGCTGGGCACTCGCAATTGGGAGTTGAGAAGTGATTCTTTGGGGTTTGCAGAAGCCCTGGCCTGCTTTCCTCACCACACTCTCCTGCCCTAGATCGGCCCCCTTACTGGTTTCCTCCTGCCTCTGCACTGCATTGAGTCAAGACAGCTACTGCTCAGTTCATTTTCTGTGATACCCTAAACCAGTGGTTTTCAACTTTTTAAATTTGCGGACCCCTACAAAATTTTGAATGGAGGTGTAGACCTGTTTGAGTTGTAAGTATGGGTGTGCATATACCTTTGAGTGATTGCAGCCATCTTTCCCACACCCCTTAGACAGTCTGTGCACCCCAGGGGTCTGCAGACCATAGATTGAAAACCATTGATTTAGACACTTTCTCTTCCCCTCCCCAAAGCAGCATCTTGCTTGGGCGCTGAGGCCCTGGCAATGGCTCTGTTGAGGCATTGGCCCCAAGTGAGAAATCTGCTGTAATTGTCATGTTTGTTGGCTAATAACCCAGCGCTTTGCTCTGTTTTTCATTCGTTAAATAGCACTTACAGCCTAGCATGAAGTGCCTCATTTTCCAGCTCATGTTCATCCTCAGATGATCTTTTTGGGGAAAGTTGAGCCGGGCTCTGTGTTAGGTAATGGCCCTGTGATTGGTCTTGCTGCCAGCTGTGGGGAAGGTTGGCTTTCCATGGATTCTGCAGTCCCTGATTCCCTTAGGGGCCGCATGGAAGGGGGCATCCCTTCTCCTGCCTGATGACACAGGAGCTCTCGGACCCTCTTTCTGTGTGGAGGCGTCAGGCAGGTTGAACCAGCAGCTGCTCCCCTGTTGCAGCCAGAAAAATGTGAACCAGAGATTGACTTGAGTCCGAGCCCCAAGTGCAACAGATTCCCATGTCCCGTCCCCATTTCCCCCTTCCTTATGGGAGCATGCCGCCCATCTGCGCATCGCCATCTGTGCTTAGGGAGCCTGGCCCTCATCATGCTGCTCCTCAGCGGATGGGCCTTGCAGCATGCTCCATGCATTCGCATGTGGAAGTGTCAACATGCCTGACTTGAGAACAGCCGTGTATGCAGCTGGACTAGCCTAGCTGGTCATAAGATTGCCCATCCTGTGGCTTGTGCAGGTCATGCATGCTCTTTGTATGTGCTGCATTGAGAGTCAGGCCCACGTGAAGCCCAGGAAGGGCGTCCCTCTGCTTTGCAAAGCTTGTGCTGGGCAGCTGGGCCGAGCTGGCTGCACACAGGTTGCAGAGGACTCTGGCAGGACCATGGCAATGGCAGCTTTCAGCGCATGCGAGGTACCATCTCATGCAGCCTGACCAGAGGAGCGCCCAAGCAGGTTGCACTCTGGGTCCCCTCCAGCCATGTTACCCAGCAGGGGTGCTAGGGAGCTGTGAAAGGCCACAGTCCCACCACACCCAGTGCTCGCACCTGCCAGCTCGGGGCATGTTGGTATCTCCGCATCAGTGCCGCAACCAGAGCGATGGTTTCCTAAGAAGTCCCGCTCCCTCATACAGCGCGTCCCAGCACTCCCTCCCTCCCTCCCTCTGCGCGTCACAGCCCAGGGGAATGTTCTTGGGAGCACTCTCAGCCAGGGTGTGCACGGCTGGGTCTGAGGCCATGCCAGTGCTCTTCTGCCTTCTCTTTTCCAGCTCGGGTCGAGTGACTTTGCTGTCCTGCAGCAGCTGGTGCCCCTTCTGGAGCAGATCTCCTGTATCCACCCCGAGCCGGTCATCCAGGAGCTCGCTGCCGACCTGCGCATCACAATCTGCACTCACGGAGCCTTCTCCACCCACACGCTTGGTGCAGCTGCCCAGAGCACCCTGGGGAAGAAGCCAGGACTGAGCAGGATGAGAGACGTGACCTGCACAAGCCTTGGAGAAAGCCCTGATGGCCAAGCAGCTGGGACTAGCACTGGGCAGCCATGCAGCAGTCCAGCTACTAGCCACACATGCAGCAGCATGTCTGCTACCCCCAGTCCCAAAGAGCAGAACAAGGAATGCAGTATGGGGGGAGAGCGCCCTGCTGAGAGCCCTGGGGCAGGCGCCAGCACCTGTAGACAGACCCCACAACAGCTGCAGGAGCTCCTTTTGACCGCCTATGACCCCGATGTCCCAGCACGGACAGCTGCCCTGCGGAACCTGTCCCGCCTCATAGCACAGAGGGATCCAGAGGCCCTTAAGATACAGGAGAAACTCCTCCAGGTAGTCAGCACTCCCTCCAGGGCTTGCTTACGGGTGGTGTGCAAGACACGTGATTCTGCCCTCCCTCTCCCTAGCCTTACACTTTGTCTTCACACTTATAACATGACAACACCTGTGGGGTCATGCAGATACTGGGGGACACCCCCTCCACCCCAATTACAGTCTGCGAGCACAAGACTCAACTGATTTCCTCTTCCCCTACCCACCGCACAAAGCCAACGTGCCTGGTCGCTGACTTGTCCCAGGGTTTAGAAAGCCCCTCTTGCAACGTCCTGTAAACTCCCAGCCTGCCACTGTGGCAGAGGGGAAAGATGCCTCCCCTCTGCTGGAAGCTGCAGCTGCCTCCGAGGTGCTGAAAGCCTAAACTCTGCTGCCTGCCTCCCCCATGAAGTTGCCCCACTGCTGCCAGTACCTGCAGCTGCCACAGGTTCTGCACTTGGCTGCAGAAAGTGGGACTGAGCAGGGTGAAGGGGAGGCACAGCTTGCACAGTCCTCCTGATGACTTTGGGCACAAGGGCTCCTGGGCTTCCCTTGGGCAGGTGGGCTAGGGGCAGCTCGGGAAGGGAAGGGAGGCACGCTGCCAGCAGGCAGCACTGGGACTCAGTTGAGGCTGTGCCACGGAGTTCACTGAGGCATGTTGTTCTTTCAGGTTTTCCTGGAGAACATGGAGCACGAGGATGCCTTCGTGTACCTCTCTGCCATCCAAGGTGAGCGCAGGGCCTCGCCTGTGTTTTGCCCTCCTGATTCCCTTAGGGGCTGCCAGTTGCATGCATCCATCCCAATGGCTCCTGAGCTGACATGTCTTCCACGACAATGGTGCAGCGCCAGTGTTCAGGGAGGAGTTGGGAGAACCAAGCCCTTCTGGGGGCACAGCTGGCACCCCAGCTGTGGCCCTTTCTCACTCTATAGCCAGGGATAAGCCCCTTCAACTCAGTGCCTGTCTCCCCCTCTTAGAGCTGGGCTTTACCCATGGGTGTTGGTATCAGCAGCACCTTCCCAGAGAAAGCTGCCATGACCTGTAAGGGTGCACCTTTTTCTTCTGGAGTAATGCAAAAGGGAATGGCCACAGGCCTGCACAGACTGCAAACACTGAACAGCTACTTGGGACCAGGGAATGTTTATTTGACAAAAGTAAGTCTTTTGCCCCTGGTGCCCTTGCAGTGAGCAGCTTTGGAGGACCTCCTCGTGACCTGCACATGGAGCAGCTGGTGCAAATGTAACTGGGTTCATCTGGCTTCTGGCAGTCATCAGAGGGAAGCATCAGACTCCACAGTGTTCTCAGATAGCAGTCCTGCAAGGTTGTTCTCCCCCAGGCAGTGGTCAGGTTCCCTCCTGCTGCTCAGAACAGGCCCCATGTGAATGTGTGCTCTAGCAGGAGCGTCTGGGGATGGCTGGTTAACACCTGTATGGGGCAGCAGGGACAGGTGTTAATCCTGCCCATTCTCAGGTGACAAGGTGAGGAAACTACAACGTGCTCTTGGCAGAGATGTAGCGGCAGCAAGGTGGCAGGGGTCAGCCAGAACAGCACGTGGTTTCCTCAAGCACTTAAAGCTGTAGAGCAGTAGCTGGAGCTACCTCATCGCGCTGCCAGTGTTGGGCTGTGGCCCACTGTGGTGGGGAGAGAAGGAAGAGCAGTGACTGCAAACTGGGGGTGCAGTTTGTTGAGCATGGCACTGTCCATTGCTCCCCTCTTCCACCTGGTCTTCTCTGTCTGCTGGTACAGCCAGCCGCAGTAACCGAGAGGGTCACCTGCTGACCATGGGAAGCTGGCCGCTTGCCTCGGTCTCTAGTGGCAGCGTGTTATGAACACTTGGTCTTTGTTCTGTATCTTAGGAGAAGCAGTGATCTCCTGTCTTCCTGCACCTCCCCCCACTCTTGTTCTCATGCTTTTTTGCAAGGAATTGCCACGTGGCCTGGTGTAATATCAGGCGAGCCATATTCCCCCAGGTACTGGACAACTTCTCAGCTGGTCCACATGAGTCTTTCTTAGATGGTTTCCATGAGTGTCTCTGGGGATGGTAGGCAGGCAAGGTTCTTTGGGTTCTGTAACCCAAAAGGCAAAAACGTCCCCAGCTCTCACTCTGCTTTTGCAGCTTGCCTCTGCCTTCCTGGCCCCAGTGAGTTAGGCTTCCTTCCTGAACCACAACAGGAGGTCAAATCACTGTTACTGCCAAGGCATGTGAATGGGTCCCGATGCCACATCCACCAGGAAAGTGCAACTGCCCTGCACCTTTGTCCTCCTGCCATGGGTCTGGCCCAGAAAACCTTCATACACAAGGAAAAGCAGCCTGATGTGGGTTTGGGTTCCTTTTGGCAGCCATGCCCGGCACTCCTGTCTGCCGTGGGAGCTGCATGGTGTCCTGCCAGGGCCAAGCAGAAGGTCAGTCTGGAACTCGCAGTTCCTAGCTCTTGCGCACTACCCGATGTGACTAATGCACATGGTGGCATTGGTCCTGCCTGGGTTTCTGTGCAGAGGAGGCAAGCTCCCTTCTGCGAGTCCTGCTGGAGGGCAGCTCCCACAGCCAGTTACTTACCATTTGGCTTGTCACACATTCTGATTCCTCCCCACAAAGCATGGGCCTGCTGATCAGCCATTGCACATGCGCTCATTGGCTTCACTGACTTGCCAGTCCCGCCTTGGATTTACGTTCTGCTGCTCAGCTCGTGCTGGGGATTGAATGTGCTCTCTTGCTCTCATGTCCTTCTTCCTGGGGAAGTCAGAGGCAAGCAGCAGTGGGGAAATTCCTTGGAAACGAGACATTTGCTGCTGGTGAAATGCAGGTGCCAGGCCTCTTGGCCTGTAGTTCAAATCCATATGGCTTTGCTGGCTCAGTTCCTAGAGGATGGCATGGCCCCAGAGCCAGTGTTTCATTTTTTCCACTTGTCTAGGTGAGAGCTTGACCTAGAGAGCTGCCCTGCCATGAATGCATGTGTAGAAAGCCCACAGATACTGGCTGCAACAGAAATCACCGTTCCTTCCGCCAAGATGGCAACTGATAGTGCTGCTGTGTCATGCCATGGGGCTTCTCCATCACAGCGAGGGCAAGGGGTACAGGTCGCAGGGCCCAAAGACCCCAGTACTACGTCAGCACAGGCAGCAGAACAGTGACAGAGTAGGGTGCAGGCTGCTGTGTGCCTTGGGGTAGATCTATAGGGCAGAGGGGGGAACCAAGCCTACTCTGGCCACACAGCCCGTGGGACTTGGGAGCAGTTTAGCTACATCCCTGTGATAGTCTGGCTGCATTGGCAGGCCCTGTGTGGTAACCAGGGTGCAGCGATATGCTGCACTAGTGTGATCGCACTGTCCCTGCATCTGCGGCGGGGCTACGCAAGGCTTGTTTGGTACCTCTTGCTGGTGCTGCGTAGCCTGCGGTGGGTGAGGCCTGGTGCTTGCAGCTGGCTCAGGGGTTCTGCATCGTTTGGTGGGGATGCGGCCACGCAAACAGCAGCCCAGAACGCCCCTTCCACGGAACTGACTGTCAGGCAAAGGCTTGTCCAAAATTCCTCCTAAGCCAGGAGGTCCTTGCACTAGAAACGCCCCCCACCAGTGCCTGGGAAACCCAGAGTAGCTGGAATGAAGCGTGGGTTTTCCCTCTTCTTTCGAAAAAGGAAAGTTCTTTTCCACTAACCAGCTACAAGCTGTGCAGACATGTTTTACTGACACAGTGCATACAGAGCCCACAAGACTGGCACTTGCTGCTTCCTAAGAAAAGCTGTAATCTGGCAATGGTCCTATTGTGTGGGACCCATTTCTTATCTCAGCCCAAGCTTCTCACGCAGTGCTGCCAGGTGCTTTCAAAAGGTGGCTCTGTCTATTGACTGAGCAAGTTGTGTATGCAATTGAAATCATGCGTCTAATAAGAACCTTTGCCAGGCACTTAGGATTTAGGGTGGCATTTAGGATTTAGAGGGCAAAGCCTTGTGGATGAACCCTGGGCTGAGACCATGCAGCTTCCCCCAGCAGATGCTTGGTTGTGGCAGGTTGTGTGAGAGCCAAGGCAAGATGCTGCCAACTTCCAGAGCCAGCAGCATCACAGGTGTACAGTGCCCCTCCTTTCCCTCTCGTTATCACTTCATTGCCAGGCCCTGACCCGGAGCGGTCTTGCCCATCTAGGGAGCCTCTTGCCAGTGGTTGATTTGGTGGAAGGCTGGATTGGCACAATCCTGTCTTTTAAGTCTCAGCCTGGCTGCTTTGCAGGTTGCTCAGCGATGCTGAAGTGGCAGGTTCTTCATCTCCACCACACTCTGTTCACCTTTCCTATGATCACAGCAGAGATGAACAGAAGAAAGCAGCAGCTATCTGCTAGACTGGTATTTGCTTCTTGTGGCTTCAGAGTTGTATGGGGAACATTGTGAGCCACTAGTGAGCTCCCCAGAGCCCCCCTCACTCCCTTCCTCTCTCTTCCTTTTCGTAACCTCATGGCTGGGGTGAAGGAGAGAATCCAAGGAGTAAGCACAGACCCTTGAATTATCCCAGAGCTGTCCTCCTGTGGGACTGGCTGTGTGAGCTCTAGGATGGCTGTGGAGCAGCAAGCCATTGAGAGAGGGGAGCAGAGTCAACAAACAGCTGTGGTCCAGTAGGGCCAAACACACAATACAGGGGTTGTTGAATACAACACAGAGTATCCAGGGACTGGCATTTTGGCCCAGGGACCTTCCTTGAGGATGGGATTTGATTGTCTCCACCAAATGGATTCAGCGCCTCTTGGCAGGTGGTCTGGCACACACATCCTTGCCAAATTGCAGCAGACCCTTACCCACACATCTAGCAACTTGGGGACTCTCTTGAGGGTAACACCTACTGCTGCAGGGGCCCCAGCCCAAGTGGAAGGTGCTGTATCTCATGCAATGTGACGTTTCTCTGGGCAGATCCACATGCAAACGTTTTGCTGGGAATTGGGAATAAGGAAATAAGTGTGTTGTAACAATAACCCAGGTGAGGCACTGCTTACACCTGCAGTGGCCTCTGTAGCAACCTGAAATGTCTAGAAGTCTGCCCTTCTCCCTCTGGCACTTTGTCCAAGTTGCTAAACACAGACGCCTCGTCCTGCTGCACTGGTTGAGGCTAGTGTGCGTATCCGGGCTGTTCTGGTACTCGGGTGTTAGTTCTGCCTCTGACCCAGCCCTCTGTGTACATGGCAGTGGCATTCCTGTGTATCACGGGCTTTTGGGGCAGGCAGCATATACTTTGGGAAGGGACTGTCCTCATGCAAGGGGCCAGATTCTTGGAGCGCTGAGCAAGGCATTGCTTAGAACGTGCATAAGACCCAAGGAGGAATATCCCTGCAGAGCGTGTGACTGGTTCTCCGTGTCTCGGCCACCTCTGCAGTGCAGCAGAAATCCTAAATGAAGCAGCACGGGGTGGATGAGCTGTGCCCTGGAGCATGTCATCTCATGGCTGAGCCTGAGCTGATGAGAGCCCCAAGCCCGGGGTTGTATCCAGTCCCTCCTGCTGACTGGATGAGGGGAAGTAGACGGAGGAAATCCAGCAAGGCTGCTTTGTCCTGATTGATGCAATTGAACAGGCAGCTCTCAAAACCAGCTGGAAAATGAGGTTATCAATATGCCTTCCCCTCTCTGCCTGCACGGATTTGAGCGCAGCAAGGTTCTCCTTGCCCTGCAGGTGAAATGCAAGCGCCTACTTAAATAGTCTCCCAGTGATTAATGTGCAGTGTGCAGCTGCTCGCCCAGTCGGCAGCCCAGGTACGGCTCTGATTAACCCTGACGCAGGGCTGAGTCACTGGCTGTGCACAGAAGCCCACGCTGGCTAAATTAGGCAGTAGTGGCTGTGCAGTGCTGGGATTGCCCGAGGGAGGCAGGGCAGAGGGCGAGAGGAAGTAATAGGCACTTGACAGGGTTCCCTGCTTTCCTTGAGGGCCACTTGCTGCTCCTGAGGCTGGACCGTCATCCCAGCGTGCTTCCTGTGCTGGAACCAGAGCTGTGGTCACTGTTAAGATGGAGCAAGCCCACGGCCCCTCTTGGTGCGATGGGGTGGGAGAGGCTGTTTGGCAGTGCCCTGCTGCATGGTGGATGGGAGCTGACTGCAGGCAGTGTGCGAGCCCCTGACCACCCTGCTCGAAGGGAGAGGGCTGCAACTTTAAGAGACCGGGTGGGGAGCTGGACGTACCTTTCTCTGCCTTCCCCACTGACTCAGTGCTTGGCACAGCCAGGGACTCTTTCCACTGCTGTGCAGTTTTCCCTGACAGGTTTTATGACACTGGTATTTCCAGCCAGAAATAAGTTTGCAGGCCCCAGAGCTGCAGATCCTGGACAGAGGCTGGCAGTGCAGGCCCTGCCCTGGCTCCTTTTTCCTGGCTGGCACCCAGGACTCTGCTGTGGTCATGACGCTGTCTTTTTTTCCATCTGTCTTGGAGCGTCCTGAGCCCCTGCTCCTCAGCCTCCGTACGGCTTCGTAGCGCCTCTGTGTCCTCCAACATCCAGATCAATCTAAGAGGGAGCGCGCGCCTTTTGGGGACCATCCTTTGCTGCCCTTCAGTTCTCTGCCACTTCAGGCCTCCGATATAATTCCCCCTGAGGAGCCCTCCTGACCCAATCTTGCAATTTTTTGAAGCCACTTCTCTGCGTCTGCTTGTCCCTCCTTCTGACTGTGACCAGGACCTGCAACCAGAGTGATCTGCTGTAGCCTGTGCTCCTGAGCTTGGTTCTCTGATTAAAACAGCTGTCGAGAGCTGGGTGCATTTTGACAGCTCCCAGGCCCTGCCTGCAGTGGGGTGCCTGTGTTCGGATGGGCTCTGAGCAGCTGCCAGCCTCGGATTGCAGCAGAGACCTCGCAGACAACCAGCGGCTGCATCTGAGCTGCCTTTGCCTGAATGCAGTGATCTGAGTCTGCACCCAACCTGCATTTCTCCCTGCAAGTGTCTTGCACCGTGTGATGCCTGGCTTACTAAGTAGGTGCTAAGTCAATGGGTATTAACTAGTGCTAATTAGTGGACACCTGCTGCCAACTGTTAATTAATGCATCTTCCAAACTGGCGTCCAAGTTGCTAGCTTGCTAGCTACCCTTGGCGTCTCGGCTCAGTGCAGGGCTGTGAGCAGAGCTGTACGATGTGCTCATAACCAGGCAGGGTATGAGCCTCTGCCTCAGTCTAGACATTAAGCTCATAGTCGGAGGGAAATCTCAGCAGCTGCAGTCACACGGGCAGCACGAAGGGGCATGAGGCCCTGGGCCAGTGAGAGGTGCACAGGACGCAGCATGTTCCATGCATCAGCCAGGGACGATGCAGCCCTGGCCACCGCATCTCCAGTGGGAAGAGGAGGGGGATCCCAGCGTGCGCGGGGAGCCGCAGCTGTCCCTGTCTCGCTGAGTCTAGGCAGGGGCCTGTTTCTGCTGCCAGCCTGGTGGTGTTTGGTGTTTCTTTAAGCCCCAGTGAAATCGCTAGATCTCAGCTTCTAGCCCTGGGTAAGGAGAGAGGTTAAGCCAGCCTTGGATTTGGGGCTTGGCTGGTGATTTCTGAGCACCTGCAGCTGGCATGTGGTCGGTGCCCGCAGCTGCCAGTCGGTTCACTACAGCACATCAGCCCAAGGCACGTCTGAGGTGGGAGCCTCCAGGAGGGATGGAAAAGAGTTGTTGGTTCAGCATGGTGAGACAGGCTTCTTGTGAGCCTTTGATCCCTGCACTTTTCCCACGATCCCCATGGTGAGGCAAGCTCAACTGACATGGATCTCGGCTGAATGAAGCTAATCTGTCCCCAGAGCTTTGCAGAGCGCTATTCAGCGTAGCTCTCGGCGACACCTCCCCTTGTCCCCGTGCACTCTGAGCCAGGGTTTTCCCCGCCGGCCTCTCCCCACAAAGCCTGGCCATGGATGGGGACTTCGGCCCCCTCCCTGCAGCCAGAGCGGCCAGGCACCCCTTGGCTAGCAGGCCCTGCATCCTAGAGGGGGCAACGCATGTCCCCTTCCCCGGCCACCAGTGAAAGGCTCCGCTAGCTCAACCCGTAGGACTGCAGCTGCCTGTCATTTTCCCAGGTTGATACCGATCACGAGACACCTCCACGCACAGACACAGGCGCACAAGGAGACGGGGGCTGTCTGGGAGACTGGCAGGCATGCTGGTGACGCGGTGAACAAAGGCTATTGATACTCGATGAGCTATCACCTGAGTATGGCTGGGTTTCCCACAGCCTGTCCCTTCCCACCGCAGGCAACCTTCGTTTCCGAATCCCCCCCCCCCCCCTTTCTGTGCCCTGGTGCGTGTCTGCGCGGCCCCGCTGCTGCCGTGCAGAGATGCGTGGATGACAGCTATATCCGTCTCAGCCCCTGTGCGCAGAGCAGGCTCTCGGCGACAATTAGTGGGGGAAGGGGAAGCTCCGGTGGGAGCCGTGTTGCTTTATGGCTCTAATCAGTCCCCAATGGGGTGCCCTTCGCAGTTGCCAGACCTGTTTTCCTGCTCCTCCCACCTGCACTGATTACCCTCTGGGCCGGATGCTCTTAGAGGTTTATTGGCCATGGGAAGGAAGTGGGAGCTGTAGGCTACTGTTGAATGGCAGCCTGTTGCCTCGGGGTGGAACTGACCTTCCTGGTGAAGGGCAGGCCCCTGGGAGGCAGGGGAAGCTCGGAGCAGAGCAACAGTAAACTCAGCTGGGACCTTGGGGCTTCTGTCCTGCATGCTTGAGATGCTGGGGTCCCTCTGTATGCCAGCGCTGTCTGCAGCCCCTCTCTCTCCTCGGTTACTCTGCCCAGTTCCTCTCCTCCCACGAGCTCTTTATTTTAAACAGATTGCTCTCTGTTCTTCCCTCCAGGTGTTGCCCTCCTGTCCGACATGCATCCAGAGACAGTCTTGCCCAGTCTGCTGGCCCAGTATGGGGGCACGCCACAGGGCACTACAGGGACCCGGACCATTGAGACCCGGATGAAAGTCGGGGAGGTACTGATGCGAGCAACCCGGGCTCTGGGTGAGTCTGTGACAGGGGCAGTTAATACATTCGTTCTTCCCCAGCTCCAGGCTAGTGCATTGGTACCTGCCAGAGCAGCAGGTATGCCCCGCTGAGGGTCATGGTGGCATGTCCTAACTGGCATGCAGGAAAGCTGACCATTGCTGAGGCCATCTAAGGCCGTGCTGCAACCAGGCTTGCGGTGGAGCATCTAGTCTGCACACACAAGGTGACTGCCCTTGCACAACGCTGCTCAAACGTTGCTCAGATGCACCGAGTACTTTCTGCTCTCACCCATTTCCACAAGAAGAAAACCGGCCCATTCCCGCAAACCAGGCCCAGGAGCAACCTGGGCCCAGTCTTGTTCCCCTTGTTTGCTAGCAAATGGGCCTGCACTGTGCGTGACCCAAAGCCCAGACCCAGTAGACTCATCTGCCTGCCCCTTTCCCCCACATATGCAGGGCAGAACAGGCCTGGCAGATTGCCCTGAGCCTGTTGGACTTGGAGCCAGGATCTAGGGGCTTTTGTGAGGATAAGCACCCCGCCAGCTGCCACCTTCTCCAACTGAACCCACTTATCGCTGCGGTGGTGGCGTGGCTGCGAGGTTGGGAAGAGAGCGTTGCCCTGGTGTAGCAGGCTGCTGTGCATCTCAGGCCCTGGCACAGTGGACCCCCAGCCTGCCTCAAAGCCTTCACACCTCCTGTCACAGACTGGGCACCAGTCCCATCACTGCACCCACGAACAGATTGCCTGGCTCTTTAAATAGCTGCTGGCAGGAAGGTTGGCCAATACTGTGCTGTAACAGAGCTGGTATTTCTCCCCACTGCCTCCATGTACGTCCCAGCCTGTTGCCCACAACTAAGGCTGAAGGAGAAGCTCTCAGCCGGGGGCAGCTTTGTGGATGGTTGAGGCTTGTCCAAGCTCCGGTGTTTCCCTGGGGACAGGAAGGTTTGGGCAGGATGTGCTGTTGTATTTGCCCCGCACCTGCCATTCACCTCCAGCCGACCTGTGACTTCGGCAGCTAAGTCACACAGTTATTGAAGAGAGCAGAAGCAAGAGCCCAGACACCAGACTGGGGATGCTGGTGTGTCTCGTCCCCCGTGAATGCCTTAGCTGTGCTTTCAAGGGGGTGTTGGGAGAGGCCTGGACACGCAGGCCTGAGGGTTCACGGCCTTGGTTTCTGGCTGCTGGATGCAGCCGCCCTCCAAGAGCCATCTTGCAGGGTCAGCGGGAGGTGGCAAGGGCAGTGCAAGGGGTCTGTTTCCCCGTACAGCTTCTTGCTGACCCAGGGAAGCTAAAGCCATTCCCTTTGGAGGGCTCTGAAACCCTCTTGGGGGGTGCTGGAGCTGGGTGCTGTAGGTTTGGGAGAGGTCAGCATTCCCCATTTACCCCGTGGCTGCTAGCACAGGGTGGCCAAGAGTCCTGCTTTCAGATCTGTGGTGGGTTGAATCATAGCTGGCAGCAGACCCACACCGAGGTGCCTCGGAGCTGGTGATGCAGCCAGCTCCCACTAGAAGTGCCATGTTGTCCCCTGCCCAGACCTGGCTGGAAGAAGCAGAGTCATTTTTTGACAGCAGCGTTTGTCACCTCTGAACGCTGTCGCCTGGCCCAGCAGAGCCCTCGGGATGTTGTGATCCATGTGTGGCATTTACTGCTCCCTGATCCCCTCGCCTGTCTCGCAGGGTATTGTTCAGGAATTACCCATCTGTCAACAATGTCCCATAAACCTGTTGCATCGCCTGGTGCTCGCTGGCTCCCCGAGACGGAAGCTGGGAGCGACTTGTTGGCACACGAGGGTGCCTCTGTGCCCGGGGCTCTGTGCGCTGCTTGGGCAGCTGCTTGTCTGTGCCAGCTTTGTTTGTGCAGCTAGGAGACTTGGGGCTGGTAGGGGCCAGCGCTGCCTGCTCGCTTCCACTTCCCCTCTTCCCTCCCATCGCTGCTGAGCTGAGGCTCATCACAGAGCAGAAGGCATCCCTCCCCCTTTGTGCCACTGACTTGACTGCGCTTGGGGTTGATTGTACTTAACTCAGTTTTACTGAGTTCCCAGCTGCTCCAGATGTTTGCCCATCTGTGCGTGTTCCCATTTGCCCGGCATCGAGGACCTCTAACCACGCAGCTTGGAGCTGCTGGGGGTGCTGTGAGCAAGGCTCACATCATGCTCCAGCTCACACCAGCCCTATCTGCTCTGGGGGGCTTTTACACTATTGCCAGCGCCCCACGGAGCCCTTGGCTCCAGCGCCCTCATGTTGCGTGTGGAGCTGCCAGCTGCCGCGGACCCTTTTGGGCACCACATTGTCTGCTCAGAGCAGTTCTGCCCAGCCTGTGTGCCATGCTGTGTGGGCAGGCACCCAGCATCGCCTGCCGGCATTTGCCAGGTGGGAACGTGCTCTGCATTTTTCTAGCAGGGTCGGGGTTTCTCTCGGGCAGGGGATCTCTGTAGCCTCGGCTTAGCCATGCGGCTTTCTGGGCATCTTCCTAGTTTAGTAACATTAGCTCCTGAGTGGGTATTATCTGCACTTGTCTTCAGCACAAATCTCTTTCCTGCGGCTGGGGAAAATTGTCTTCCACAAGCTGTTGTGACTAGGCCAGCAATGGCTGTTGGGGCTCAGGGAGTGGCTGTCTCTTCGCCGGTGTTCCTCCCCGACACTTTCCTTCAAACGTGGCTGCGCCGATTGCTGTTAGCTGGATTTACTGGGATCTCTCTGAGCTGCTGCTCCAGCCCTGCATGGTCCTGCCTTGTCTTTTGCCTTCCTCCCTCCGTGCCCCGCAGGGAGGCAGAGACCCTCCGTTGCTGTCCGTGTGGGCTCTGCAGACCCTTGGGTGGCCTGGCGTGTTTAACCCTCGGCTTCCCCGCTCCCCCATCAGGCAGTTTTTGCTATCGGGGTAGGATTACACCTCTTGCGAGTTGGATTCCCTTAAATAGATATTCCAGCCTCTTTCCAAAAAACCACCAGCTGCGGGAAAATTCTTTTGGCTCGGAGACACGAGCTGCAGCTGGCAGAGGGCCCTCTCTTTAAAGATAATCACATAATTACACTCGGAGTGGCAGGGCGGGATATTGCTCCTTTAAAAAAAGAATGCATATGTTTTTTCCTCTCCTGTTCCAGGAGGCCTGGGTTGGAGGCGGTAGCCCTGGCCGTGATCAAGCCCCGAGAGCTCAGGGCAGAGCGCAGGGCTGCGTTCCCGGTAGCAGGAAGGGGGAGGGTGTGTGGCCCGATGGTGGGAGGTGGGGTCTCCAGGGGCCAGCGACCAGGAACCTTGGACCCAAGGGAATGGTGGGGTCTTACCCTTGGGCCCTCAGGGGACTGGGGCCTTGGGCAGCCCAGGTACCCAGAGAGCTGTGCTCTGTGCTGGGATGCGACCCGCATGCCCCCAGCGTTTCTGACCTCTCGGTATGCGCTGCCCCCCCAGCTACTCTGGCTTCAGCTTTAGTGCCTCTGCTGTCCTTTGGGGGATAGAGTCTCCCCCCGAGCGAGTCCAAGGGAGCTGTGCTGTGCCTGGCATGTCAGGGCTGCCGAGACAGGGCCAGGAGCAAAGCTGGCAGGCGGG
>JAGPOW010002791.1:1717990-1756515 GCA_030014935.1 Caiman crocodilus | reverse complement strand
TGGTCCGTTTTACGACCGACAGAGACAGATGACCGAAGGAATGTTACAACCGTCAGAGAGAGATTGATCACCGAGAGAAGGGGGAGGATTCGGGGGTTTTCAGGTTCTGTCTTGGCTCTTCACTATGGCTTTAGCAAACAGCTTTTGGCCGAGATCCTGTGTCCGACCTCTCAACGATCACAAGCCGCAGATCGCGAGACGGAGAGCTCCGCTCGCTCCGGCTACGGGGGGTGGGTTTCTTATACTTGGAGCTAGCCTGTGAAATTCTTTGTTTTCATTCTATTCCTTTTATGGTATGAAACTGGCCTCAGGGGTTTGATTTCACTACGGGGGTTTGGCTTCTTAGGTGGTGTCATGAGTCACTGCCTACAATGCAGTCTGCACAAATACCCTCTCTAATGTGCAGCTCTGACTTGCATATTGCGAAGTCTTCTCTATGCCAGCTTGGCTTGCCAGCTTCCTAGTGACAACACAGGCTTCAGGGTCAGGCCGCACTGGCCTCTATTTGGCCCCAACTGGTTCCTGCCAGCTCAGATCATGCTCATGTCACTCCTGCTGGCCTAGATCAGGCCCCTACTAGGTCATAGTGTCCCCACCAGTCAGTACCTGGACCCCTGCCAGCCTGGTTCAGGCCCATGTTGCTCCCACTGGGTGCTGAAGTTTCCTAATAGTCCATACAGGAGGGGCGGGTTGGAGAGAAACTATCAGGCAGCCACAGAGCCTGGTGGAGCAGCATGGGTTTGATCAAGCAAGCAGAGAGCTGCCAGGCCTACCCACATTGGCCTGACAGCTCTCAGCCTAGTCATGCTCCCTCCCTTCTACCCAGCTTGCTCTGCAGGGAGCAGCTAGGCAGCATGGGCTCAGTTCAGGTGTGCAGGGGACTGCAGGGCCCATTCACGCCCCTCTCATGGCTGCTTGGTAGCTCCCTGTCCTCTACCCACCTCTTCCCAATTCTTACACCCTCCTCTTCTTCCCCCATCCTCCTTTCCCCCTTCATTCATGCCCCACTTCCCTACCTCCCTGCCCTGTTTCACCTCTTTCCTTCCCCCTCCCCACTCAACACCTCTCCATGCATCCACTGCTGCTCAGCTGTTCCCAGCTGTGAATTGGGGAAGTAAAGATCTGGATGATAGCTTGTCCGTGCTGGGAGAAGTGCCACGTGGGATACTGGTGCAATGCAAATTTCTGGTTGCAGCATCATAGAGCAGACTGAAGTTACTGTGACATGAGCTGTCTAACATCAACTATAGATAATCCTTGCCTGAAGAGTATTATAAGACACTGAGAAGGTCTTAGCTCATCTTTTCCTTCCTTAATGTGTAGATGCTCCAATTTTAAAAGCATGTTTCAAAGGTAACATGTAACTACACCCTTAGCTAATGTTCTGTCCTGCTGTCCCCACAACATGGAATGGAACTCCTGGTGGGAACTCCTGAGGACGGTCACTCCCGTGCTCAGTGGTGAAAAGTAGGGGGTGCATGGAGGTGCACGTGCACCCCCTCAGAGCGCTGGTGCACCCTGTCACAGCCAGCACTCCTTGCTTAGGTAACAGGTGGGGGGAGGGAGGAGGGGCAGGCAGGATCACCAGTGCTCCCCCTATGAGTGCCAGCAAAGGAGTGGGGGGCACCAGAAGAAGCGCTGCTGGCATTTCCAGGAGTGCTGCTGGCAAATCCAGGTGCCCCGCTTGCGCTTCCTGGTTAGTGTGATAGGCCATGGTTGGTGAGATTGGCCATGGCCCACCCCCCAGTTGCTGACTGGCCGCTGGGAGTGGGGGACATGCCCCCCTGATACAGGAGACACCAGTCGCCCATGCCCCTGCTTCTACCCAATCATAGTTTTAAGAGGCAGATCTGTGCCATTACATGGTGCAACACTATACAACAGTTTACTCCAGTGTTAACACGTATACCACGCATGCCCTTTTCCCCAAAACTCAGATCTCTAAAATTGGAGTGCTTAAACAGGGAAGATGAGTATTCTTTGTTGGAATAGAAGCACGGAAGAATAGAAGCAGGGAGACAGTGCTGCAAGATGGCCAGTCTCAGGGAGACAAGTGGCAGTTCATCCTTCAGGGTCAGACCTAGTGTTAATCCTCACAGACATATCCACAGTCATCAAAATCCTATGCAGTCATATTCAGTTATGACTGGAAAAATCTTTTGTTCATTTTGTCTTCCCAAAACAAGGTGCATGTCTTATTTAGGGGTGTATGGTATGACACGATATACAAGGAATATGTCTTATTTAGGCGAGAAAATATGGTATGTTAATTTCAGAATGGTTTGTTACATGTGGATGGATAACTCTTAAACTAGATTTGAATTGTCTGTAAAACTAGATGTGTAGGTTTAGTGTAACTGAAAAGGAACATTTTATAGGTAATTCTAATTTGCTAGAGGCATTAGGCTTTAAGTATGCTTTTGAAAGTCAGAAATATGTTTTCCATAATATCTAAATTGCATTTTTTGTTGTTGAAATTAATCCAATTCCTTCTTGTTCTACCCCCCTCAGGGAAGTGGGAAAACAATTGATCACTGTCATCTCTATAATAACCTTTAACATGTTGAGAAAAATTTTCAGACTGTAAATCTCCCAGCACACACACGTTCGTGCACTAAAAAAATAATTACCTCTCATTTATTTTACATTGCATCCCCAGAATGAGACTGGACATGTGTGTCTCACTGTTGACTCATTTTGTGGTTCATTATAATAGCAATTTATTTTTCTGTAATACTGCTTCCTATCCAGATATTTTCAGTGGTTGTATTTGATTTCTTCTTATTAAGCTTGGTACTTTGCACATGCACTTATTAAACTTCATCTTGTTGATTTATCACAATCATCCTGTTGAGAAATGTTTGAGACTTTTTTCACCTTGGTGTCATCCACAGATTTTATAGGTATACTTCATGTTCCAACATCTAAGTCATTAAAAAAAAAATTATAGAACTGGTCCTAGACAGAAACCTCTAAGACCATGATAGAAATTGGGCCTGTGCAAAGTGGCTAATATTCACTTTGGATTCAGATTCAGCCAATTCGGGGGACAGTGATTCAATTCAGTGATTCAAATCACTGTCCCAGTTTGATTTGGCTGAATCTGATTCAGAGATTTGGCAGCAGCTAAATCTCTGAATCAGCCAGGCCAGACCCATGCCCCACTCCTCTCCCAGCCTAGCAATGGCTGCCCCAGCTCCCAGCACTTGTTAAAAAAAAAAAAGCCCCAGCTCACCAGGTACTGCCGGGCAGTGGGCCATCCCTGCTGTTCCTCCCTGCCCCACGCTGCATGGGAGGCTTTGCATGAGCCCCCTGACTCCCCCGCTCACTCCCCCAGCCAAGGTGCCCCACCTAGGCCAGGTCTGGCCCTTAAAAAAAAATAAAGAAAAAAGAAAAATCCCTGGGATTCACTGCTCCTGCCAGTGGGGGTAATCCCCACTGCCACACCTGTCCCTGTGCCATGTAGGGAGTTCTGCACAAGTCCCCAAAGCTCTGAGGCTGCTGCAGGAGTGGTGAGTCCTGGGGCTTTTCTCAGCTTTTTTTTTTCTTAAAGGGCTGGAGCTGGCCCAGGTGGGGCACCCATGGATGGACTAGGGGAGTGAGGGGAGAGGTCCAGGGGCTCATGGAAGGGCCCCCCCGTGCAGTATGAGACAGTGCAGAGGCAGCAGGGATAGCGCCCCCACTCAGCAGCACTTGATGAGCACCAGGGCTTTTCTTTAAAGTACAGAGCTGGGGTGAGGGGCAGCCACAGGGGGACTGGGGGAGTGGAGGGGTCAAGGGGCTGGCAGGGGTCCCTCCATGGGCCTGCCCTCACCTCCCACTACTTACCAGCTTGGAGTCAGCTGCAGTTCCCTGCTGCAGCCACTGCCTGAATCATCAAAGCTCTCCAAATCTTTTCCAAAGATTTAGAGAGCTTTGAATTGGTCCCCTGATTCAATTCAGATTCAGAGATTCAGCCACTGAATTGGGCCAAATCTCTTCCAAATCAAATCACCACCCGAGGCTTCACACAGCCCTAGTAGAAATACTTTTTCATTTGATAGCAAACCATTAATAACTATTTTTTAACATGGTATTTCAACACATTGTACACCTATCCATGGGTGCTTCCATGTGGACACACAACTATACATTTTTTATAAGGATATAATGTATGGCAGTTTCAAAAATCTTGCCAAATTCAAGGTATTCCCCATTACTCACTAGGCCTTTCAAAGAATGTTTGATGTGGCTTGTTCTTGGTCAGTCCACGTTGGATGTTGCTTATTTAATATATTATTTTCTAGGTGATTTTTTGTTTGTTTGTTTGTTCATTCGAGTATCTCCTTGCGTATTAAGTTATGTAGACATATCTATAATTATACTAATACATAATGTATGGTTCCTCCTTATTCCTTTTTTAAGCTTCCTGCTGTGTTTGTTCTTCTCCAATCCCGTAGAGTCTTCCCTTCACAAGTTCTGTGAGATAATAGATAATGGTTCAAAAGCTTTTCAGCTAAATTATTCTATGGTGAATTTCTTCAGGTTTGCTGACTTGAATACAACTACCTAATCTAATTATTCTTTAAAGACTATTTTATTAATCTTTCCTGCATTTCTAATCCTTGTTAAAATTAATTATGTTAAAAGTATCTGGTTACAATTCACTTTTATTTTTGTTCCCACCGCCCCATCAAAGCAGAAGTCTTAAAAATGGTATTGAATGGTCTATCATTATTGCTTTTCTTTGCCCATTAAGTAATGGACTGCTAAGTTCTTCATCTTTTTCTTACTTTTACTGTAGTTAAAACATTTTTGCTTTTTGTGTTTTATGACCTTATTTTTTTTTCTTTCTTATTTTATCCCTACAAGCTTCTGCTGTTCCTTTATACTTATCATTAGTCATATGTCCTTGTTTCCACATTCTGGGTCATTCACTTTTGATTTCCTTGTCATTAAAAAGTTCCTGATGCAGAAACTTTGGTATTTTGCTCCCCTACACTTCTTTTTTCCTCCCCCAAATCTTTTCCATATACTTTTCTTAACAAACTACTTGAGTTTGCTTTTTGTCTGCTTTTATTTATTTATTTATTTATTTATTTTTTGGAAGCCCATAGTCCTTCATTGTCTATTGTCCTTGTTCAGCTATTTAATTTTTTCATTTTTATCAAATCAAGGGCTACGTACAGATGTTCAGAGAGCCCCTGGAGGAACTGCTCTTACTTCTTGCACCTTATTCAAAGTGCATTAAGTTAGACTGGGAGCCAACTAAATGT
Source organism: Caiman crocodilus (assembly GCA_030014935.1). Taxonomy (NCBI): domain Eukaryota; kingdom Metazoa; phylum Chordata; order Crocodylia; family Alligatoridae; genus Caiman; species Caiman crocodilus. The sequence goes on along the minus strand of JAGPOW010002791.1, from coordinate 1,751,260 downwards.
TCAGTGGAGGAAGGAATCACAGCCTGCCTGCATTGGCAGTTGGGGGTGCTCCTTCATGCCTCTCAGGAAGCTGCCAGAGTGGCCTGTCTCCTCATCCTCTCCCTGCACCATAGCTTGGAGGAAACACAAAGTGGGGGGAGGAAATGGACCCCCACTACCATGAGCCTTGTTGGCTGATTGTGTTGGGGAGGAGTGAGCCAGGCTTGTATTGGGAAGGGCTCTATTCCTACGCCCAGCCTCTTGGCAGCTGCACCCAATAGCTGCAGTGTGGTGTAGTGTGGCCCAGCTGGGTCTGCTGCAGGGACACAGACCCCAGAGCCTTTCCCCCGTGGCACTGAGTCAGGTCAGTGACAGGTAGGAGGGCAAGGCTTTCCCAGGCTCAGGCAGAGCAAATGAGCTCTGTCCGAGACTGGAGCATAGTGTTATGCAATACTGCCTGGGACGTCAGCAATTGTACTCTAAATTAACCCTCGATGGGTTCTGGCACAAATGTTTGATATAACACTCTAACAGAAAGCACTTCAGGTTAGTTTGACAAAGGAGCTGAATTGTGGGTGGTCACCATACCGGTCCACCCCTCTGTCTAGGATAGTCTGCTCTGTCTCTGCTGGCATGACTTGTTGTAAATAAACTTGATGTACAATACTGGAGGCTGTCCACTTAATGTCCTGATGCCTAGGGTGTTGCACACAGCTCTGATCTTCCCTATACCGTGTTCCATACCTCGCAGATGGCATCCATATTGCACAGTACCACATGACAACCCATGCTCCAGGGTCTCACATGAGACTCTCACTCCCCTCTGCCACACTGTGCTCCAAACTACCCACCATAACTCCCCTTGCCCCTTACTGGCTTCCCTTGGCCTTTGGCTCTGCTTGCCTTAAGTGCACTGCACACCCTCTTTCTGAAGCCCAACTCTGCCTGTGACCCACCTTCTCTACCTCTTGCTGGGGCTACTCCTCTGCCCTGTCACTGGGGAAACAATTTACTTCCCTCACTGGGGTGCACTCAATGAACTACTTTAGTGCAGTCCTTCAGCTTGTCCCTTGCAACTCTACTCTACACCAATTACTGCATATCTCTTCAGGCTTCCTTTGTGGTCCTGCTCGACACAGCCTCTTCCTGCTGTGTCCCTTCACTAAGACCAACACCTCTGCCCCTATGCTGGGGCCTCAGGGTCTTACACCCCCATGGGCTCAAGTGTCCAGAGATGTGCCTGGTCCCACTGCTTGCTCAACATCCCACGAAATTCTGGAGGCTGGGGTTATAAGGTATCCCTACCCACCTTTTACTGAGGAGGCAGCTGGCCTGGCATTTCTGGGGAACTTCTCTGCCATGGATAGTCCCACCAAGTCACCCTTCCTAGTTTTCAGTCAAGCCCCAGGACCAGGAGCTTCCTGCCATCCCCATAGCTTCTGCCCTTACCTCCAAGATGTCACGAGCAGCAACTCCAGCTAGGTGGTGTTCTTCTAGCTCCTAGCAGCAAATTTCTGTCTCAGCCCTGAGGGCCTAGATCGAAAATGGAGGCTGCTCTGCCCCCCTCTTTCAATCCCAAGTCCCTCCTGCAGTCATGTGACTGCCTTATTATTCTGGCACATACCTGCCAGCTGCCTTGAAGCCAGCTGTGGCCCTTAAAGTGGCAGGCACCAAAGGTGCTCTGCCACATTAGCACATATCAATCCAGAGTTAACCTTGAGTGGGAACCACCATTTTTACAGCTCTTTATGTACCATGAACATCTGTTCTGTTATGGCTTTGAAGTGTTTTCTGCATATTTAAAGCATAGGCACAAATGATATGGCTCCGAGCAATCCCAGCAGTCACAGCCGCTCCCTTCCTATCCCCTATAGAGTAGAACCAAGACCAGTTGGAACTTAACCAGATATGGGTTTAATAGGTAAAGAACCAGGGAAAGATATGGCCCACAGGTGGGAAGGGGTGGGGGGCTATGGGTGCAAGAGAACAAGAAGGGATTCAGTAAAGGGAGGGTACACTTATACATCTAGCAGAGGCAAATCAACAAGAATCTTGAGGCTCAGGGTTTCACAAAATATAAGATGCAGGTTAACAAAATATGAGATGCAGGTACCCTGGAGGGGCAGGGAGAAAGCAGATGAGGAAAGCCAGCTCACTCCTCAGTTGCTTGGCCCAGAAATCGAACCTGTGTCTCCAGTGTAGCAAGCTGAGATTTCCCCCCTAAACCATCAAAACCAGAATTGCTGACCATAGCTCAGGCTTTTGTCCTTCAGGGAACCTTTGCATGCTGAGAGGACTGCACACCACACTGCCTATCCTCTCTCCAGAGAATTGGAACCCTGAGCTACCCCTGCAGCTCCAAGGCCTGGAGGTTCCCCGCTAGGGATTTCCCACATGCTGCCCTGCACACCGAAGAGAAACAACGGCTACGGGTATCCAGTTAAGCTGCCCCTGCAGCTCTGAGGTCAGGGTCCCTGCTGGGGATTCCCTCCATGCCAGGCTGCACACCAAAGGAAATGCTGCCTGGGTTTCCAGCCTAGCTGCCACATGCAGGTCCGAGGCTGCCGTCTGCACTGGGGCTCTTCTGAGGCAACTGCTCCGCCCTGATTGGCAAACCCTCACCAGCTCTTCAAGGCCCCTCTTCTTTGCCCCTCATTGATCTCTTCTCCCCAGGGTCAGGTGCACTGCCCCATATATCCCCCTCCAGATGACTGTCAGGACCAGTCAAGCGACATACGAGGTGAGTCTACTCTCAGGTCTGGTTTCCCTACCTGGCCCCTGGATGATGGGGGGCAAGCCCACTCTTTTTCTTGGGACTTGGCTGGTGGGGAAAAGAAAATTCCTCTCCCACCAATCATTTTTGAACGTTTCAAATCTCTGGGCCAAGCCTCCAATGGGTAGCCCACCACAAGCATTTTAAGTGTAGCATCTTTATCTAACCATAACCTCTGTTTTGTGATCACTTTCTCCTAATAGGTCCAAATTCCAAATAGTCGCCCCTATATTAAATTCCACCAAACTCTTCATCAAAAAGGTGTCCCCCAAACAGTTTTAAGAACTTGGTTGTTTCTAACTTGTTATGTTTGGTACTTGGCATGTTTCTAAGAACATATTGTTTTTCCTACAGATACCTGGGTAATTATAATTCCCACCCTGGACCACAAGACGATTCTTTTAATTGATCAACTCTCCAAGCTCCCTTCCTGAAAAAGTAACAAACATAAAATACAAAGAAACCTAACAATACCTCATTCACATTGTTACCAGGCTCTTTCATCAGTTAATCATCCTCGCTGGCAAACTTACCTGCCACACCTTGATGGGAGATAATAGAAATGAAACACAAGTGAAACGAGTTCTCAGTGATCTCTTTTACTCAGTAACAAGGTGATGTTGCTGATTACTTCCGTATTCATGGAGAAATTGCAATAACGTGCCCTGTGAGTTTTACCCTTTGGCCCAGTCAGTAGATACATCAGTCAACCTATGTCCTCTCTTCTGATTTGTCTCCCACTTCCTTTTGTTTCAGGTTGCACCTCTGTGTTGCCCCGCTCTGAACAAGAAGCTACAGCCCATTCAGGTAAGGAACGGCATAAATGCCTACCACTCTCGCAGCCTTGCGGTCGATTCTTCTAGTGTATCCTTCTCTCACTTATCCAGCATCTTCCCTTTGAAGACTTTAACTTCACTCACAGTCAATATCTCAATCCATTGCCCATCACCTACTGGAGGCCGAACTCTCAGGCGGATCCTCCTTTTATCTGCTGGTTACCTATAGTATTGGCAATCAGCTTTGAACTCACTGCCGGTATGTCTTGTTTTGTTCCTCCCTCTCTGCCCCTCATGGTCTCCTCAGGTGTTCTTAATTTTAGTGTTGCTCCCCTTGGGAACAGGACTGCTTCCCTGTTACACACATCTTTCTCTTGATTTAGTATTTTATAGTAGACCTGTAGTCTATAGTAGCTCACTGTGATAGTGCTCCTTTTTACCTTCAGCCAGGGACATTCAGTGGCATTCAAAGACTTTGCCTTCACATTTGTATAAATTTCAGAGCACATATATTATACTTCATTTACAGTGCAACCCTTAATCCTTTTTCCTGTCTCTCCTTCTTGAAAATACAATATTCTCTATACTAGTATTTCCAGTGCTAGGTTTTATCCTATTAAAGCTTTGTGCTACCAATTAAGTCATAAGTATGTCCTAAGACTTCAAGTTCTTCCTGTTTATTCCCACACTCATGGCATATGTGCCAAGATACCTCTGATGTTCAGAATGATACCCAGTTATTTTATATGGATATGGGTGGGAGCATGCTCCTGCATTTTCTGAAGTCATCCAGCAAACCTTTCATTGGCATTTATTGAGAGAAGAATCTGATGCATGGGAGGTGAAGAATGAAATGAAAGTGGTGGAATGGCCATATGTTCCTCTTTACTTAACACCAAATCTGGAATTACTCATGGGAGTGCACACAGAGCTGTAGCTAGACAGTTCTGGCCTATGTTGCTTCCTCTGAGAGCTCTGTACCCCTTAGCATGGTGAATTGTAAGTCACTGTTTAGCCTCTGTCCATCATTTTGAAAAAGTATTTTTTTTAAATCCTAAAGTATTGTGGAACTAAAGAATTACTAGCTTTTTTTTTGCAATGGGGTGAACTAAGTCCCATTGCAAAAAAAAGTACTCACTAAGTATTGGTAAGGTTGCTTACCCAATGCCAAACACCTCTTTTTTTCCAATACATCTAATTGGAACTCATGAATTCCTGGCTCAAAATACCATGTTCAATCTATCAGATATCCACTCTACAATAAATAAATTATTTATCTTGTCTAATCTTCTGCGTCCAGCAGTGCCAAAGTATGTTTCTGAGAAACATTTTCTGTGTTGGAGAGAATATTGTTATGGTGTGGAGAGATTGGGTATTTGACAGTAGGACCTGGTAAGAAACAAAGTTGAGCGTGGAAAACAAAACTTAGACCATTTTAGGATGACAGTTTGTCCAGGCTTAAGGGAGTAGTTTAGCTTAAAAGCTACTACAAAGGTATTTAGGGATTTGCCCTGCTATATTTTGAAAGAATTCCTGAACTGTAGGGTCTAGTCTCATAGGTGACTTCTTACAAAGAGAAACTTAAGTACAAAAATGGTGCCATGTAAAGAATGACAGCAGTTGCTGTTTATGGAGCTATAAATGTCATCTCTAAAAAGGAGGAAGAATAAGCAAACTGTTTTATGAAAATAAATGAACAGAAAACCTTTTGTGAAACATTTCCAAGAATTTCTGTTGCTGTTCTGTTGTGAATCTGTGTGTGATCTTTTCACAAAAGTTTTTTGTTCAAAGATGAACAAACACACATTAAATTGGTCAACTTCCTAATTCCTCTGTGATACATGGCTTGAAAAATATATTTTAGCTAATCTTAGCTATATTTTTTAGTAATCTTTATGAGGGGGTAAAGAGCTATTAGGTCATGTAGTTAATGCCTCTTACTACTCCAGGGTTGTTCCCTGCAATCTTTTTTCTGCTTCTTTGATCTAGTATCCAGAGATAGAGCATTCACCACTTTCGCATTTACAAGCACTTTCCACTTACTGGCATTACAGATCAGACTGCATACTAAGTATATGGCACTGCTCCAGTGCCAGACTGTCCCATGGGAGCACGCTCTGTCTTAAAGGGCCCCATAATTCATAAAAGCCAATTGACTTCAAGTGTATTAATTAACTTCAGGGTCTCTGCTTGTGACATCTTGGGATGAGTTTTAAGATGTCTTAAAAATACCTAGTTTTGTCAAATGATAACAGGAGTTGAGATTGTTTTTATGCATCTAAATCAGTGGCAGCTTTCAAGAATTTCACTTAATGTCAATGTCCCCTCTTTCTTCATGATACTAAGTGAATCAACAGTGTAGACACTATGTGAATGAAGCATGACGGCTCAGGGCACTATGGCATGCCTGCTCCTTCAAGAGCAGAAGCAGCCAAACTAAAGAGCCCTGAGAGCTAGGCAGTGATCCACAGCTGCAGGTAGCCTTAGCAATGGGCAATGAAAGAACTAGCTAGCACCTGCACCTGGTCAGCTAACCAGACTTTGACTTTTAAGAGGCGTTTATTGCAGGGAGGGTGACAAATTGGGGCCAGTAAAGTGTATGTACAGGCTGGCCCGAACACCTGGGCCTCATGGACATCCTGCAAGGCCTGCCCGTACACTCTAGACTAAAAACCATAGCGAGCCAAAGGACTATTTACATGTTTACAGTTCTGCCAGTGGGGACACCCATGGGGGGCCTCAGGGGTTGACCCACGTGAAGCAAAGTCCAAGGCCTCAGCCCGCTGGACGCATCGCCGCAGCTTGAGCAGCTGGGGGTGTTACAGGGCGAGGACCAGGCACCCCGCCTCGACTCGGCAGAGCGCCCCCTCAAGGGCCCAGCGTTCCTCGAAGGTGGGTACCGTCTGCCACAGGACTGCATGCTCAAACTCAAGCAAAAGGTGGGCCTGCATCAGCAGGCAGAAGAGCTGCAGGGCGTTGACCATCCCAGTCCCGGCAAGCTGGTTTCGCTGGCTCTTCAGGGTGCATCTTGGCCTGGCCCAACAGGAAGTTGGCCAGACTGACCATGGGCCTCTCCGCCGCCCGGTGGGGGAAGGAGTGGACATAGATGTCCTTGGAGACATCCCGGCCCAGCGCCCGAAGCAGTGCGCCCAAGGTGGCAAAGAGCGGCTGCAGCCAGGGGCAGTCGAGGAACGCGTGGAAAATGTCCTTATCCGGCACCCCCAGGCAGAAGGGGCAGGCTGCCAAGGCTGCCGGGTCCAGGTGGCGAACAAAAGTGCCGCTGGCCAGGATGCTGTGCACAAGCTGCCACTGCAGTTTGCCAGTCTTCTTGGCAGTGGGCACCATATACAGCGTGTGCCACACTGGGGTCCTGGGCCGTGCCAGGTGCCGCTGCCACATGGTGTCAGGGCGGCTGGCCAGCACCTCGGCATGCCAGGTGTGCACCACCCACATGTAGAGGCCCTTGTGAGGCAAGGTGCCAAAAGGGCAGCCTGTATTGTTGCCAGAAAGAGACAGGGCCCTGGACACATCTAAGCCCCAGGGCTGGTCTGGCAGGAGCTAGATCTCTGGCAGTAGAGGGAATAAGCTCTTGCAGAAAAAGCTATTTGGAAATGCTGGATTGCCTATTCTGCTGCTGGTAAGACTGATGGGTTCTAGGAGCTCCTAAAGTACCTGGGGCTAGGAGGCACACATTGCTGAGGGAGAAGGGGCAGAGGGGCCTCATATTTACATTGTTATTTGAACCGGTAGACCAGGATGAGGCTAATTGGGGAGGAGGAGGCCTCATTGGGGCACACAACCATGTAGAGCCCCAGCACCAGTAGAAGCATAGCAGAGATCAGGCTGCAGAGAGCCTAGTGCCAGAGAGGGTGCAACTCCAGGGGCCAAGGGCCCAGTGATGTCTGGAGGCTAAGCTAAACTGAGGCCTCAACAAGTGGGAGATTGTTTAAATACCATCTGCAAGGCATGGACTGTGGTAAAGGGGAGGTTTTGGAGCCACGCACCTAGCCCATAAGGCTTAGGGTGTCCTGTTAGGACTCAGAGTGGGACCCAGCAAGAGGTCCAAGAACCCACAAGGTCCAGTGCGGTCCACCAGGACCATGACTGAACAGACACTCGCGGGCAGCCTTCTTATTTATTACTTGTACCAACAAGACAAAGTGAGAAAAGAAGGCACCCGCAAGGCAGAACTGAGACAGTCACAGAGCCCTAGGGGACCCCGTATGAATATGGAAAATCCATCCCCTGCTTAGGGCCTGTGCAGAGGCCATATTGCTACTATTCCAGCCCGTGGAACAACAACCACTGGTTTTCTATATGTTTAAATCTATTACTACTTTGCTTCTCACACAGCTTGACCCCAAACTGGTCTTCTGCTTTGCTGTTTTAGGAGTAGTCTACAGACAATTTCAGTAACATCTGGTAGGGTTCTGGATTTGTACAGCAGTGTTTAAACCCCTTTAATAAGTATGGATGTTATAAAGGGCATTCAGCTGGCTGCCTGAATCAGGGAAATTTCACCTTCAAATGAATAGTATACCAGTGATCATTTAACTTATCTAGGTTAAGGGTGCTTTCCTCAATTACACAAAGCACTAGGTTTTGCTAATTGCCTGCCAAGTACATCTTGACACTGGTGTGAAGAAGGTTAATACCTAGTGGCTCATAACAGAAGACAGTTTTTACAGTAATGGTGAAACAGAGTGATTGCATTAGTTAATTATGTAATCTACCTTTTAAAAAATTACTCCATAATGTGACTGAGCAGTTTCTTTTCAACAGTATTATCAGCAACTGCACATATTTAAAAAAAAAAATGGATTACCATGACAGGTTTTTATTAATATGATTAATCATGTGTAGTGGATTTTGAGCATCTGCTCTAACAAGGAGTGTAATTTTGACATTCCAGCTCTGTGCACATTTTTCGGAACATTTTAAAATAGGTGGCAATTCATTATAACTTCATTTGGAGCACAGTAGTCATGATGGTATTTATGTAGGCGTGATATTTTGTTTCTTTAAAATCTGACTTATTTAGTATGAAATATCAGCTTTTCTTTTCCATTGTAAATCCAGCAGATGGTGCTGTTTGCTCAGGGATCTTCTATTATTTAAAAACCCATTACCACAGCTATAATCTGTCATTGTTTTGCTTTAGTTTTCACAAACATGCTGTTATGGATTGCATGACTTTGAATAGCAATGAAGATGTTAATATGTGTTAGATTACTAAATCCTGTCAAAATGTTTTTTTTCCACTAAACTGTGACAAGATATGGACAAAAAATTGAAATGTTGCCCTTTATAAGGATGGTTGTTTGGGAGAGAGACAGTGACAAAGATGCCTTTAACAGAGTTGAAAATGTCACGCAGATGTCACAAAACGATATAAACCTCTATATTTCAGGGCATAAAGCAATCTATGACTAATGAGATTAGGCAGAAACATTCCCTGGTGTCAGATTAACCCATAATTGCTTTTTGGAATACTTGTTTTATTTCCTTCTGGACACCTGCTTCTGGCCACTAGTGGAGTGAAGATTTTGGAATAGAAGGACTTGTGGTCTAATGAAATCTAATGTAGCAATTCTAGCTTGAGCTTGAAAGTTTCCTGATCATATGATTTTCCTATGCTAACCTCATGAGGAAAAAAAGACTTTGGTGACTGTGTGTTAACTTTTTTGCTGCATCGTTCTATCACGTTATCTCATTAAAAACCTAATAAAAAAAATCTCAAAGTTCCTATGACAATAAATTATATGAAACCACTATATAGGCCAAATTAAGGATCCTTTGAGATTTGCTGGAGTTAAAAATTACTGTTGGACTGTAATTTAAAAATTACTAATTTTTTAACTGTCTGCCCAGGTGATGTAATCCAATATTTTTTAATTTTTTATTTTTCATGTTGTAAGTCTATTTCTGAAATAAAAGGAATATAATATAGTATATTATATTTTTTGAGTTAATCACAATTCTGATTTGCATAACATAGTTGTCTGCTATCTCCAGAACCACTACTGCTGTATTGGTTAAAATGATAATAAGTAAACAAGTGCAAGCTACACATAGTTACATGGGTATACATAGAATTGGAAAGACTTACAAAGTATTATTTCTATAGCATGCACAGGTTTAAATAGGCTACAAACTCCATGCACTTATTTTAAGGATCTGGAACAATGTGGAGATCCCAGATGATCTCAGGGACTACATGATCATGACAATCTTAAAGGAGGCAGGTTTGACACTGGAAATTACAGAGGGATTGCCTTGCATGCTACCCACCACAGAAAAGGTCACTGCGAGAACCATCCTGAACCATTTCCTTCTACTTGCTAAAGAGCTCATCCCAGAATCTCGGGGTGGGTTTAGAGCATCAAGAATCACAGCTGCCATGGTCTTCACTGTTCACCAGATGCAAGAATTATGCCGGAAACAACATAAACCTATCTATATGGCCTCGTTTGACCCCATGAAAGCCACTGACTATGTCAACTGAGAAGTGCTGTGGAGGGTCCTTCTGAGGTACAGATGCCCATTGAAATTTGTCACCATTCTTTGCCTACCCCATAATGGTATGTGAGCAGTGGTTCGTTCTCAGTAGAGGATCTATCATAGATCGTTTTGAGGTTAAGACTGGAGTTAAGCAAGTTTAAGCCATTGCTTCAACAGTCTTCTCAATATTCCTTACCACAGTGCTACATCTGACCACCCATAAGCTTCCAGCCAGAGTGCAGTTAAATTACTGAATGGGTGGTAAACTGTTTAATCTCAGCTGACTCGTGAGCCAAAACCAAAACTACCCTGACCTCAATCATCAAGCTCCAATACACTGATCATTCTGACGTGTGTGCTCACTCAGAAGCAGATCTTCTTCAAGCAATTGTCAACGACTTTACCAACGTATACAAGAAAATGGGACTGCTTTATATTCTGTTTAACATTCAGAAAACTAAGGTTCTCCATCAACAAGCTCTTAATGAGCAGGTCTCAGCTCCAGTAATTCAAACTTATGGTGAACGTAGACTATTTCCCATATCTTGGAAGCCGTATCTCGCACAAGGTTGACATCAACGAAGAAATTCAACATCACCTCAAATGCAAAAGTGCAGCCCTTAGACACCTGAAGAAATTGGTCTTCGAAGATTGCAACGTTGGATTCAAAACAAAACTCATGGTTTATCAAGCAATTATGATCCCTAATGTACTATATGGAGCTGAGACATGAACAAGATATAGGAGACACCTCAAGTTGCTGGAATAGTACCATCAATGCTGCCTGCAAGAAGATCCTTTGAATCCAGTAGGAAGACAGATTCACCAATGTTAGCATCCTCTCACAATCAAACACCAGGAGCATTACGGTGATAAACATCCAACATCAACTTCGCTGGGGTAGCCATGCCATGCAGATGTCTGACTCCAGATTCCCAAAGCAAATTTTATTTTCCCAGCTGTGTCAAGAGATATACTCAAGAGGAAGACAGAGAAAACACTTCAAGGACATCCTTAAGGCCAACTTGAAAAAATGTAAGATTAACATCAATTCGTGGGAGACTATTGCCCAGCACCATCCCAAATGGAGCAAGAGTTTTCTGTAAGGATCTCATTACTTTGAAATCTCACAATAACAACAGGAGATGGAAAAGCAGGAGTGACAGAAACAACTTGTCACATGCTGAATCAGGAGCTACCCACCCCACACAGAAACACATGCCTGAGTTGCAATGGAACCTGTCAATCCCAGATTGGCCTTTTCATTCATCTTCAGGCCCACATATAAGTCAATCATGAAAGACAGTCATCAACTGTGAGGGATTGCCAATGATGACATGTCCTGACCCTGCCACTGAACTGAAATAAATGGGAAATAAATGGGTAATGAAAAAGTTCTAGTCCACAGAGAATCATGACCCAAAAAGTATTCTATCTGGAATCATAAATGAAGAAATAGAGATAGGTACTGAGTCATTGTGCCAAGACCATCCAAATTCTCAGCAGCTGAGGGTCACATCCTGCATGGGTTACAAAGCAAAGCTCACCCCCACCACCCACCCCTGGGCAGCCTTCCCCATCACTGCACAGCATGCATGGGCAGCCCTCTTCCCTACACAACCTTGTGGGCAGGTGTATTGGCACACCCCAGTCGAACTCCACAGTTTTGTAGCCAACAACTAATGCCTCTGAGAAGGCTTAATTACAAACACCCTGACACAGGAGAAAAACAGGTGGGGGGAAGGAGGACGGTGCTGAAGGAATTTAGGTGCCTTAGGCAGTTTTGCTACAGCTAGAGTAGAGTTGATCTTGATCACTCATTGTAACTCTGATGCTTTGAATCTAAATGTTGTTTAAGCACCCTGTTTGTCAATTTAGATCTGCCTTTTACACCATTATTAAACAAGTTTAGCATCAAAAGGAAATAAGATTTCTAAATCACAAATCCTGAAGGACATTTTAAAAAGGAAATTTTATAAATAATGGGTCTTGATCCTATGGGAATCAATAATAAAACTTGCATTTATTTTGATACGAGCAGGTTCAGTCCTGACATGACACTGATCTGAAACATGTATTAGCTTTGGTTTGTTCAGAAGACTTCAAGTCTAGTAATCTTCACATTTGTTCCACCAAGTCAGTCTTTGTTTATTTCTTTTCTATCACTATTGTCACCTACCACCCTGTCTTTTTGAATATTAAATTAAAGAAGAAAATCAATTTCTGGTAGTGTAAGTATTTCTCTATTTGTGTAAATGCCATCTTCAATACAGGGAAACACTTTTGCAGCCATGCCCATTATAGAACAGTAGGTTTAGCTGACCAGTCCTATAACTATCTCCTCTAGTTCCAGTCCATTAAAATGTCTTATTAAATATGCACAATCCAGGAAAGAGATAAACTTGCTTTAAGACAGATACAGTACCTTAGGCCCTTTGAATATATTAAGCTTGGCAGCCAAGCTGTTTTGAGCAAGCTTTAAGGCCTCTGCTTTGTTTTTATTCCAGCTTCATTCTCAGATGATTATTCAAAAGTATTCATTTACATTTAAGGTTTTTGGTCCAAAAGAGAAGCTTCCAGAAATGGAAAGTTATTTGTTTGTTATTCTTATTGCAGTAGTAATTTCCCTGTAAAGATTCAGATTTGCAAACCAGTCAAAGGTATATATAGCGACAGCAAAAAGCTGCAGCTTTTATTTCAAAGGGTCCATTTTCCCTAATCAGCTGCTTGGGACTGTAGCTGTTCTCCTTCTGATTGGAGAAGTTGTAGCCTTTGAAGTAAAAGGGACAGCAAACAGCTAAGCATCTTATTCTTAATTTGGAAAACTACTGCAAACTAAGTTGGTTGCAAATCAGTTTGATAATCCAGATTCTACTGTACTCAGTACCCACAACTGGATTGGCTTCTCATTTTTCAGTGCACATAGAAATACATGAATACAAAGAATTTATATTCTCATGTCCTAATTTTGCAAAGATTTAATCACATTCTTAACTGCAGGCACTGTGAATAATCCCTTTCCAACTGGAAACACTACTCAGAGGTTGCACCTACACATGCACTTTATTGAGGAGCAGACTTACTAGCTCCACAGTAACAATGCGTACCCACATTAGGGCTCAGTAAACTAATGAACTCTGCCATAGGATAGTACACAGTAATTTATGCTGCCACAATGCATGTATAGTTAGCAACCAAAGTTGCTTGAGCCATGAGGGTGCTACAGTGCAGGGGCTGCCTGCTGAATAGCCCCACATTATAGCACCCTCATGCCCCAGCCATCTTCTCCACCACCTGACACTGCTACCTGGAGCTTGGGGCTGTCTCATGCAGCCCCTGCCAGCCTGGGCTTGCTCCACCCTGGGTCAATGTGCTGCAGTCCCAGGCACAGATATAAATGCTGTGCCTAGGAGGAATAAACTCTGGTACAAACTATGCCAGATCTTACTTTTTTGTCTTAATTCACATGTAGATGTACATGCATAAGATTAGGCATTATGCATATGATTAGGCATTGTATAAATCTAGACAGGATCAGGGTCTAATTTAATGTTAAATACAGCAGGTGAGTTTTAACACAAAAGAATGGAATGTGGGGGATGATAGAAACAGTTACATAGACTGGGAGAATAAACGGATGATTTTAAGTCATTTAAGGGAGTTAAAGTTAAGATATTTTAGAAGACTCCATTTCAGAGATACCATGCTATAATAATCTCAAATCTGAACCACTATCTTTACACCAGACACCCATGAAGCAGAACAGTTTTTAAGGCAACCTGAATAAGCCTGAGGCTTTTAGAGCATCTGAAAAATTAGGTACTAAAAACTAAGGTAATCTTAGCTATATTGTTGCTAGTGCCCCATTAAAATAAATAGAATTATACCTTTTTTTTTTTGTTACTCATTGCAGTTAGACAAGGTGCTGAGTTATATGCCATATATAGGAGAGAGCATGATTACTGTACCAACCTGCTTAGAGCCTCAACAGACTGATAAAAACCAATGAATATAAATGCTACCCCAGAGCAGGTGCACTACTACTTACTAGTATTCTCAAAGGCTGGGTCTTGGAAGAGCAGGAAAAGTCTGGGATGCTTTCTGATTCATAGTTTATAATTAGAGATGAGTGATTAAAGCACATCAGAAGTATGTAGACAAGGATATTCTTTGACTATTTGGAGGTTTTCTCCAAATGTATTTGATCTTTTTATATATTTTAAGCTGTGGATTCATTGTAAATGCTTGAAATTCAAGCTGTTAGTAATGATTACTGAGATGACTCAGGTGGCATTGTCTGTAATCCCGGGCTCTGGAAGAGAGTATAATACTTTCAGCAGCAAATACTTACATGAACAAATTTGAAATTCAATTCCTGTGAATATTTGTTCATGCATCACTGGAATTAGCTTCCTGTAAATGTGTGTGCCAGTAAAAATTGATTACTATTGTGTTTATAGATAACAAACACAAAGGGAAAAGAATGTAGTCAGGTGAATTTATGCAAAAAATAATCATTTTAAAATATATATTATTTATATTTGTACAAATCACTTTGGCTGGTCTCTGTTGTAACATAATACAAGTCAGTAAAGCCTATTTCTGTTGCAAAATTTTTTTCAGGAAAGACTGAAAAAAGACACAAGGTATTGGATATACAGGAATAAGTATATACAGCAAACTGCCAGATTTTGAAACGAAATCAGTTTTTTTTTTGAAAATGCATCTCAAACTGTACTGTGATAATTTGGGGATTTTTCTAAATATTGTTTCATATAGGAAGTCTGTTCAAGTTTATCTGCATTAAACTGCACAATTACAGTTTGAATGCAGGGCTTGTTTTTCTTTTGTGCTTTCTTTACTTCCTTATTGAACTAAAAACCCTAAGAGGTCATAGTAGACATTTTTGCAACTGGTACAGGGCTAAGGATATAAGTTCATCATAATCAGGTAATTGGTAATTTAATTGGAACATCCTCGGACAAGTTTTCAGAAGTGGTAACTAAGCAACAGATTACCTTATGAGTGCTTTGACCATGTAACAAGGCTGAGACAGGGTCACCTAATAAAGGGGACTGGAGGTTATAAAGAGTTCTTCTCTCAGCTTCATTTTCGGGACCAGGAAGATGGGAAAGAAACTATGAGCTTTAGGCGTAGGTGGGCGCATCTACACATGCATTTGATCTGGGATCAGTGTACTTGTGAGTAAACTGCTCATGAGTAAATGCTGTCAGGCAGGTGCCTACACATGCAGGGAAGTGGGAGAAGATTTGCTGCCCCACTGGCAGATTGGGCCAGGGAGATGTGACCTACCCTGCCCCTGCAGCTTTTTCCAAGCCCTGTGCCTCAGTCACTCAATTGGGGCACAGGCCTCGGACCTGCCCCTGCACCAAAGTCTGCACATTATCATTATAATGACGGGGTGGAGGACAGGGAGCCTGTCCTGAACTCAGCTCCATGAGCACAGAGCTGTGTGAAGAACAGGCTGGAGAGTTTGTTCCCTACTCAGCTCCACGAGCATTGGCTGAGTGAGCAATGAGTAGTCCAGCCCCCACTAGCTGGGAGCTCCCAGTGCTAGCTCTGTACCATGGGGCCAGCACTGGGAGACACTTATATCTCAGCACCAGCTCCGTGACTGCAGGTTGGGGCAGGGGCGGTGAGAGAGGTGGGGCATCACTGATAGTGATGTCTGCCCACAAGTTGAATAGTCCTGCTTTAAGTTAGTGGGGCTCTGAGAAGGTCAGTGCCAGCCTACAGAGCCCAAAGGTTACTGGATCATGAGCTGCTGCTTCTGCAATGGGGTAACAGACAGGGAGGGAGATGTCACAGAGACAACATCCTCTGACCAACAAGAGTGGAAGTGTCTAGCTGGGGGATGTCTGCCTTGGCTATATGATAATATGAAACTCATGAAAATGATTAGAAGTTCACAGGTAAAAAATATTCAGACTTCTGATAAATTTAGTGTGTAACAAGAGTCATCAGAAAGAGAGCTTTAGGGCTGCCATTGTCTTTTCTATGTTTCATAAGAAAGGAATACATAGGCTCATATGACTATTATGAATGTAACTTATGCCTGGTGAAGTGAGTATGATTCCATGCTTGCAATGAGTGAAGTTCAGAGAAAATCTTTTGGTATTCTATATTTCTGAACTGATCAATGTAAACAGTTCAATAATCTGTAAACTATTATCAGAACCCCATTAAA
Organism: Caiman crocodilus; assembly: GCA_030014935.1. Classification (NCBI taxonomy): domain Eukaryota; kingdom Metazoa; phylum Chordata; order Crocodylia; family Alligatoridae; genus Caiman; species Caiman crocodilus. The sequence goes on along the minus strand of JAGPOW010002791.1, from coordinate 1,735,023 downwards.
GTATGTCATCCTATATCAACTCAAAACTCAAGCATAACAAACTGAGCATTACATATTAGAAATTGATAGCTATTAATTTCTCTCATTAAACCTACTCTTTCCATCCAAGGAACACTCACATGTAATACAATTCTTGATAATGTCAAAGAGCTTTCTACTATAGTATGTTTGTGGGTTTTTTCCTCTCAGTTGTACATTAAGTAACTGGAATCTTCTGTTTAAATTGATTGTCCAGTACTTTATCAAACTCTTCTCTTGCAGGTGTAGTACTCTCCAGTTAAAGAAAAGAATGATTTTAGATATTATCCTTATTGTGCAATATTCAGTTCAAAACATACCAGTTTGACAAACCATAGAGATGGCTCTGAACACCTGCATATAGACACCTGCTTTTATAATACAAAAGTATTTTGCAGTGCTCTAATGAAATATTAAAATAATTAGAGATGAGAAGCAATTTCATCAAACTTTAAGACAAGATTTTCCATCTATTATGCAGCCTGTATCTATGCATAGCATAAAAGTCAACATGTAATTAATGTTTTTACAAGTAATGCATGACACTTCCCTCAACAAGTTACCAACATGCCATCAGTGGAAGTTATCTTTCTCTAAAATACTGAGCTTTTAAGACCAGATAAATGTACCTGATACAATGGTAGGGAATAGGTAGGGAATAGGAATTGATGGTACAGAATAGGAACTGATGAATATTGATCATTCTGTTTTAAGCTTGGCAATTGCAGGTAGGACTGATTGTTGCTTTTAATGCATTTTTTTCTTTTGGGGCATAGTGTGATTAGGGAGTCATTGTTCTCACAAGCAGGTCCACTGTAGTCACTAATGTGATTAAGGGGTACACAAGGTAGCCTTTCTTTAGCTTTCCTGTCCATGAAAGAATAGTATTGCTTTCACACTTCTTAACGAAATACAGCTAGTGTACTTGCAGCTTTTTTGACCTTTTAAGGATTTATCATCTTGATGATGATACTCTGACATTGTTCTTGTTTGTATCATCTATTGCTTGGCTTTTCTGTAGCATGGCTTTGAGCACATTACTCAAAGTCTCAAATGTCAGCTTTATTATACAAGCACCAAATATGCAAAATGGTTGTAAATACTTGAGTCTAGTGAACACCGAAAAGAAAAATTGCAAATATTTCTTTGAATCTTTAATGAGGTTTACAATGTTTGTGCATGGGGAGAGGGGGAGAAGGGAAGAGGTGGGAGAACAGATCTCTACTTTTCTGTGACTATTACCCATAGGAATGTTTGCAAAAGTAGAGAATTTTAAGCTATTGTTACAAAATATTCTTGGATAGTAACTTTTGAATTTGTAAGCAGGGTATTTGTTCCAGAAATGCCCTAAAAACTAAACTAATGGAAGTCAGAATGAGTCATGTATGTTCATATTGGCCCATTTTCCTATGAGATACTTCCAATAAGAAAATAAGGTGCTAAGTGTTAAAATCCTTGAGTGACATTTACCCTTGTGTAAATAAATCGGGTTTATTTGTAGAGAATTTTATTAGTGCTTAAATAACTGTCATCAGAATGATTATGTACACACTTTGGTATTCATACTTGCATTTAGTGTGTATCATGGGCTTTTTAATGATTTAACAACATACTGTGGTATATAGGTTCACATACTAATTTCTTGTTCCAAATTTCTTCCTGATGCAATGCCCATGAGACACCTAAACATAAATACTGTAGACATTCAGATCTAATAGACATGACTCCACTGGCAGAAGTTTTCAGATTTAATTAGTATCCAAGTAAGCAAAAAATATAGGCTAATAAACACTGATAGCAGAAGTAAAGGAAACATAGGCTATGTGATTCTAAAACACAACCCTTATATGTATACGAACATAGTTTTGCCCAATAAAAAATACCATTGGATCAAATGTTCATAACTTCATTTTGTCCCTAATGAACAGTTCTTTCAGGGTGGTGATGTCTCACTTGATTTCTCAATTTAAATAATTATTATCTATATAATTACATGCTGTATTTAATTGTGTATATATAATTAATCACATTTAATTTTTAATTTCCTAACGGATACGTAAATCTTATACTGCCAGTGGAAGTAGTCACTTCGCTTTGGAAATGAAGAACTGTGAAGACACAATTTTTACACAGCACACAGAGATTGAGCCCTGTGATCTCTTCCCCGTTCCATGTTTGACCAATAGGAATTGGTCAAAATTAAGCTCTGTTAGAGCATACTTCTTACAAGATGCTTAAGAACTGCGTTCAGATTGGTTTTTAAGGGCATGCTCAGGAGCAGGAGGAAAACCAATATAAGACAATCTGACCATTCTAGGATTAATACATATCTAAATATAAGAAAATGCCTGTCTTTCAACTCTTGGTAGAAAAAAGTGTGTTTCCTCAGCTGGTATATTATGTGCCCAAGCACATTATTTTCATATGGTAATATAATACAATGTCAAAAAAAATTACAAGCATCTTAACTGATTTAGAAGCCTAAGAACAAGTAGCTTAGGCTTTTAGGAGATTAACTCCCACTGACATTCAATGACATTTAGGAACTGTTCTGAATTTTTTTTCCGTTTACTGAGAGTGACTGGACCTTGGTCTGTGTGGGTAGTGTTGCATCTAACTCTACTAATAGCACTCTATTCCATAGGCAAGGGCATATGATTAACGAGTCGGATAAGCCTTGCAGGACCCAAAGCAACATGAAGGGAACTTACTACTCTCTTACCAGGTGGCTTAAGTTAAGTGTTACATAAAAAAGCTACTATAGAAAATAGGCAAGGACATGTCTGAGGTCATACTGGGCACTAATTAAGTCAATGTCAGAAACTACATTGACTTCAATAGGACCACTAGGAGTTAATTCATATTATCAATAATATCATATCACAAGGTTCAATGGTTTTAGAGCCACTTGACTTTATTCATTGCATTAGTGTCTGCCATTAATGATGTCAGTTTGCAGAGAAGTATTCAGAATGATCTTTGCCATTTCCAACTTTAAAATCTGTTCACAGAATAGGACAGCAATAGTGGAGTAAGTCTCTTGTTCCCAGGACTCAGTCCTCCGATATTCATCACATTAAATATATTTTACACACACACACATATATATAAAAACTCAAAGATTGTTTTTAAGGGGAAGAAAACCTCCTAGATCATAACAGAAAAGTCTTATAATCCGACCTCTGTGAAAGAAATAATAGAGAATTCAGTGCCATAGACATTCTTTTGAGAAACTTTTGTTTTCCCAGATAGTTTGTCATTTTGGAAGCTTGAAACCTTTATCACAGTTAAGTTGTTTTGAAAAAAGGATGATTTTGAAGTTGTTCATCAGCTGAAGTAGCCTGTTGTGCTGGTATGTTAAACATAGCAGGACAGGGAACAAGTAACTGAGATTTAGCTATGTCTGTTAGGAAGAAATTTAGTAGAATGGTTTGAAGATACTCACTTGTTCCCCTCTGTGCCACCTGAGTATTCCCACTTGTGTCATGTGTTTATACAGTAACTGTGTCTTATCATCACTTTCCATCTCTCACTCATCCTACTTTCTCCCCACCTGCCATCTGCTTCCTTTCTTTCATAACTGATGAGGGACCTTAAAAAAAAAAGCAGGGTGGAGGAGGTTATCACCACTATACATTCTTCTCATTAGTTTTATCATAGTTGGGGTGGTTCTGTTACCTAAAATTAAGGTTTATGCTAGAGCAGCTAGGACCAACCTTTTTAGTAGGTGAGCCACAAATTGCAACAGCCCCACGCCCTCCCTAACAGGCAGTCTAATCGCCTTCCCCTGCCTGATTAGATACTCTGCCTTATGTTCCCTGCCTGATCTGCTTCTTTGTTTTCTGCTTCCTGCCCTATGCCTGTCTCAAGCTGCTGCTCTGCTTTCTTCTCTACCCCTTGTGCCAGCTGGACTGCTGAAGCAGCCCTGAGAGTTCCCTGCACCCTCTACCCACTGCAGCAGTCTGGCAGTGGGGGCTGCTGCCTGGCTCTAACCTGCTGTGCACTTGCCAGACCTGGATGGGAACTGCAGAGCCAGTAGAGGCATCTACCCCTCTGGGCCAGCTGCCAGTGGACTGTGGTTGCAGGGTTGACCTCTGTGCAGCAGTACCGCCACGTGTGCCCCCTTCCTGGCCATCTGGGCAGCTATCACATCAGAAGATGTTCTGGGTGTGGTGGCCTGCTTTGAACTGTCAAAGCATGTCCTTCTGGCCCCATTTCACCAGGAGGTCAGCCACAGCTAGATGGGTCTAAGGTGCCAGCTCTGAGCAAGCTGCCACTATCAGGGTCCTGCCACTAGCCTCCCTAACAGGAATTCTGGTGTTCCCTACTGGAAAACTGCAAAATCCCTGATAAAAAAAAGTCCTCAAGTCACTCTCTAAAATACCCCAAAATCCATGTTCCACTACCAGTAAAACAAAAGACCACTATAAAGAGAGAGAAAGAATGAGACAGAGACAGCTATTAGCTGGACAATGTTTTATTGATATATCTACAGTGTTAAAGCAAGTCTCTTATCATAATAATAAAGTGAACTCTAAATATGTTTCATGAATTCATGAATATATATTTTGCTGCCCTCCCACAGGGGTTATGGCCCCTCAACAGGGATAACAGCCCCCAAACAGGATCCAAATGGCCCCTGCAGGGGCTACCACCCCCACATGCCTCAACCCAGCCCCTCAATTACCTCACCCCAGCCCCCTGATTGCTGCCCTGATTGATACCTGGCCCCATCCCCCACCAGCTGCTGCAGCCCCCCCCGATGGCTGTCCTACCCAGCCCCCCCTCACTCCTCTAGACCCCCTCAATGGCTGCCCTGTCCAACCCCACCCTGCACTTGCACCCCCAGGTCCCCCATGGCTGCCCCCCCTCACCCCAGGAGCCATCACTTAAAGAAAAAAAAATGAAAAAAATAAAAAAATGAAAAAGGCCTCTATTTACCCTAGAAGCAGAGGTTAGAGGGCTCTGGGGCCTCCTAGAGGAGCCCCCCTGGCAGCACAGGGCAGTAGGGGGACAGGAAGGCCCAGGCTGGGGCTGCTGGGGCTGTCTCTCTGCCCTGCCCTGTGTGGGTGGGGCCCCAGTGACACAGATAGCAGCCAGACTGCCAGTAAATGCTGGGGTTTGGTTTTTTAGAACTGTGGGGGGTGGGGACCAGGGGCCTTGGGGGGCAGGCAGGAGGAGGGGCTGTGCAGGACAGGGGTTGAGGGGCTGGGGAAGCAGGCAGGGCCAGCAGGGTCATGCCCCCCCCCCAGTCTCCCCAACCCCTTACTTACCAGCACTGGAGCCCTAGCAGTGAATATGTGGCAGGCTGTGCACTTTAGCACCAGGGCAAGGGGCTAACTACAGAGACACTCTAGCAGCCAGAGCACCTTCGTGGAGGATCTAGCCTCCAGTTGCCCTGCTTTTTTGAACTCCATTTTTTTTTTGACCCCTAGATATTCAGGGGTCTAATTTTCTCCACGTGCTGCACGTTTGCAGCACGGGGAACATTTTTATCATTCTTGCATGTGCCTCTTGCCCTGCCTCAAAGGGGTTTGAGATGAGGCAAGAGGCACATGAACACCCATCTGGACACGACCCCTATGTAATCTGTTGAGGTACTTTTGTATCCTTTTGGTAGTCAAATAATCTGGGCATGTTTATATATGCAGTTAGCGTGGAGCAATAAACTCCAGCATAGTTCACACTGCAGTTTTTTGCTTCCAGGTTCCACATTTGCGTGTGCACCCAGGACCACAGCACATAGGGCAGGGGTGGCAGGCTGGCCCCAGAAGTCAGTCTGCCAACTCAGGGCTGCTCCAACCCAGCTCGGCATGCTGTAGATAAGCTGGCTGGGGCATGACCATACCTACAGTGTGGGGCTAGCCAGCAGGCAGCCCTTGTACTGTAGCACCCCTGTGCCTGAGCCAGCACCATCAGTGTCTACAAGTACTTTGCAGCGGAGTAAATAACTCCACCATAAGATAGTGCTTGTGTCTGGCAATACTATCCTATGGCAGAGTTAATTAGTTTACCCTGGCCTAATAGCACTGTACATGTAGACACTGATATTTTACTGCAGAGCTAATTAATCAGCTCCCTAGTAAACGTCTTGCATGGACATGCTCTCCTTTTTGCAATTTAAGTCAGTTACAACTAGACTATCTTAAGTGGGCATGGAGAAAAAGTTATTACCTTTCTGCTTTACAGCAATCTTTTGCACTTTTTTTTCAATGTTTCATCACAGGTCATGTTATATAATTATTATTGTGACTCTCCTTTGGACTCTTTTCAATCAGTCTGCCTTTATCTTAAAATGTAGTACCTGAAACTAGACACGGTGTTCCCAGTGAGTCCTTAACAGGATTAAATAACAACACTTTTTCATACATCTTGCATATAAACTCCTGTTTTTACTTTGCATCAGTATGGTAGTTGTCGCCCCTGCCACAAAAGTATGACCTTGTTGACTTGTATTCTGTTTATGATCCACAATACACCCTCAAATCCTTTTCTGCAGATGGGCCAATCATTTCCATTTTACATTCCTGTATAGTAGCTAATTATTTCTACCTAATAAAGTATGTTGAATGTCTCTTCGGTGAATCTCATTCCATTTTTATTGGACAGTTTCTCAAATTTGCCAAGGTAATTCTGGAGGAGTGATTGGAATACAAAGAGTTTGTCACACTTTCCAGCTGTTTATATTTCATCAACCAAATCATTGAGATGATAAATAGATTTGAGCCCATGACAGACCCAGCAAAATTTCACTTGATACAGCCATCTGGTTGAAGAGTGAACTATTGGTAACCATTCTTTTAGTTTAGTTTTCCAACAAGTTGTGCATCTACCTGAAAGGATGTATCTTTTGCTATTTTTGTGACAAACTGCCCAAACTCAGCCAAGTTATAGGCGTTAAAATACTACAGAGAGGCAACTTATGTAGTGGTTCAGATTGAATGAGGCAGTGACTCTAGAAAACAAGACTAAGGCTGTTTGAACAAGGGGAAAAAGGGATAAGGAGCCAAGGATGGGTGAAAGCAGTTGGATGGATTTGTGATCAGACGAGGAATTCCATTGAAAATCCATTCACTCACCAGCAGAGGATATGTCAATGTATGCAAAGCTAGTCAACATATGTAGAGCTAGTCAACTTCAGTAATTTATAGTAGCTATTCTTTATCAACTGCATCGATTTTTCAGTATCTTTTTCCTTCTCATTTACCAATGAAGTCACGCTTGTCTTCACACTGTGCCTGTGTGTGTGTATGTATGTGTGTGTGTGTATGAGTGTGTTTCCCTCCCACCAGTGGAGTTCTCTGGATTTTCATGAAAAAAGTCTTGCTGTGTTTGACTACATACAAGACAGGCACCAAGATCCTTGAACTTAAACTGTGACTATAGGAAGGAAAAAAGAATTCATCATCTGTATTGGTATTTATGTTTTTATGGATCATTAGCAGAGATATAACTTTCATTTTTAATTGTCCAGCTCCTAGTCAGATTTTATTTTCATTAATAGGCATCTTTTTAACTTTAAGAATTCTTTTTTGTCTCTCCAAATAGTGATAGTAATGTTTTCTGGAAAAGTCTTACTTTTCCAGAAAGTACGTGATCATTCGTGGAAACCATTAAGCAGATATTAGGTACTTTTAATTATTTATGTGTTTTTGTAGGAGTGGGACCTTATTTGCTAAAGCACTGGCAATCTTTTCTTACTATCATGTAATGTAAATGTACAGTTTCATATATTTGAGCAAATGTATGTATTCTGGAAAACTGGGAGCACTGTAAAAATGTCTCCTCATATAACCAGGTGCCATTGAAATCTATTGCTATATAACATGAAACAGGATTTTCTATTTTATCTCAACAATTGAATACAATTGAATACAATACCACAAAACTGCTAATATGACAAGATTTCTCATTAAGGATGCATATTACAACAATACTTTTATTTCTGGTGTCCTATAGATAGGAGAGCATAATGGCAGAACTGAATTTTGGCTTTTAGTGTTTCATTTTGCTAATCACTTCTCACTTGACATCAATGGGCATATTTTACCCAAATTTCTATATATAGCTTCCTTTTTATGCTAGAACTAGATTGCAAGGGGAAGAGGTGCAATGGTGAACTATGCCCAAGAAATTCATAAAGATGAAGACAAGCTTCACAGGTATAAATTGTGTTCACATGAGAGCGTCTGGGCCTTAGTTAAGCTGTGAATATACCTCTATATCTTCTAAATGAACATAATTTTGTTTGCAGAGACCCCAGTGGCTATTTTTCCAGAGCCCTTCCAGCATCATACTTTCAAAAGTAAGCTTCTAAATTATATCAGATGTAGGGTTATAGTAAAATGTAAATGTACCTGTGGTGGAGGTAGGGGAATTCTTGGTAAGATGATTGTGGAAACAAAGTTCACAAGCTACAAATGGGTAAGAAGTGATCTGACATATGATGGGGGAAGTGGCAGAAACAGCCTTCTAAAAAAGGAGAGAGAACGTTAAGTTGATCTCTAACCGTACTTAATGCCTGACTGGCAGAATTTGACAATAATCAGATTTCATTGTCTCCTTCAGACATTCACCATAGTGTTTGAGGGAGTCCCAGGAGTTATATTTGTACATGAGAGGGCTGAATTGTGGCCTCAGTTTTAGGATAACAAGGAAGAAATGAGCAGCTACCAATTCTACAGGGAAAAAGAATTATCAGGTTATCCTGTTATGAAGGGCATGTTGTCACAGTGAGTAACTTTACAGTCCCAAGGTGCTTCCATCTAGTGACAAGGTTTTGAAATGACCAGCTCCATGGAGAAGGGAAAAATAACAAGATTTGTTGGGGTTTTTGTTTGTTTGTTTTCCCCAGTGACAAGCATCAGCAACCTTTTAGGAACAGCAGGCCAAATTAGTACAGCTCGCTCAGAAGGCAGACTGCCACTTGTGACCTGGCTGCTATCGCTCTCCTCACAGCCACTATGCCCCTTATCTATCCACTGTCAGATGTAGACGCCATGCTACAATCTGGGGATTCCGTGGCAGGTGGTAAAACCAACCTGGGTAACGGCAGGTCGTGGGAACAAGGAAAGTGTAGACTCGGTTGAAAGTTGAAATAAATAAGAAACTTTACTCACAACAAAGTAGTTGAAGACAAATACAGGTAACAGTCTGGTAATACAGTGAGGAGTTGTCAGCGATAATCGTTGGTTACAGCAGTTACAAACGGTGGTACCAAACTAGTAATGCTACAAGTGTTCTCTTTTTTCAAATGGTGACTGGTTTAAACCAAATGCATGAACAAACGCCCAGTAACAGGTGACTGTTAGCAGGGTACAGCCTAGGGGTTACCTTGGACTGTGAGGAGAGTGATCAGTGCACCTCATAAACAGAGAGCGCCCAAGGAACCTCGTGCTGAGGTGTGCTGGTTCTTTTATAACCTCCCTGACCAATCACAGGACTTTCCAGCCAGATGGTTCCAGAAGGCAAGGCTGCTGGCCAGGCAGTCATGCCCCTTAGGTAGTCACTGGTTGGTCGGGCTCAATTGATCATGCACTGCTCACTCTCATATTGCATGACATACGCACATAGAGTTCAACCTCCCCTACTGATTAACCTGGCGAACCTTGGTTGTGTTACTTAATACGACGTTAATAATCTGGCAGGTGGTCATGTCTTCTAACCTGACATCCACCACAAATTCCCTTGCTTCTGCCATTTCAGATTTTCAGGGCAGGATGACATCACTTTGCAGGTTGATCTAGCCCGTAGGCTATAGGTTCCTGACCCCTGCCATGACCTTATGAGAGAGAACACTGAATGGATTAATCATGGAAATGAAAGGGCAGTCTAAACTTCCTCAGGTGCATCTACATGAAATGTATTATTGTGCATTAGTCTAGTTTATTGCACAGTACAGGCTCATGTCTACATGTGTGTGCCCTTACTGTGCTAAAAATGGCTAAGCATGCCTAAATTTGATACCTGGAATTGCAGGTATTAAATTTAGTTGTGATGAGTTAATGTGTACACATGTATAGACACTACCTGGCACTAAGTTTAGTGCTGTGTTAGCCCTATCACTAGAGGGCTGGCCCAAGCCCAGCCCCAAGTCTCCTGGCTGGGAGCCTCTCCTGCCTTGGGGCTGGGCTGCCTTTCTGGCAGCCCCTAGATGCAGGCTATAAGAGCCAGCAGCCATTTTGTCCTTGGGGCACACATCGAAGTGACCTGTACACTTTCCAGGAGCCACAGATACCAGGCACAGCCAGACGCTGTCACTGATAGGCCTGTTCCAAGCCACCATCCATGCCTGCCCTGATCACATCAAAAACAGGTGCAGTGTGCCCCCCTGGACAGGACACAGGCTGCCTCTTCCTGCCTTGTCTGGGAGTCAGAGCTGCTGCTTGACCACTTCAGGCCACCCAGCTTCCAAGGCATCCTTGTCAGGCCAGGTGGGTGCTGAAAAGGGCTGCAGGCTACTGCACCCCCTGGCCAGCTGTGATAGCTCCCCAGGGATGCTTACTGTTTGCCTTTGGCAGCAGGGCCAGCACCAGCTCCCTGCTGCTCACCCCCAGCAGCCTGCTCTGTGCCTGCAGCTGCTGTCGGTAAGTTGAACTATTATTGAACGGAGAGGTCATGATCAGTCTGAGGGTTTGGGCCCTCCCAGAACAAGGTATCTGAGTCATAAATCCAGTGCCAACAGTGCCTTGCCATGCCCCTGCACTGGGTGCTGCTGGCAGCTGCCCAGGGACAGCTGTGTGAGAGCCCACAGAGGTAGCACAAGATGCATCATGTCATGTGCATCCTCACCCCTGATGGCCAGCCAAGCCCATATGCACATGCCTATGCCATCTACCTGGGGCCCCAAGTGGACTTAGGAGGAGATAGGGTACTTCATGGAAAGATGCAGCAGACCAGAGGCAGTTTGAGCAGGACAGGTGCTCAAATGCCCACATTTATGAGGCCCTGTCAGGTGGGATGCAGGAATGCGAGCACTCCTAGTTTGTGTGGTAGTGCCGCATAAAGGTCAAGGCCTTACAGCTACAGTGTGGTGAAGACTAACCACAATCTTTGGTCCAATCATGCCTGCAGGCCATGCACTTTATGCACAAGCTGACCCAGGTTTTAGCACATCAACATCCAGGCTGCAATCTGGCAATTTTCACCAGCAGTGGCAGCCTGCCCAAGACCCCACCCCACGTAGCTCCCCAGCTGATATATCCATTGGCAACTTGGGGAACCCTGGTTAGTAGCTGCCTGGGCCACTGAATAGCCTCAGATCCCACCATGCGGAGCAGCCAGCCATGTCACTGCTATCAGCCAGCAGTGCCAGCTCATCTCCAGAACGAGCTCTCTAGGCAGGCACTCTTCCACTATGGGCCACAGACACCAGGCACAGCCAGACACTGTCACAAATATTGTGCATCACAAATATTGTGCAGCAAATAAGTTGCTATGATGACCTGGGGGAGGTTGTTCTCAGTTACTTTGAGGCAGGCAGTGAGGGACTGCCAGTGGTTCATGAGACAGCTGAAGGTACACTTGATGAGGGCATGGGTCCCTATGAGGCACAGATTAAAGTGGACCTGGTGGGGGTTTAGGTGTCTGGTGTAAGTATCAAATTTATGCCCAAGTTGGCATAAGTAGCCTTAGTTACTGCACAGTATGGATGTGCATGTATAAATGCATGCCCATACTGCTCAGTCATTTTTGGTTATAGCATAATAACCTAAATTACTGCACAGTAAACATGCATATGTAGATCCACCTACTGTAAATCAAATTACTCAAGGTTAGCTGTGGCAATGAACCCTTGGGTACCTTCCACTCTAAGGACTGGAGGTGGGCAACCATCAGGTGCTTGATTAAGGCAGCCATTTCAAATTTAGGCAAGACAGGCAGAGGCAGAAGCAGTGAGCTGCCAGCTGCTGAGGCAGGCCAAGGCAGTAACATCAGCCAACCAAGCTACTGCTCCTGGAACATCTTGGTGGTATGGGCAGGAGGTATGGGGATGGTTGGAGGCTCCTGGGTCTTGGCATGACTTAAAACTGCACCCTTTGGGGAAGGAGGGTGTGGTAGGACTGTCTGTGGCGGGACAGCCTCCAAGAAATACCAGACCAATTACTCCCCACTAGTGAAAGGTGGGTAGGGGCACCTTAATGCTGGTCATCTGGTGGATTAGAAGGGTCAGACATGCCTGGAGCGGTACCTGAGCCCTGCAAGAGTGTAAGACCCCAGAGGCCCCGAAAGAGGCAGTGGTTATATGGGGGCCTGCTCATAGTAGGGTGCAATGAGAGGTACCTGAAAGACTGGGTATGTGGGGTGCACAGTAGGGCTGCTGAGAGTGGCCTGAAGGGGTGCCTCAGAGGTGTATAGAGCAGAGCTGCAAGAGTGGTTTGAAGGGCAGTACATGGGCCAACCCCAAACATGAGAATGGGAGCAAATTGCCTGGTGAAGAGCTAGGGGTAGAATCAGTCAAGTGTTTGGCACAAGGTGATGCCACATGGAGTAGGGGAGCATGAGTGAACTGAAGGTGCTATGTGTGCTGTTCCAGAGAGTTAGTAGGCAAGCCTGATGTCTAGGAGGCTGCTCAAGGGAGAAGGGCAGGTTGTATGTGGCCCAGCAAGGGGTGGTATGCCAGAGGCCCCTTTGAGAGGGAGGCGGAGTGCAAGAGGCCTCTGTAAGAATGGGGTAGAATGAGTATGGAAGAGGACCAACAATGGACTCAGTCTGGCCTGGTCTGAAGCTGGAAAGCAATAATAATATTCTGGATGCCATCTGTGAGGCATAGGCCACAGAGTAGGGGATATTTGGAGCTGTGGATAGCACCCCCTGACATTGGGGCAGTGAAAGGGCAGCCTCCCACTTATGTTTTCAATTAGGACATCAAGTCATGGCAGGTGAGATGGGGCAGATTGCCCTAGACAGGTGGGCAGGCCAACATGAGACTTGGCCCTGAAATAGTCCCCTGTCACAGTAGCATAATCTGCACTCTTAAGCGGGTATAAAATTAGCAGTTTGGTTTTCAGTATATTCAATAGTCATTAAAATAAGCTAATGTATAGGAGAAACTTGGTTAAATACTAGTCATATCTTCATGTCTGCTGCTTTATGGTAAGGAATGTTTCATAAGACTACTAACTTGGCTTGATGATCAACAAATAATTATTTAAGAATTAGAAGACACAAAACCAACAATCTTCTGGTTGAGTTGTTATATTGTATTCTGTATGTATATATATAAAGGGTGTAGTCCATCTGTCTGTGTGTGTGTGTGTGTCTGTAATGCTTTTGGCCAAGTGCGCATGTGCCACCGAGAGGGTGGGCAGTGATTGGCTGCCCAGGCCTGGGCTGCGTGGTTCCAAGTTTGAGCCGCTGCTGGGGAAGTTTGTGGCGGCAGCAAACAGACCTCGACTGCCCAAGCAGTGGGGCTTCCCTGTGCCTCCCTGCCTGAGGGTGAAGTGGGGGTCACAGTGGCAAATGTTGTTGGTGCCAGGTGGTGGGCAGGGAGGGAGAGGAGTGGGAAGAATCCCTAACAACATTTGGCAGGAAGTGGGAGGCAATGGTGAGGGAGGGAAGCTGTGCGGGCCCAGGTGGGTATAAGTTAGGCGAAGGCAAAGGGGGGGTCATGGTGGCAGCTGTTGTCAGAGCCGGGTGGCAGGGAAAGAAGAGAAGGAAATGGGAAGGGGAGGGGGCAGGAAAAGGGGAAGGGGAAAGCAGGGGAGGGGGTGGTCATGGTGGTGGCAGCCCCTGCTGCCTGGCCTTGACAACAAACATGGCACAAGGTGATGCCACATGGAGTAGGGGAGCACGAGTGAACTGAAGGTACTACGTGTGCTGTTCCAGAGAGTTAGTAGGCAAGCCTGATGGCTAGGAGGCTGCTCAAGGGAGAAGGGCAGGTTGTATGTGGCCCAGCAAGGGGTGGTGTGCCAGAGGCCCCTTTGAGAGGGAGGCGGAGTGCAAGAGGCCCCGGGAGGCCTCTTGGGAGGGAGGGAGAGGCAGCAGGGAGAGGAGTGGGGAGGTGGGAGGATGCCCTGCTGTGAGGCGGAGGTGGGCAGGGGGAAAGAGCCCCCACGCTGGAGGCTGATGTAGGAGGTGGCAGTGGCAGAGGGAGTCTTTACATGGCCGGCCCCAAAGGGTGAGTGAGGGAGGGGGAAGAGGGGCCATGTAAGCACTCCCTGAAATCCGGCATTCTTGACAGGCAATTAGCTAGCTTGTAATAAAAATACAGAAAACAGCAAACCAACACATAAGAAAAGCTGTCTTACTAGCACTTGCGGAGATAGATGGTTCTCAATGATTAGATCTTCTAAGCCAAGAGATGCATTGGAAACTATTACAATTATTTGTAACAGTGGTGCTCAACCTTTTTGGTTGGTGGGCCAGATGGGCAGTCCTCGATCTCTCCATTGCAGAGGAAAGAGGGACACAGCCCAGCCCCTATTCTCTGTTTGGTGTAAGGGGGTTTGGGCTGCCATCAGAGGAAGCAAGTATGGTGTGGCCTCAACTGGGCTGGGTGGAGGGAAGGGTGGTGTGTGGCTCTGGAGGTGTCAGGGGAGGAGGGGGCTTGGCCTTGTCCCAAATCAGCCATGAAGGAGGAGGGAATTGGAGGCTCTGTTGGAGGAAGGAGGTATGGCCCAGCCCCCACCTGGCCAGCTGAAGGGAAGGTTGTATGGCCTGGCTTTGCAGGGAGAAGTGGGTGCAGCCCAGCCTTATCCCAGTAGCCCAGAGGGAAGGGGGCATAGTCTGGCTCTGATCTGGCCATATGGGGAGAGTGTCATGGCTCAATTCAGACATGTCTAATGGGGTTTGGGATTTTGGCAGCAGGAAGGAGTGGCACTGCTCCCCCTCCACAAAATTTCCTAACACATGGGGAGCCCTGTGGGCCAGATTTAAAGGCTCTATAGGCTGGGTTTGGGTTTTCATCCTTGTTGTTCTTTGTTAGTTATTGTTTTCTTTATTTTGTTTATATGGAGAAAGTAATCCTTGTATATTCCCCTCTCTTCAAGATGTTGACAATCTAACTCTGCACAGCCTTTCTTTCCATTATTTTTCTCTCTGGGAGATGTTTTTGCATAATAGATAATAAATAAATTATACTTTATTGTATTTTCTTGATCCTGTATTTCCATTTTTTTGTGCTAGATTGATTGTAGACTACGGCAAAACATGATTAGGTGCATCTCTGTAATTAGATAAGTTCTGTCCTACATAGATGATGTGATTTCAATTCCCTTTTCTTTCTGAGTAACAAGAAATGATTTGCATGTTAATAAAAATTTTATTTCCTTTCCCCATTTCTCCATCATTCACTGGGCATCTGTGAAGCTAAACTGTAACAATAGTTCTAATTATGTTACTTTAGAGTTTCTAGTCTGACATTGTTTTGGGAGTTCCTAATTCCCCTATACAAATACTCTTTGGACTGAAGTTTGGTATTCAAAATAAGTATGTTCATTCTCCCCAAGAAAATCTGTTTGAGTAGATGCTAAATTATACAATTTTAGTTAGGAATATTCTTACGTATTAGGGCAGAGCCAGGAACAAAGACCTTAACAGTCTAAGTACTGTACAAATGTATGTGAAAAGATGAGAATTGCCCAACAAGCTGATGAACTAAACATACAAAAAATCATTGGGTGAGCAGACAGGTGCTCAGTAAACATGCTGACCATCAATAAGATAAAATAAATATTTTTTCATAAATATTAATAGTATCTGAGAAGCAGGTCCCTCTTTCAATCTTCAATAGCCTATTCTAAAGGACTTGCACTAGCAAGGGTCACACTGAGGCAACAAAGAAATTGTTTAGATATAAGTTCCCTAGCTATTTTAAGGGAAAAGCCCAATTAGGGATCTAAAAGACCTACCATGATCCAAGTGATTTTATTCTGGTTCTGAGGAAAAGAAGGGACCAGCCCGAGTAATTCTATTTCCAGTTATACTGGGCGTGCCTACATGAGATGCTTTACTGCACAGCAAACTAAGTTACTGTGCAGTAAGCATCACCGTCTAAATGTACAGATGCTTACTGCAGAGCATAGTGATATACTATGTGGTTAATTTGCAAATGCAGATAGCAAATTAACTGTGGAATAGTTACTGAGAGTAAAGCATGTGTAGATGACTGACTAGGAGCAAATTTGTTCCCAGTCAGTTGGACACCAGGGGACAACAGATTGCTCCTTGACCCAGAAGCTGTCTGCTGCTAGGGTGGGCTCTGGTGGCAGAGCTCAGGCCAGTACAATGTCCTCTTGCCCCGCAAGCTCCCAGCCCCGGCTTCACAATCAGAACAGTGGCTGGGAGATTGCTTCCTGTCCCTGGGAGCTTCCTGCTGCTGGGCAGGCTCTGGTGATGGAGCCTGGGCTGGTACATGTCTTCTTGCTCCAAGAGCAGGGACCTCCCGATCCTAGCTCTGCAATCAGGGAGTAGGGACTGGGAGATTGCTCCCTGCCCCAGCAGCAGGGAGCTCTGATTTCATGCAGGTCCCAGCCAGGTGTCAAACTTTTCAAACTGTCCCAGGTAGGGAGCTCACATTTTAGGCAGGTCCCAACCAGCTCTGGACTATACATGCACTGTTGTCTCCTAGCTCTATGCTCCCTGCCAGCCCCCAGGTGTAGTGTGGTGGTTGAGTGCATGCTGGATTGATAAATCCTGTGGTTCCTGCTGTTAAGTAAGAACTATAATATGATGTTCTGACTGTTCTTTTTTTTAATGTACAAATTTACCAGAATTTCATATTATTATATTGGGTAGCAAGAAATTTTACTGACATAATATTTCTATGTTCATAGTATCATAGTATCTAGGGTCAGAAGGGGCCTAAATCTAGTATGATCCCCCACCAATGGCAGGAATGAGTGTGAGGGTCACAGAACCCCAGGCTAGTACCTATCCAATCTATTCTTGAAGGTGCCCAAAGTAGGAGCAAGAACAACTGTCACAGGCCAGCTGGGCACTGTGAGTCTGTTCATTTGGATCAAGGAGGCAAGTAGGGAGTGGAATAAAGGCAAATTTACTATAGCTTACACACA
>JAGPOW010002791.1:1707765-1717890 GCA_030014935.1 Caiman crocodilus | reverse complement strand
TATATATTCTAATATAATAAAAGCTTTAGTCTGTCTGTCTATCCATGACATGCTGGGCCAACTGCACATGCTCCACTGAGAGGGTGCGCCAATTGGCTGTAAGGATCTTGGGCATTATGGACAGAGGGAGTGAGGGAACCTCCCTGCCACCCCCTGTCAAGAACAGCCATCAGGGAGGGGGAGGTGGGGAAAAGGAGAAGAAAGGAAGAGGGAGGGGAGCAGAAAGGGGAAGGGGAAGGGGGGGTTTCTGGTGGCAGCACCCCCCCACTGCTGCTGCAACCCCCCCCCTTACTGCTGCACCCTCCCCCCTTTACTGCTGTTGCCTGGCCCTGAAAACAGCCAGCAGAGAGGGGGAGGCAGCAGGGAGGGAGGGAGGAGAGGGGGAGGGGAGACAAGGGGGGCGATGTTGCCTGCCTCTGGGTGTCAGCACCAGCCGCCACTTGCAAACTCCCCTCCCCACTATTCCTGGGAGGTGGTGGCAGCATGGAGTGGAGTGACAGGGAGTGGGGGGGATGAACCAGGCCAGAGGCGGGGGGGGCACATGGGGCTGGAGGTGGGGATGGGGGAATGCGGGGGGGGCGGGGCACACAAAGCCAGAGGCGGAGCAGCTGCACTGTAGGGCACTGGGTTGGAGCACTCTATCCCCACCCACCCCGCCATCATTCATGAGAGGCAATTTGCTAGTGTTTCTAATAAATTTGTATATGCAAGTACTAAATAACTGCAGTAACAATTGTGCAGTCAGCATCTCATGTAGACATGGTCCCTGTTTTTGAGTATTTATAGCATTATGCAATTTCCTTCTCACTTTGATGTAAAAGGGTATAGAAGACTGAGGAATTTGAAAGAAGGCCATGAGGTTTATAAGCAGTTGCAAATTATGTAGGCAAGTACTTGCTGCAAAAATGTGGCATTCTGTTATTGCAGTATCAGATACTTTCAAGGGTTAAGTCCCTCACTTAAACCTATGTGTTCTGACAGATAAATTACCTGTGAAAGAAAATTCAAAGTAGGCAGGCTCTAATCTCTTTTTTTAAAAATCTCTGCTGCTTTTTCTTTTACTTAAAATGTAAATTCCAAACAAACTTCAGTTATTGAATCTGGGAGATCTTTGGATTAACAAAAATAATTAAGCTGAATTGAAGTGTTTGTGATTGTGAGAGTGATTTTCACCTTATCCTCCACACTTGATAGTACAGTGACTAAAAAATTATCACATAGTAAAAGTAACTTCTAAGGTAAAAAGAGCAAAAGTCTTTAGATGTGCTCTTAGTTATAAATATTGTAATGCCTATGCTGCACTTAAATATTCCATATAATAAACACATTAGGCTTTATTCTTAATATATATGAAATTGGGGTGTAGACTTCAAACATTTCTAATGTTAGAGGTGTAGGAAGGGGAAGATTAGAGTTTGAACTTTAACTTTATGCTTAATTAATGCTATAATAATTAGATATAATATAGTTTGCAAAGGAGTGAATAGTTCTCTAAGCATTATTCTAATGCTTCCCCCCCCTTCCTAATGTACAGCAGACAACTGATTTAATTAATTAATAGGATTAAAAAAATTAATTTGTATTTTTTTTTTATTTGAAATCAGCTCCCTCATGAAAAAGTCCCATGGAATTAAATAGGAATTAAACTAGTGAGGGTGTTCTGTAAAAATTGATTAAAAAACCTACAAATTCTGAGAATTATTATTTTTATAGCAGCTTGGGATTCATTCTCTAGAATTATATCGCAGGATTAGTACTCTTTATAAAACTCTGAAAGAAGTTTCTATTGTTGAAACCAATATAGAAGACTTATTAAAAAGTTTTATAGAAAAAAAAGATTAAGTCATTTAAATAAATAGTTGGCTTGCAATCAGTGCACTTGCTTAAGGTGAATATAGGTGAACTGTTCCTGAAGATTTAAGCTTGAATCTTAATTGGTAGGAAATATAGCTTTAACACAATTTTTATTAATACCTTAGCAAAGCAGCTGACCAAGAAAATGATGTGCACTATTTGTATGGGTATTTTTTCAGTTCCAGATGGAGCATCATAAAATTTATGAAGTGTATTTTGGCTGACTTATCAGTAAATTTTATCAAATATATATAATACTTGTGGGTCCAGTCTTCCAGCCACTTAGACTTGTATAATATAAGGGAAATCCAGCTCATCATTTCTGGTCACCAAAGAATAAGAAATCCAGCCCACAATTACTGTGTTTTTCAGCTTGCTTTTCTTTTCACATATTAGTAGAATATACATTTTAAAATTTGAGTACACTAGTTACATGGCACAGGTTTCAAAAAATGCTAACTTGGAAGACATGAGCTACTCATGGCTGTCTTCACTTCCTTATCCTCAGACTTTTGACTGGTCATCTTAACTCTATCAAATAATGTCGTATCATCCCTGGCATTCCTTGTTTATCACAGCATCAGTAATATGACTGGAGTAACACATGGATAGTTATGTAATGACTAAGGTAAGTTCAGATGGTCCAGAGGGACAGGGCAAGACTGACTTGGACCACTTACCCATGAAGAGATAAAGGAATTTTAAAAAGCCATTATACCCTTGTGCGAACTAAGTAGATCCTGTTTAGGTGCACAGGATCCTGTTAGATCATGTTTAGGCACACAAGAGTAAGTGTGCATTCATAGAATCATAGAAAATTGAAATTGAAAGGGACATCATCAGGCCATCTATCCCAACTCCCAATTGAGGGCATCCCTCCTTAACAATTATAACTTAGGAGGGGTAAAGAATCATACAGTCATGATAGAATCATAGAAAAGTGCGACTAGAAGGGCCCTCCAGAAGTCATTGTTCCCTTACTATTGTGACCTTACTATAGATGACTGGTTGATCCTGCCTCAGGCAGCAGTTGGACATTGTGCCTGTACTACTCAACACTGTTAGACCAGGTAGGAACCAGGGAAAATAGCAGAACCTTTGCTCTACTTGAAGGTGAAACTTCTTGTGATCTTTACCAACAACATGGTAAAACAGCTGGGAGCAAAGTGGGCATTATCCAGGAGATGCCTCTTTTAAATGCACAGCCTTCCAAGGGCTCCCTTTAAGGAAAGCAGTGTCTGTACCATCTCATAGGCCCAAACTAGAGGCATAGTGTAATTAGGTATGAACTAATAAAGGATACCTCTTTAAAAGAATTCTATTTTTTCACAGTTGAATTGTCCTGAATCATTTTATGTAGCAGACTTGCCTTTCAGAGCTTGGGTTGTGTCCCAGGCTTGAGATTTTGCTCTTTTGATGGGTGGAGCCCATCCACCAATCAAGAGGCAGCAAGAGGAGTTAAGTCACATCCCTTTCCTGAGATGAGCGAAGGAGGAGCTGATTGTAGACTGCAACACTGTCAGGTCTGGAAGACTTCAGGGGTGGAGCCCTGGAGAGTATAAAAGGATCTTCATGCCCAGTATGAGGGACATGCATCCGGGATGGAGAAGAGAGAAGAGTGGGCCTTAGAAGAGCTGAGGAGAGCTCCTCAGCAGCGTGAAGCAATAGCTCAGAAGTGCCCCTGAAGACTTCCATCAGCGGGGAATGGCAGACAGCTCCAGCAGCTATGCTCTCAATGCGCAGCAAGGCACACACTGTCTAGACCCTGAGAGCTGTGTGAGGCAGCTCAGGTCTGCAACCTCTGGTGTGTGGCCCGGTGCACAGGCCGGTGAATGGAGCTGGATCTCACTTGGGTGGCTCAGGTCCCCAACCCCTGGCATGAGGCTGGGATCATGGTGCAGGATGCACTGCACAAAGGGTCCAGGAGTGGACTGAGCCTGGTGCTGCATGAGTTGGCCCAGGCCTCCAACTCATAGCAAAAGGTTGAGTCCAGGGAGCAAATGGTGCTTGGGCTACTGAGCCAGCAGACCGGGCTGAGCCAGAGGCTCCAGGAGCCCTGTATAGCAGAGCGCTGTTCCAGGGGACAGGGACCCGCCTCCCCCCACCCCCGGAAGCCCACTGCAGGTGAGACCACCCTCCAGGACCACCCTCCAGGCTTGGGAGCTGTGAGTTGCAGGGAAAAATGTTTCCCACAGAGGAGGGAACTAACCTCCCTGGTTAGTTAAGGGCTCCTGAAAGTGGAGGTCCCACTGGGAGGGCCCTCTTGAAGTTACCAGCTTCCTTGAAGGGTTTGGCAAAAAGTTCAAGGACATTGTTGTTTCCCTTAGGGATTAAGTTTTATTGTTCACCTATACTTATCTATAGTTTATCTGTTGGCTATCTATGTTTATTTTGGGGTTTATCTGTTTCAGATCAGATACTTACCTGTATCTGGAGCGCTGTATAAGGTTTTATAGCATTTACTCAGAGGGTATCCTTTATGTTATCTGTTTAGATACGATATCATTTATATGATATCACAGATATATATATTTATATATTTATATACATATATAGATATAAAAATTGCACATATGTTTATATCCATATTTCTTTTCCTTATGATAAAATAATGTAAATAAATGTGTATATAGTTAAGTCCCCTGACTGTCCTGGCCTGGTTCTATAGGGATGGAGGGAAACTGAGACGTATGCAGTTCCCCCACAGCACACCTGCTAGCTGACAATTCCCTTCAATGGGAGAAGAGGAGTATATACCTAAGTATACCTGGGCTACATTTATATGACTGAAAATGCTAGAGAGTTAGCATTTCTCTAGCATTATGACTTCACAAGTTGAAAGTTTTTATATAAAATATAGAGCAGTGCTGTTCAATCTTTTCACTGGGCGAGCCAGATAGGTGGTGCCCAGTCCATCTGCAGGCTGGATCTGGCTGGTGGTCCAAATCCTGCATCTGAGACTAGTGTGGTAGACCTCACCTGGCCACACTGAGGGTGACATAAGACAGCTGAATGGTGGAAGGGGGCTTGGCTTGGCCCTGCAGGGAGTAAGGGGGCATGGCCCAGCCCTGATCTGGTCCCATAAAGGGAAAAGGGTTGCAATCCAGCTGCAATCCAGCCCCATGGGAGAGAGGGGGCATGGCCCGGCTCTGACCCACTGTACTGGGGCTTTGGGTTTGGGAATTAGGTGGTGGGGGAAAGTGACAGTAATATTTACTAGTACTTCCTCACTGCCAAATTTCTTGACCCATGGGGAGCCCTGTGGGCTGGATGTCATGGCTCCATAAACCTCATTTGTCTTGCGGGGAATGAAGGTTAAGCACCCTTGATATAGAGGATAGGGAGTTGAGTATCACATTAACAACATAGAACTAGCTGTTAGAAATTCCTGAGCTCCAACCATGGGTCTCACCATCTTTTAAAGAATTACTTAACATTTCTTCCTCCATTTGTCCCTGTAAGAATAATGACTGTTACCTACTTCAAATTGTAAAACTTTTTCATAAATCAAAAGCATCCATCAAAGCCCACAGTCCAACTAATCCCACACTTGTACTGAGAAGTATTTCAGGGCTAGAACAAAATAAAAAAGTTAAACACCTAAGTGTCGCATTTAAGTCTGTAATTGAGATTCTGAGAACCTCTGCTTAGTTGTAAGCTATATACTGAATAAGGTCAAAAAGTGAGGTGCCTAAAGTCCTTCAGCTGCTAAAACTTCTATAAAATAACCTACTTGTTAGAGCACTTGGACAAAATGTGTGACTGATTGAATTTCCTCCTCTGCCTCAGAGAATTAAGACACTTTTCTCACCTTCCATGAGGGTGTCATAACCTCTTGCCTATAAGTTGTTCTGGGGTGGAGATGCTCTCCAGCCCTCCTATTGAAGCTGTTCCATTTTGGAGGGGGGAAAAAAAGGCTGCATAGCCCAATAATGCCCTCAGTTGCTTATGATGGCAGAGGCCTGGCTTTCACTTTCTGCTTTGAAGACTTTTCAGTTTTTGAAAAGGTGACAATACATACCTTCAGAAGAAGCTTCTAGGCTGTGTATCTTGTATGCTGACAGGACTGGCTCAAAGTAGATGAAAAGTCATCCCAAGTCTAGTAGCCCACAGGGTAAATAAAATTAAAACGCACTAGGCAGTGATGTGCTATCATATCCAGCCACGTTATGATTCCCTCACCCAAATGACCAGGCACTCATTTACAACTGGATGTAATGAAGCCTGGATCAGCACTTGAACTTATGAGATGCCCAGCCCCCATGCCCCTGCTGCACTAAGGTGTCTCAGGATTTAGTGCAGGATTTATGATGTGCATATAAATGTTATGTTTCCATACTGACCAACTTACATGCCTCCCACTTAGTATGCTGTAGTGCTGTAGTTCAGGGCTGTCCAAATGGTGGCCTGCAAGAGGGTTAAGTTGCTGCCACAGGGCTCCTGCCTGGCCGTAGCTTCTTCCCTTGATCTGGATGCAAAAGCAGCTGGAATCTCCAGGCTTCACTTCTTTTTTTTGCTGCCTCTCCCTGCCCGCTGAAAGAGAGGCAGCATAGCACGGCCAGGGAGCTGAGAGTGAGCCTGAAGGCATACAATGTAGTGATGGGTGTAATGAGGCTTCTGTAAAATGCAGCAGAGGGGAGGATCATGTGTATAGTACAGTGCTAGAAGCATGGTGTCTTTGTCTTGCTTTGGCATGGGTTACAGATTTGTGTCCCCTGCTTGTGTGGCCCATGGGGCATTTGGCTCCCTGGTGCTTAGAAGCCCTGCTGTAGTGGCTTACATTCTGGGGTCCAGATTCGAAAAGGGGATTAAAGCAACTGGTCACTTTTTAGTTGTGTTTTATGTGCTTTTCAGCCAGCAGGTGATCAGCATAGATCTGATCTGGTGGGATAGTTGGGGCCCAACTCCAGTGTGAGATGCACGGTGTAAGCCCATTGCACCCCTGTGAGCTCGGACCCTGGCAGACCCCCAACCTGACCTCAGCATGAGCCAGGAGGAAAGTGGGACCCATGGTGGGTGGGCACTGGCCAGTGGGGCAGTTGAGTGGACCCGAGGAGGTTCACAATCCCCCACAGCTTCTACTTAGGCCGGCCCCCAGGGAGCAGTAGGGGAAAAGGGACACTTACCTGCCCCCTTCTCCAGCGGGTCAAGTGTTCCCTATCCCTGAGAGCAGCACAGCACTGGCAGGTGTACTGCACATCTGTAGCTTTTAAAAGGTTGTGCCAATGGAAAAAAACAGTTGGAACACAGCTCCGGTGCGAGATGCACAGGTGTAAGCCCATCACACCCCTGTGAGCTCAGACCCTGGCAGACCTCTGACCTGGCCCGAGCACAAGCTGGGAGGTAAGTGGGGCCTGCAGTGGGTGGGCACTAGCCAGTGGGGCAGCTGAGCGAACCTGAGGAGGGTCACACCACCCCATGGCTCCTACTTAGGCCAGACCCTAGGGAGACCTATGACTAGAGTTGTGCAAACAGATCATGCAGACAGGTGCACTCTGGGCCTGGTGCATGAGTTATCATGGGAATTTGCACAGGAGGGTGAGCAGGAGGGGTACAATGCTCTAGGCAGCTCGTCTGAAGAGAAGGGTCACCACTGCATTAGCCCACCTGTGGGATGGTGGTGATGCACCACACCCCAAGGATTTTCCACTCCCCCCCCACAGCTGGCACCCCTCCCCTCTGGTACCACTGAGGCCTGTACTCAGATGGAACCCATGGCCCCAGCCTCCACCCAGACAGAGTCCCTGCCTCTCAGCTGTGGGGCTGCTTGGCATGTATGCAGGCGTCTGGGATCAGGAGCAAGGACACCTCCCCTTGTAGGGTGTGCTCCACATTAGAGTCCCTGGAGAGTCAGATGGGGGAGAGTCCAGGCTGTGGTGCAGAGTCTGCATGTCATTAGGGATGGCAAAAAGGAGATCCATGCATATCACCAGGCTCTTCACCCAAAGAATGAGGAGGTTAGGAGCAAGGAAGGCTAGCAGGATGAGGGCATACAAGCGAAGTCCCCATGAAGCCCAGCTGGGGGGAGGTCGCTGGGACAAAGGTAGCTCCAGCCCTAAGGCACCCTGAGCCAGGGTCACCCCCCCCCAAAACGTCACAACAAATATGAACCACTCATAGCACCAGTAGAGATAACTGACCTGCCAGCTCCAGCACTAAAGGAAGAAAGGCAACTTGCAACCACACCAAGGAAGAAATACAGAATGGTCATCATGGGCAACTTCCTCTTGAGGGAGACAGAGGGATGCCTTGACCCCCTGGCCCATGCATTCTGCTGCCTGCCACAGGCTCATATTTGGGATGTACCTGAGAAGATGCCAAAACTTGTCTGGTTCTCCATTCACTACCCCTATTCCTCATCCATGTGGGCACAAATGACACGGCTCAGGCCAATCCCATCTGGGTTATGAGTGACTACAGGGCTCTGAGGGTGGGGTTCAAGGGGTTGGAACACAAGTATTTTTTTCCCTCAGTCCTCCCAGTTACAGGTCATAGGCACAGGAGGGAGGGACGAATTGATGAAGTCAATAGAAGGTTGCACTGCTGGTGCCATCATGAAGGCTTCAACTTCTTTGACCATAGCTTGTACTTCAGAGGTGGAGGCATCTGTTGGGGAGAGATGGCCTTCACCTCATTCCAATGGGGAAGTTGCTCCTTTGGACCAAAATGGCTGACCTACTCAATAGGGATTTAAACTAAGCTCACTGAGGGATGGGTAGACACCCACCAGTGCAAGCCCACCCAGCGACAACTGCAGAATTAGTAAATCATGTAGCACAGGGGACATAAGTGAAGTCCCAACAGAACTCACTCCTAGCACAGCCCAGGGATGGGCCTCTTCTAGGAGTGCTGGGAAGCCTAGAGTGCTAAAAGAATTGGTGGACATCATAGTATGTCCAATGCAACTCTCTGAGAGATACCTACAACAAAGCCATGTTGGCTAAGTCTTGCCTGACTAGCCTCATTTCCTTCTATGACCAGGTGATGTAACACCTGAACAAAGGAGAAGAGGTTGATATCCACCTGAACTTCAAAAAAATCTTTGACTTGGTCTCCCATGAAGTCCTCATGGTTAAACTGTAGAACTGCGGCCTCAACAACTTCATGGTCCAATGGCTGGGAAACTGGCTCCATGGTCAGACCCAGAGTGTGATAGTCAATGGAATTATGTCAACATGGTGCATGGTGATCAGTGCTCCATACTTGAACCAGTATCCTTTAACATATTTGTAAATGATCTGGATTCAGGTATAAGAAACTGACTGGCTAAATTCATTGATAATACCAAACTATGGGTAACACTAGATAAGCTGGTGATGCAGGCCAACCTGAACAGGCTCACAAGGTGGACAGATTAAAACCTGATGGCATTTCACACTGAGAAATGCAAGGTGATCCACCTTGGGAGGTAGGGATGTGGGGGAATCCACATCATACTTATAGGCTTGGCAGTGCTACACTCACTAGCACCATGACTGAAAGGGACTTGGGGGTCATAATTAACTACAAGACAAACATGAGCTAACAATCTGATGCCTCAGCTGGCAAAGCAAATAAAGCCCTGGCTTGCATCTATCGATGCATCTCAAACAAGACCCAAGAAGTCATCCTCCCACTGTCCTCAGCCTTGGTGAGGCTGCAGCTGGAGTACTGCATCCAGTTCTGGACTCTGCACTTTAGGAAGGATGTAGAGAAGCCTGAATGATTCCAGGGGAGAGCCACACACATGATCAGAGGACAAGAAAACAAGTCTTATGAGGAGAGGCTGAGAGGCATGGGCCTTTTCAGCCTGGAGAAGCCAAGGCTAAGTTGGGACTTGGTGACATCCTATAAGTATATAAAGGATATGCACCAGGAACTGGGAGAATGTCTGTTTACTAGGGCACCCCAAGGGAAGACAAGGTCTAATGGTCACAAACTTTGGGAAGACCATTTTAGGTTGGACATAAGAGAAAACTCTTTACCATCCAAGTCCCCAGAGTCTGGAATAGACTTACTTCAGAAGTAGTGAAAGCACCCACTCTGGACACCTTTAAGATACATTTGGATTTTTATCTTGCTGGGATCATTTGACCCCAGAAAACTTCCTGCCCCTTGGGCAGGGGCTGGACCTGATGATCTTGTGAGGTCACTTCCAGCCTGTGGCAGGGTACCTGCAGCACCTACCATTTTAAGGCTTCAAATTGGCAGTGGAGTAGCCAGCAGATGGGTGCTATCCTCATCAAGGCTAACACATGACTCTAGGAGGACCCTGGAATTGGCTGGGGGGGG
>JAGPOW010002791.1:1690144-1703592 GCA_030014935.1 Caiman crocodilus | reverse complement strand
GAAGCTCCACTCCTGCCTTGGCCTTCCTAACAGCCTTCCTACACGCCCAAGCACAAGAAGAGTACTCTTCTTTGGAGGCTGCTCCCTTCTTCCAAAGATGGTAAGCCTCCCGCTTTGCCCTCAGGGTCCCCTGAATATCCCTATTAAGCCACGGGGGCTTCCGGGCACCTTTGCCTATCTTGCATCGGGTGGGAACGGGATTCTAATCTTGGTTCTGACCCAGTTTTGCTGAATGACCTTGGTCAAGTCACTATAAGCTGTAAATTCCTTTAGACCAGCACTGTCTTTCACCACATTTGAGTAGTATTCATCGCCACACCATAAGGATTTTGATAAAGACTTGGGTTAGCTTGGCTTGCATGTGAACCTGAGGTGTAACATAACTCCTTCCAGAAAGGGACTCATATGCCCATTGCCATTTTCATGCTTTAGGTTGGTTAGCAGTCCTTTTAATATTTTAAGAAACACTTTGCAGAGGACTCTGAAGACCTTCTGCTCCCATTTATTTTCAAATACATTTCTGAAAAATTTTCATACAGATAGGGACCGTAAGATGAGGTTAATAAAACATAATGTTGGTCTTCTCTTTGCCCAATCATACTGGAATCCTAATTAAATAGGGTTGTAAGGTTTGTTTGGATAGGGTCTCTGCCACAGTATGCTACAGTCCTGGATTTAATCACTATAGACTACATAGACAGTTCTTGGGACCATGGCTATAGAATATTCTTTTTTGATCCATAACTAACTCTTCAAATTTTTCCTCTCAGCTCTTTTTCTTGAAACAAATTTTGTCAGCCTTCACTGGCCTGAATATTTGAGACTGACTTAAAGATCAAGTCAGTGGAATTTTCTACTGACTGCGATTGGCTTTGGATTAAACTGCTTGTCAGTTGCTTTCTGGTGTTGGTGTGCCCTTATCTAATGGAGAGAACATCAAAACCACATTGATGCTTCAAATAAAAAGCAATCTACCTGAATACTTCTCTGCACTTAAATACTTCAGAACAATCTTGCCATACAGACCTGAAAAGCACTTGAATGACCTTGATATGGCTTGCTTGTTTAATTCAGACTGAGAAATTAAAAAGAATGAGACATGATCAGTAATAACCAGAGATCCAGATTTTCCATTTCCTGTGGAAAAATGTGAATTTTCTCCTGTGAAGGAGAAAATCATGGCTTTTTTTCTTTTAAAGGAGAACCTGGTAAACTGTGGATTTCCTTTTGCAGACTAGCAGAGTTCCAGCCTGCAAGGGGCTGCTTGCAGCTGTGGGGAGCAAGAGGAGGGTGATCAGAGTCAGGGGAGGCATATGCATGTGTGCACACATGCACAAGGTCGACAGTGCAGCCAGGCAGCATAGTTTCATAGATGTTAGGGTCGGAAGGGACTTCAGTAGATCACTGAGTCCAACCCCCTGCCCTAGGCAGGAAAGAGCACTGGGGTCATGTGACCCCATCCAGGTGCTTGTCCAGGCTCCTCCTAAAGACCCCCAGGCTTCCTTGGAAGCCCATTCCAGGTTCTGGCAACCCTTACTGTAAACAAGCTCTTCCTGATTTCCAACTGTCTCTGTCAGTTTGTGGCCATTGTTCCTGGTTATTCCAAGGTTTACCAGGCCACAGAGCATCTCCTATTTCTTGTTCCCCTTCCACCCCCAAAATTAATTTGTAAACAGTCACAAGATCCCCTCTCAGCCTTCTCTTGTGGAGGCTGAAGAGATCCAGGTCCCTCAGTCTCTCCTCATAGGGCCTTACTTGCAGACCCCTAACCATAGGAGTAGCCCTCCTTTGGACCCTCTCAAGGTTATCCACATCCCTCTTGAAGTGTGGTGCCCAGAACTGGATGCAGTACTTCAACTGCCGCCTGACCAATGCCTCATAGAGGGGAAGTATCACCTCTTTGGACCTGTTTGTGATGCACCTGCATGATAGAGTGCAGTTAGCTTTACGGATTGCTTTGTCACATTGACGGCTCATTCATCTTGGAGTCAGTGATGACTCTGAGATCTCTTTCTGTTGCTGTGCTGCTGAGAAGGTCATCCTCTAGTCTATAGGTGTGTTGGTGACTCCTTCCTAGATGCAACACTTTTCACTTGTCTTTGTCGAACTGCATCCTAGTCTTTTCTGCCCACTTTTCCAAACTCTCCAGATCTGCATAGATTTGATCCCTTCCCACTAGCATGTTTACTTTACCTCATAATGCCGTGTCACCCACGAATTTGGACAGAGTGCTCTCCATGTCCTCATACAAGTCACTGATGCAGACATTGAACGGCACAGGTCCAAGGACTGAGCCTTGGCAGATCCCATTGCCCACATCTTTCCAGGTCGATACTGACCCATCCACCACCACTCTCTGAGTGCGTCAATTTGCCACCTACTTTACAGTTTAATCATTTGTGTCACAGCTGCTCAGTTTGTTTATGAGTATAGGATGAAATACTGTATCAAAGGCCTTCTTAAAATCCAAGTAAATGACATCTACCTCAACTCCTGCATCTAAGCATTTTGTAACTTGGTCATAAAAAGGAACAATGGTAGTCAGTCAGAATCTACCTGCTATGAACACATGCTGGTTGCCCTTCAGCATTATTTTTCCTGCTGGGCTCCCACAGACGTGATCCTTGATAATTTTTTTTAAAGGTTTTCCTAAGGATAGACGTGAAACTAAGTGGCATATAATTGCCAGCATCCTCCTTCCTCCCATTCTTGAAAGTAGGGACCACATTGGCCCTCTTCCAGTCCTCCAGGACTTGACATGAGCATCATGAGCGCTCAAACAGCCATGCCAGAGGTTTTGCTATAACATATCCAGCCCCTCCAAGTGTCCCTTTACTAGGTCTCTGCTGACCATTGGTGGGCTGGTGTTCTTCCTGTGACCATCTATAATGGAATTGGGAAACTTGTCTTGATCTGTGTTCAGGAATAGAGGCAAAAAAACTCACTGAAGAGTTCAACCTTGTGCCTCCTATCTGTCACCAGTTGGCATAGCCTGTCCTTTGGGGTCCTATGTTACCCGGTGTCTTCTTTTTGCTCCCTATATACCTGAAGAAGGACTTTTTGTTGTCTTTATTTATTGTTGCCTTTGTATACTCCTCCTTGATATCTACTCCCTGCTTCCATAGCCTGTATGCCTCTTTCTTTGCCTGTAGGCATTCCTGGATTTCCCTGTTCACACAAGAGGGTTTCTTGACCCTTTTTTGTTCACAATGGGATTGTCTCCTTCTGCCCCCAAAGGAGTGCTCCCTTGAGGAATGACCACCCTTCCTGAACTCCCATCTCGCAAATGCTCTTGAGCTTCAATGCCTTACTAGCTAATCTCCTGAGCACATTGAAGTTAGCCTTTCTGAAGTCTAGCACTTCCACCCTGCTGGTTACTTTTCTCACCCTATGCTGGATAGTGAATTCAATCAATTGATGGTCACTATCCACTAGGTTACCTTGTACCTGCAGATCCCCCACCAGGTCATCCCCTGTAGCTAGCACCAAGTCCAGCAAGACATTTCCCCTAGTGGGCCTGTATCTGCATTACGTAGAGGTCCTGTATGTAGGTTAAGAACCTACATGAGCTGTTAGATCTGGCTGACTGCTCCTCTCAGCAGATGTCAGGGTAATTTAAGTCACCCATGACAACCATGTCCCTTGACCAAACTGCCTTGAGAATTCTACATCTAGCTCATCCTCCTAGTGTGGCATTGTGTAGTAAACCCCCACCACAAAGTTCCTTTCCCCCCAGCCTCCTTGTATTCTAACCCACAATACCTCAACTTACCCTTTCACTGATCCCAACTTGATTGTAGAAGATGTGTTGCTCACTATGTTAAGAAGCAATATACCCCAACCTTTTTCCCCCACTCTATCTTGTCTGTACAACCTATAGCCCTCAATGCTTACTGCCCAATTGTGAGTAGGGTTCCACCAGGTTTCAGTTTGCCCAACCAGATCAAAGTTATTGCTTGCAAGCAGGAATGCAAGTTCCTCCTGCTTTTTCCCCATGCTCCTCGCATTAGTGTAGAGACATTTATGGCCCCCTCCTGTCCTGATGCCATTTAGGCCCCTTAGTACTTATCTGGGCTGATCTAGCACATGGCTCACTGATCCTAGGTTCTCTTTCCTCTGCATCCCCTAGTTTAAAGCCCTACATAGGAGGTCAGCCAACCTGTAAGAGAACAGACTCTTGCCTTTGAAGAGAGATGAAGACCGTCACATCCCAGGATGCCCCCTTCATGGAAGTGTGGATTGTGGTTGAAAACACCAAAACTTGCATGATGGCACCAACTTCAGAGCCACAGGTTGACTACTTTGATGCAGACATCTTAATGCTGAGATGACTGGTGACTGGAACGACTGGCTGGAAGACCACCTGCACCCCTGACTTCCCAAGCCTGGGCCCCAAAGCCCTGCAGTCACTCATGATACAGTCTGGACTACTCCTGGCCACATCATTTGTGCCCACATGGTTGAAGATGATGGGATAATAGTGAGAGGGCTGGATGAGGTCAGGAATCCTTGCAGTGATGTCCCGGATCCAGGCAGGCAGCATACCTCCTGTGCTGTGGGGTTTGGACTGCATGTTGGAGAGCAGTCCTGTAGCTCCCTGGGGGAGAGAATGGGGGACTTAGGTAATGCATGGCGGGGCACGTTATCCCCCAAACTACTGAGCACACAGCAGGGCATGAAGTTGCAACCTGGCTGGATCAGCTTGAGGCAGGAGCTGCCTCAATGGCCTGTAGGTGGGACTTGATGTAGGAGGTTGAAGTGGGTGGGGAAGCTCAGTCTTGCTGCTGCAGCTGCTGGAAGTGTCACACAACCAAAGCCACCAAGGTAAGGTATCCCCTGTCCACCCAGCAGTGAGGGGGGACGAGGGGGTAGAGGTCACAATTCCATGCCACTCTGGCATCTCACTTTGGCAGCCACGGTGGTGCAGCTAACACAGGGTTATTGGCAGTGGCAGCAACACAGTCATGGCCCCCTGCTTCACCTGAGTGGGCAGGGGGTGCCTCACCTTGGTGGCCATGGTGGTGCAGTACTCCCTTCTAAGCTGGATTCCCCCTATTGGGTGGCAGAGGTGGCTCCTGCCCGGTGCCAGCCCAGCCAGGCTGAAGCCCTGTGTCCTGGTGTGGGAGCAGAATTATGGGGAGGCATGTGCCCCCTCATGCCATTTTGATGCATCACCTATGGCGTTGCCTATGCTCATACCCCCCACTCTTCCCTACACACTGGAGGGCTGGGGCCTGGGAAGGGGGGCAGCAGGTCAGGACTGAAGAGCACCAGCAGGACTGGGGGAGGTGGGAGCTGTAGGTCAGGAATGAGGGGCACTGGCAGTACTAGGGGACAGTAGGTAGGTGGTGAGAGGCACCAGCAGGACTGGGGGAGGTGGGGGACTGTGGGTTAGGAGTGAAGGGTACTTGCAGGACCAGGGGGCTGCAGGTTGGGAGTGAGGAGCACCAGCAGGGCTGGGTGGGATGGAGGCTGTGGGTTGGGTGTTAGGGGCACTGGCATGGGCATGGGTAGGGCACTGGCAAACCACAGCTGCTCGGTGCCACAAAGCAGTTGGGAAGGGGTGGAGGGGCAGCCACAGTTGGACTGACATCCTGGTGAGTGAAGGGAGCAGGGTGAACTCTGATTTTCTATTATAAAAATCCAAAATATATAGGTATTTAGGCTTCCAAATTGCTTTAAAAATTTAAATAGATCAATAAAACATTTTGCTTAACTGATACCTATGTATATAGTGACGTTACATTTTAATTGTTGCAAAAACAGAGATTTTATGGGTTTTTTAATTGGAGAATTTGCTTTTTTTTAAAATGATATTCTTTTACACTTTAACACAGAAAACCAGGATCCTTAGAACAAAGTTTCAATGAAACTACAATGTTAAGAACTTCAGATTAGTTTGATTTCTTTTCTTGTGCTCAGAAGAGCTTCTAATGCTTGTTTTTTTACTATGTGCACTAGAAAGGTTTTTTTTCTTTAACAAGATACTTTTCGTTTGAAATTGGAATTTTTTCTTTCAGTTCAAATGACATACTAATTCTTCACTGCAATTCCTTTGTACTGAATACATTGCTAATCTGGAGAGCTGAAATAAATTTTTTCCTGGCTTTCTTCGTTAGTCATTCAAGACACGGGATAAACATGAAGCTATCCCAATTTCCCATCATTGTATTAAGTGGAAAAGGTTTTGAAAAGCTAAACATCAAATCCTGTCCCCTTGCTATGAAAGCAACATATATGTCTACATGTGCTGTAAGGTTGCCAGTTTTTTGCAGATGTCCCCAGGGTTTGCCTTTCATCAGGCTGGGTCCCATGAGTGCCAGATCTTTCACCAAATCCTGAAGTTCTTACTTGGTGCTTCATTTCCCAATGTGTAGGAAAAAATTAGTGAGTTTAACAAAAGAAATCCTGTCCGCTGCTTTTAGTAAAAACTGGGATTTCTGGGCTCAGCATCAGTAGGTACCCTGAGAGTCACCAACACACAGGATGTCCATGTGATCCCACATAAATTCTAGCTTTCTAATTCTTCTAATTCCTGACAGTATAAAGCCAATTAAGCATAGCCTTTCTCTCTCCCCTCCTACCCATGATAACAGTGGCTCCCATTGAATAGTAAAGATATATGGTGGGATAAGTCCTATGAATGGGTTTCATCCAGATCATTCAGTAAGTGATTTATACTGCAAATGTGACTATACTGCAAGAGAGAAAGGGATTGTGGGCAAGGTAAGGGAGGTGGGGATTTGTGTTCTTGTTTTAATTATTTGACCCAGCTTCCTACCTGCATGATGTAGAACAGTGCTCCATACAAAATACCTCAGCTTTTGGGGATCTGGATAGGTGGCTGTAACATTGTATGGATATTCTGGCCAGTCTGGCTGCTGAGTAAGGAACAGGACTTGTTCCAGCCTAGGTCTCTTCATACCAAGTCATATAAAGGCAGCAAAATACCATACTTTTCAGTGCTGCTGATTGCCCTCAACTTCAATGGAAAGCAATTGGACCTGCACGTCATCAGAGCTATTGAAAGTCAAGATACTTATTTAGGTGCTACATGCTAGTTACTTAAGTCTGAATGTGTTGGCCCTAACTACACTGTCTGTCTTTCTCCTCTAGGAAGATAGCAATAGCACTTCTTCATTACCATGCCGTTGATTGTGAGAATTCATGATTTTATTCATAAGAGACCTCCTCTTGTTTCCACACAATTTTGCATGATTACATTATGTCTACACACATGCAAGTGATGTTTTCTCACAGCTGAAGGCTTCTACATGCAAATTTTCTGAGTGCACAATCCCAGGAACAGCCCTAACTCCTCCCACCCTCTAGAATCTTTTGCTTCTATCCAGTTGTGTTCACTTTATTCAGCTCCTGTCTCTTGTTCTTGTCATGAACAATTGTCAAAGACTTGTCAGGTTAAAAAAAATTACCTTTATCGTTAGTTTTTGGCAAGAGCCAAGGTAGTTAACTGAACAAAGTCTCTAAACTGAAGGTGTTGGTTAAACATAAGCATACCTAAATTGTATGTGTGCGTGTATATATGTATGTATATATGTAAATACACACATATACATACACACACATATAGATGTGTGTGTGTGTTTATATTATATATTTATATATATCAATATAATATAATATAATATTAAAAAAAATTGGTTAGTGGTAGTATTTCTGTAAAACAACAAGATATTTTTTTCTTCAATTGCAGTGATAACTAGGGTGAGGCAACAGAAGCGACTGCTCCAGGTTGCTGGTGGAGATTGGGAGGGGAAGTGTATGAAAAACTGGCTTTTGCTACAGCCATACAACTGTGATCACAGTTGCAGCACAACTGCAGGTCACCACGACATCCCCTTTGGGAGTCACTACACTCCCTTGGGAGCATTCACAATGAGAAGAGCTCACTGTACATGTACTACACAACCAAAGGGGGCAGATCCACAGCTATTATAAATTTCTAGAGCCGAGGATTGGCTCCAGAATTCCTATTACTTTTCTAATGGAAAATAATAACTATTAATCTCTCTCAACTTTATCTATATTGGTTGTTCACTATAAATTGATTTGATTCATTCAATAAACAATTAATAATGAAATGTATGTACTCATTAAAATGAATTATCCATATCATTGACCAATTCTGATTGATAAGGCATTCACAAAACAGTAGAGTACATATAGATGTTAGGCAGCACTTCAAGCCTGTTATGCTTAACTGTGTAACCATTGTAATAAAAAAAATATGCATTTGCAGTGATTATTGCTCTGCTGGAAGAGTCTTGTGCCTTGAGAATTATTAGTTAGGTATTTACTTTTCTCTGTGGATTTTATGTTTATGCAAATGTTCACTCTTTTTATGGCATTTTGGCAGGGATGCCTTGTCAAGTATTTCCAGTAACTAAATTTGTAGGCCAAAAGCCTGCAGTATTTTTCCATTTAAACTCCCACCGAAGTCAATGAGGCAAATCTTATAGCCCTTATTTTGTGTGAGGTTTCCCTGTTTAATGCTGAAATGCATACTGAAGGATCTGGCCCCACATTAGTTATTCTAAAGCCATGTATGTAATGCCCCTCTTCCTCTCTCCCAAAGGATATCTGGCAGCTTGTCTGTTCCACAGGCTGTGAAATATTGGCAGGTTTCAAAACGATATGTCAACCCTTTTGACAGTCAGTCAAAGGCCAAGACAGTATGCTCATAATTTTTTCTAGAAACCAACCAGTTCTGCATTAGAGAAAGGCAAACTGTTTCGCTTAAAATAAGAACTTTAATGAGACATTTCCCAAATGGTACCTGTGAATGTATGTTCAAAGTTAAGATGGCCCAGATTGCAAACTCAAATCAATCCCTCTTCACCACCAGAAATGTAGAAATCTGAAATAAGCATCAGAAATGTAGTGGACCTAAGAAATGAACAAGATCTTTGGCCTTATTTGAGTACAGGTTGATTTCTGTCTCTGTATCTGAAAGTTCCTAAAGTCTTGCATGTGTGGGAGACGCAGGGTATTGTTACATTCTGTCCCTTTTGACATGAAATAATTCATAACAGCAATTGTAGAAGGGGGTTTTATTTTAGGACTCAGACTCTATTCCTTCTCTCTTGATTTAGTAATAGTTATGTAAAAAATGGACATGATTTTTGTTGGTCTGTTTCTCAGGATCTGAGTCCCCATTTAAAAAACAACAACAACAAAAAAACATTGCCCCCATAACTGACCACAATTAGCTTACTAGATGGCAGTCAGGCAAAGACCTATTATGAGCCAGATGGCTGGACTTAGCTCCTTAATGGGAGAATTTATTTCCTAATCCTACAAACACATATGACTAGTCCTATTATCCTCAAGTGAACTCATCTGGCCACGTCCAGATGAGTGTGGATGTGCAGTATGTGGTCATTCAGCTGTTCTCTACATGGGGTGGGGAGAGTGGGTTGACCCCTGGATATCCAGGGGTCAAAAAAACCCATGCAAAAAAAAAGATTGCTCCATCTGTTGGCCAGGCTCTGAGTGGCAGGATCACTGCTGCTGCAGTCCCAAGAGCCCTCAAGGATCCCAGATAAGGCTTCTGGGACCAACCCAGTGCTGCTATATTCCACCCGGAGTAACCTGCTGCATGCCAGAATGTGTGTGGCACAGGCATTCCCTAGGGAAAAGTAGTGGTAGCACAAAGTGTGCCACTGATAGTTGTCCCTGGGGAACCAAACGTCCATGCTCATGTAGATGTTGCCCATATGTCTTTACAAGGTTGTATCCTTAGGATCAGGACCCAGACACATTGGTAACCTATGAACAAGAGGCTTCATGACACTATGCTACTCATTTGTTACTTTGGTGGGGCATAGGTCTTCATCATATATTCCTGTTACAATGTATATTCAAAAAGGAAATCCTGAGACCAAATCTATACAAGAATTTTCAGATTGTTTGACTTTTTTGATAATGACATACATGCTGTTGGTACGTTACATGTAAGTGATAACCTAACAGGTTTGGATTGTATCCTGCAGTGAGAAACTCTAAAGTGCCATGAACCTGCAGTGTCATAAATAATAACTGATAATAGATGTCATGGTAGTACTGTTATTAAAAATAACCAGTGGCTGATTTGGAGCATCCCCAAACCATTCAATTTAATGTCACGTTAGAGATCAACTATTTCTTACATCCATCTTATTGTTTATTTCACGTACCCATCTTATTGCTTTTCAAACATGTTTCAGGTTTTTTCCGTCAGCTATAAGACAAAGAGAACTCCTGTTACAGATTAGCACAATTTTGAGTGCATTAGGAGAAAGAAGTGTTTTTTTCCATTAAGTTGGTGAATGATTCTGTTGTATTCCTAATATCCTTAAATCTTTTTACAGTCCATGAAAATTAAGGTGGTCAGCTTCAAAGGAATGCTCATTGCCCAGCAGGATCAGAGCGTTTAACATTTTTTGAGCAACAGAAGCGATCTAGCTTGTAAATTTTGCATTTATGTCTGAATACCATGTAGTTTGTGGAACATTTCCAGTAATATAACTTGTTTTGTTGATGAAATCTGCTTTTTGAGGATTAGAAAAACAGACAATAGGATGAAAAAAATATAAAACATTCCCCCCTCCCCAGATTTAGTAACAGCCCCTAATTGGCAGTTTTTACTTTTATACATCTGGGACTAGAAATGCCAAGATACCAGGAAACAGGCTGTTATGTATTTCTAGCCCACTTAGAGTAGGAAGAGACACATTTTGTGACAGATTGTTCTTGTGAGATTTCCAACCAAAGACTACAGGTTACAGAAGTTGTCCTTTGGATAAGAAGCTCTTTTGCTGTAGGGTTTTTTTTAAACCAGAATTTTCAATGTTTGGTGTTTCACCTATTGATAGTTTTCATAGTTTTTGATAGGATTCCTAGTCACTTTCAGCATGGAAGGATGAGACAATGATGCACAAGATTTATTCTGTCTTTACTAAATGAATGAATTAACTCTTGTAAAAACCATCAGAATTGAATAGGCATTACCACCATATCTCTTCTTCCCTATAATGGAAGAAAAGTCTTTATTCCTTGAAAACACCCCTTGACACATCTAAAGGATTCTCTGGTAAATATAAATGGCTAACTTAAATATCTAATAAAAATATATATAAAATACAAAAGGACCTCTGGGATCCAGCAAACACTTGGTCACATCCTGCGGGAATAAATCTTCAGAAAGTAAAACAGTACTAAGACTATGATTAAAAAGAGCACACAAATCTATTGGGACTTCTTAAAGCAAGGGTTGTCAACCTGAGGTATGTGTACCCCCAGGGGTGCTTGAAAAGGGGCTATGGGGTATGCACAGGTGGGTGGGGATGGAATGCTGCCACCCACCACTCTGTGCCACTACCTCCCAGGAGCAGGGGGGAGGGGGCGAGGACAGCAGGTCCCCTCTGCAGGCCACATAGGTGTTGGCCAGAGGTGGCAGTGGGGAGTATGTGGCAGCAGTCACCTCCATCAACCAACCCATGTCACCACTGCTGCCATGTGCAAATGCCCCCCTCCCCCTTCTGGCTGCCGTCACTCCACTCCCCTGCTCTGCCTGAAGTGTACCCAGAAGGGGTACACTCCTTAAAGGTTGAAAACCCCTGTCTTAGAGCCACTGTTTTTTTTCCCTTAAGGAGGAAATTGTGTATACTTATGAGTTATAATGTGATGAGAGGTGGGATGGATGTCTGGAGGGAAGGGGGGCGGTTGATCCCACTAGGAGCAAATAAAAGAAATTGGGCCATGGAATCTTGCAATGAAATCTTCTATAGTTTATGTAAGAAATTTGATCCAGGTCAGTAGTGTTAATATGCAGGGGGAGGGGGGAAGGATGGAAGAGTGAGTGAGGTACCAGCTCTGAGCCTGTTGTAGCGGGGACACCAGAATCCCTCCCTTCTCCCTGTCTTTGTCATGGCAGGAATAGCCACCTGCTGCCTGATCACAGAAGCACAGGCACAGCACCCTGTAGTGTATCTGGGAGTGGGGAGGAGGGAGTCAGCAAAATGGTGCCCCTTCCTGAGGAGTTTTTTGCCATGGCAGGTGCAGCCCTGTACCCCATAACACATTTGGGCAGGGGCACCATAGGCTGCTGGGGAGCCCACACTGTGGGGCTGCTGCAATTGTGGGCAGCAAACCTGTTCCCCAGGAGCAGCAGCCACAGCAGTAAGCTGCCACTTGACAACAGGGAGAGCTGAGACTCCATCTCCCCACCACACCACCACCCTGATCTAGTGGTCTGCATAATCCCCTTTCCTGCCCCGCATCCTCCCTAGCTGCTGAAGAAGCTTGTTCCTCTGCAGTACTTCTGCTCCAGGTACCTTATTTGGTTCTTGGAATACTTAAACCTAACTAACAGTCAGACACCTGGTACATACCATATCTTTCACTGTAAGTGAAAACTGCTCACTTCAGTTGCATGAATAATTCACTGTACTTTATGCAGAACTGTATAAGCAGTAATATACATGGAGTTGACTCAGCACTTGATGAAATGTTTTGGCTTCTTCCATATTTCTAACTGATATGAAAAAGCTTTCACAAAACTAGTTGTGTCACTGAAGACTTGATGCTCTCCTTGTACTTGTAAATATAAAGCCTTCAAGTTCCTGATATTAACAAAACACAACAGTCTATTATGTATCAGGCAGCTGGTAGATTTTTTTTATTTTGATTTCTGTTATAATATTTAATCAATAGATTTTAATTGAAGTTTGATCATTTTTTCTGTCTTGCTGTGTTGGCTCTAAATGCAAACTTTTATATTTCTGTTCAGTGTGCTGCTAAAGAACCATAATGCTAAGCATTTCCTCTTTATGACTGCTGTAGTTGGACTTACAATCCTGGTATCATAGTATCTAGGGTCAAAAGGGGCCTAAAGCAGGCCATCTAGTCTGACCCCCTGCCAATGGCAGGAACGAGTGCCAGGGTCACAGGACCCCAGCCAAGTACCTATCTAATCTATTCAAGAACAACTTCCCCAGGAAGCCGGTTCCACATCTTAGCCACCCTAACTGAAGTAGTGCCTCCTAATGTCCAACCTAAACTTGCTCTCCGGTAACTTGTGACCATTGGTCCTTGTTACCCCTGATGGTGCCCGGGAAAAAAGAGCCTGCCCTATTTCCTGCTGATCGCCCCTCAGCAGTTTATAGGCTGCTACCAGTTCCCCCCTAAGCCTCTGTTTACTGAGGCTGAACAGGTTCAGGTCCCTCAGACACTCCTCTGACAGGACCTGCCCTTAACAAACCCGTGCTGGTTTCCCTTCAGCATATAGTCTCCAGCCGGTCCCTCACAGATATGAGCCTTGAGAATTTTCTCAAAGATCTTTCCCAGACCCGAGGTGAGACTGACTGGCCTGTAGTTCTCCGGGTCCTCTTTCCTCCCCTTCTTAAAGATGGGAACCACATTGGCCACCTTCCAGTCCTCCAGCACTT